>CM071866.1:39593514-39656346 GCA_036759665.1 Gynandropsis gynandra
AATGGGTGTTTAAGAACAAAACCAACGAGCAAGGAGAGATTGTCTGCAATAAAGCAAGATTAGTAGCACAGGGATATACTCAAGTAGAAGGAGTGGATTTCGATGAAACTTTTGCTCATGTGGCTAGATTAGAATCGATTCGTCTATTTCTTGGTGTTGTGTGTTTCTTTGGTTTCAAACTGTTTCAGATGGACGTGAAGAGTGCATTTCTTAATGGGATACTTCAAGAGGAAGTCTATGTAGAACAGCCGAAAGGATTTGAGGATCCACATCATCCAGAGCATGTCTACAAGCTAAAGAAAGCCTTGTATGGACTAAAGCAAGCACCCCGTGCTTGGTATGAAAAACTTACAAGCTTTCTTATGCAGAACGGCTACAAAAGAGGGGGAGTTGATAAAACATTGTTTATTCATGATTCAGATGGAATTTTGTTGGTTGTACAAATATACGTTGATGACATTGTGTTTGGCTCTAAATCGCAGGAAAAAATGAACTGGTTTGTGCAAACTATGAAGAGGAAGTTTTAAATGAGTATGTTCGGAGAACTAAGCTACTTCCTTGGTCTACAAGTCAAACAACTCGACGATGGATTATTTATTTCTCAAAGTAAATACGACAGAAATCTGGTGAAAAGATTTGAACTAGATCACAGTAAATCGGCGAGTACCCCCATGTCAACAACAACAAAGTTGACAAAAGATGCAGATGGTGAAGATGTTGAGGTTAAACTATACAGAAGCATGATTGTGATGCTGATTGGGGAGGAAATGCGGATGATCGTAAAAGCACATCTGGAGGTTGCTTCTTTCTTGGAAACAATTTAGTTTCATGGCATAGCAAAAAGTAAAATTCGACATTTCTTTCTACTGCTGAAGCTGAATACATTGCCCTGGGAAGCTGTTGCACTCAACTGTTATGGATGAATCAAATGCTTATGGACTTCGGTATGAAATCCAGAACTTTTACTGCATGGTGTGATAATACTAATGCTATAGACATTTCGAAAAATCATGTTCAACATTCAAGAACAAAACATATTGAAATAAGACACCATTTTCTGAAGGAAAAAGTTGAGCAGAAACAAATGAAAGTGGAGTATGTGCCTATGGAACATCAGCTTTCAGATATTTTCACAAAACCTCTGGATTTAAATCGGTTTGTCTCTCTGAGAAAATCACTTGGTGTTTGTGAGCTTTGATAGTTCCTTGCATATTACATTGGTAGAATTGTGTTTCGGAGTGTCTGATGATCTTACGTAGAAGAGGGAAATTACTGAAATGTCTGCTTGATTTAAGTACACTTAAATGCTCTATGTTTTGTGTTTGAACACTGTTACCATATTTGCAAGTTACATGTCTTTTATCTGGTGACCTAAGTGCACTTAAAACTCTACTTACTCCTCTGACAACTTTTATGCGTATTCATAGGCAAAAATAAAATTAGTTCGTCATGAGTATATGCTCGGGTCTAAATTGGGAGATATTCAGTTTCAGTTATAACGTCCTATGACACAAAGCAAAAATTGTGCTTAAATACTCCTCTATGCGTGCATAAGAGTATACCTAAAAGGGGTAGTCAAAGAGCTTGTTATATGAACAAAAGAATATCTACACAACGTCCTAGAAGCTGTAAATGAGTAGTTAAAATAAATAAAAAACGAACAAGGAGAAAATAAAATAATGATAAGAAGTAATGCAATAGAACAGATTGTTTTAAGTGGAGAACAATTATCAGTAAGTGTACTTAAACAATCAGCCGTTTACAGTTCTTGACAAATTCTTAACGGTCTGATTTTGCTTTGATTCTTTCTATCATGTTTTTATGACAAGGAGTTCACATTGATCTGACGAGCACTAGCAGTACTTGAGTGTTTTTTCTCTTTCAAAGTAACCTGGCAGTTTTTTAATGTGATGGGATAGTTTGTGGGCTGATGTGACTAGTGCAATTACTTCAAATTTTTTAAAATCCCTAATTTCTCTCTACAACTGCACTTAACTTCTCCTAAACTGCTGTGTTTAACCTTTTGCTTCCCTTTCTAAAACCCTAACCCATTTTCTCTAGAGAAAACAAGAAGCAGTTTCTTCGTTGCAGATTTTTCTTTCATCAAAATGTAGACTCGCAGCAACAACTTCGGCCTCAATGCAGACGATATACTCCTGGTTGATAATCAGGAAGTCAGGATGGGGGATCTAGTGTTTACACGAAATCCTCCGCGTGTAAATGGACGCCGCTACAAGGTGATGGCGACGAAATTTTTTGCACCGAATAAACGTGAAAATCTAAGATCAGGTGCAACTTCGATGATCCACCTCCAAACGTACCCTGATAGCGACCTCAAGACTCCCTCCATGTCGACCCCGCAGCATGACCCACATCATACTTCCACTGAGCAAAAGGAGACTTCTACCTCTTCAACCCCACCACGGGACACTCACATAACCTCGGTTCCCCTACCGAGTGCTGCTCCTTCCACCGTCCCATCAACGTCGGCGTCTACTGGAAGACCGGTCCCTGCCACTGGCACACAATCCTCTGCTTCTTCGAGACGAGGTACCCCTCTATCTGTCTCCAAAGCCTTTTCATACAAAATGTACAAGGAATCATACCTCACTAGATTTAGAACCCTTAAGGAAAGGGAAATTTTCTCGGAAAGAGGACTTAGTGTGCATCAATTTCAGCACCTCTCTGTGTGGGATTTATTGGTCAACAGGAAGCTGACAAACACAGTCACCACTGTGACTTCTGTTTGTAAGGAACTCGTATATGAGTTCTATGCGAATTTAGTTCCTGATATTGAAGAACCTGGATCGGCTCTGTTTGGCACCACGTATGTTCGTGGTCACGTTTTTAGGTTCAGTGCTGAAGTAATAAACTAGTTTTTGGGAATCCCACATATACCGGTGACTCGCACCAAGAAACTCCAGCTTGACTTAGATATGGACGTTGTCACAAAGGAGTTAACAGATGGTAAGCTAAGTACTTGGCCTGGGAAGATCCCAAATTCCAAACTCCAATGGGAGTATGCGTTACTGAACAAAATTTCCCGCACAAACTGGGTGCCTAACAAGAAATCGGATGCAATCAGGCAGGATACAGCAGTCTTTTTGTACTGCTTGAAGAATGACATACCCATCAACTTTGGCAAAGTGTTTCTGGATTCGATTGTTGGATTGGGTTTGTCTAACTCCACGAAGTTTATTCTTCTGTTCCCTTGCCTGATCCAGAATATTTTGTGCCAACAAGCTACTGATATCATTGGGATAGATGAGGTACGTGAGAATACCCCCACCGTGGATCATATTGAAGAAGCGTTATATGGCCAAGATGCCATCTGCTTCAGCTGCCGGAACGTCAAGGAATAGTACGGTTCAGGAGCTTACTGAACTGAAACAAACCTTAAGTGCAGCGCTCAGATCCATTGATGGACTGCTCTTGCGATTTCAGAGTAATCAAGTGCACTTATATTGTTGCGTGATTTGTTTCTAATTATTATGTGTCTGATCTGGTTTAAAATCTTATCACATAAATAGGGGGAGAAATGCAGGACGAAGAGGAGGTTGTGGACGATGAGGTTGAAGAGATTCATGGGGAATCTACTACAAGAAAGAGCAAAGGAAAAAGACATAGGAACTGATATGTTCCTATGTGTTCTTTATTTTCTTTAAGTGCATTTAAAGACAATGCTTATCTTAAGTGTACTTAATGCCTTAATTTCCATGCTTGAACTTATGACGGTCTGGACATATTTGCGTGGATCCATTTTATGTTGTTTGATCTTATATGGTGTTTGTCTTGTGTCTGAATGATTTTTTTGCATTGTCTTAAATTCTATATGTTTGATTGACGTATGTTTTTGTGATAAGAATTCAAAGGGGAGATTATGAATGCAATAAAAATAGGATTGCAGATTAAAATTGCTATTTCAGGAAGTTGAGATATTTAAGGAGCACGAATTCAAATCAAGGAAGACTGAAGGAAGTCAACGAGAAGATTAAGGAGAAGAAGGAGGAGTCAAGTTGAATCTGGCGGATTCAATGCTAAAGAAAAATCAGCAAGACGGCGCGGCTGACGAACCGGAGAGGGTTGCTGAGCCGAGCGGAAGACAGATAAGATAACCTGCAAAAGAAAAAGTAGGTTAACGATTCTGAGAGATATCACTGAAGTATACGAAACAAAGAAAGTGAGAGTTCTAAGGTTTTAAGCGTACTTAGTTAGATATTGTACTGTGCGGAGAAACAGTAGAGGTTGTATTTACGTCTAACTCAGGGGGAGTTATCCGCAGAGATCTTTGGTACATTGTATAAACTGGCAAGTGCACTTAAAGATTGAAAAGTAAATAAACGAATATTGTTTGATATTTCTGATCTCTTTGGAATATTGATTCACTAGTTATCTTCTACAAGTTTTCAGTGAGGAAGAAGAATTAAACAAAGAATTCTCGTCTACTCTTATTTATTTTTTATTATGAATTTTTCCATATTTCTTATCTTTGTTATTTTTATAAAATTGCATGATAAATTTCTTAGAATAAAATAATGATAAAACTTTATTAATTTATATATATATATAATTGGTAGAAGAGTTACCAATAATTGTATGGCTAATATGTTCATATATTTATAAACGTCGTCGAGGGATTAGCGGATTAACATAATCATAATATTAAAAATATAGTTTGAATAAATAGTTCAGTTGTAAATCTCTGAATACCTTAATTGATAGTTATATCTAGTTAAATCTAGTAAATACAACGAAATTAGGATCTCATTAAGATAATACCATGTTGGTAGGTCGAAACGTCTCATAAGACAAACCTTAGGTTGACATAATATCTCTAAAGAATGTTATTATAAAAAAAATATTTATATATGAAGGTTTAATTGATGTATAACACTAAAAATCTAGAGAATTAAGTGTACACAAATATAATAGTAAACAAAAGTGGATATTGCGGTTTGAGATATAGCTATCTATTACGGTCATCAAGATGGTATTTACATATTTTTAAAACTTGTAATATATAATAGGAGCCATAGATTTGGATAAGGGTATTGAAAAACGGTAGTTAGTTAACCTTTGATTCGTACATACTAATGTAAAAAGATGCAAAGAGAAAATAAATATGGTATTTACTTATAGATCGTGTCTATGTGGTAATGTAAAAGTTGAGTGACCAAAAATAAAGAGTATGATGAGATGGAAAATAAGTCTTGATACGAACGTCGACTTAAAACATCCAAAATATACTACGGAGATAAGGTGTGTGCGTAAGAAGCTCACCCGATTATGTTTATCATATCCATCCTATTTTCCGATTATCTTGGATAACAAATCAACGAGCTAGAATTATTCATAATTGGAAGCAACATGCAATCAACATGACCGTATAGAAAATGGTGAAAATTCGTGTATATTCAAAGTTTAAAATTTTTCTCAAACTTTTTAAAGTTTATAAATGTGTATATTTATTTAAATAAATTATAAATAGAAATTTTCAATACATAATTTTTTAAAAGATACTTCACGAATATTTTCTACACAAATTTGGATTTGGTGACCTTTTAAAATGGATTAGGATGGTTACAAGAATCCAGCAAACCATGCAATAAATAAATGTTTTCATTTTTGTTATATGTGTTTCCTGTTTTGTCGGTTAAGTGTAGTCTGAAAATCGCCAAGGCAAGAGAAGAATCACGATGAAAATCGCCAAGACAAAGAGGAAAGAGGCAGAAATGAGAAGGTTATGTTAGTCATTTAAACAAAAACACATTAAAACGTAACATGACATTAAAAAAAATCAGATTTTTAAATTTTGCGTTTCGTGGAATCTGCGTTTACCTACGTTTCCACCAGTCACCTTAAATATCGTCCGAAATCGCCAGAAAACGCAGTCGCAATTCCACACGTCGGGCCCTATATGTACTCATCTTTTATTAGGCAGCAGAAATCTTACGAATTTCAATCTAATGAACCCCACTTCACATTTCCTATAATACATATATCGTACCAAAATTCAAGAAAGTACTCCGTCATAGTTCATCTTCTTCCGTTGTTTCCATTGGTGCCTTCTATAAAATCTGCAACCTTTATTTTCTCCGATTTTGATATGTCTAAAATTTTAATTTTTTTAAAAAAAAAATCCAACAATATATTTAGAACCCTCAAGCAGTTTAGCCATCATTACCGTCAACGAGGCTTTATGTCGGTGATTGATGCCTCATCGATGGAACAAGAAATAGAGTTGCAGGTTGAATTTGATCCTCCGGCCATTGTGTTCGGCTCGAGTCTATTTCCTAAGAAAAATCCAGGTGGTTGAGGCACGGGTAGAGTAATCGTGTTTGTAGTGAGCATCAGCAGAATGTTCGACAAGGTTGGACGGTCTGCGGGATCTTGTTGAACACATAAAAGGCCAATATGAATGCATCGAATCACTTGAGTCGTTTCGTAATTATCCCCGATGGCCGGATCAATGAGTTCCAACAATGATTCATTGCTCCATATCCTCCAAGCCTGAAGCCATTAGCTATCATCAGTCAACTCATACCCATCTCAACCTTGACTTGAAATTATGAAATTCAGTTGTTTGTACTCACGAATGTGACCAAGTTGCCAACAGAACCATCCATCCGATGGAAGCTGCTATTCTTCTTTCCACTAATAATCTCCAGAATCAACACCCCGAAGCTATAGACATCAGATTTTGTTGAGAATTGGCCATGCATCACATACTCCGGAGACATGTAACCACTGAAAATTAATAGGAGAAGCTTAAGCTCATCATAAGATAGGCTTCGTCCAATTTCAGTTTACAGACAACTAGGGACGATATATACTCACAATGTTCCAACTACTCTTCTTGTATTGGCTTCTGTTTGGTCTACTCCGAAATTTCTCGCCATTCCAAAATCTGCAATTTTCGGGTTCATATCGGCGTCTAGGAGAATATTGCTCGCTTTGAGGTCACGGTGTATGATTGTGAGCCGTGAATCTTGATGAAGATAAAGAATCCCGCGAGCAATCCCACCAATGATCTTGTACCGTTTTGTCCAATCCAATTGACCTCGTCTTGGGGGGTCTGGACATCAATATGTAATTTTTAGGATTAGATCATACATCAAGAATTCGGTTGGGGAAAGGAAAAGAATGGAGTTAATGCAATATTACCGAAGAGGAAGTAATCCAGGCTTTTGTTGGGCAAGAACTCATAGACAAGTATCTTCTCGTCTGGTTCCAAACAAAACCCGAGAAGCCTGACCAGATTTTTGTGTTGAAGCTTCGCAACAAGAAGCACCTCGGTCATGAACTCGTCTTCACCTTGTCCTGATGTTTTAGACAGTCTCTTGACGGCAACTTGTGTTCCATTCGGAAAGGTACCCTGCATATAATCACATCTCACCATCTGAATATGATAATGTTTAATGTCATGATGATAAACAACAAGTGCTTGTCAAGAAATGCAACTTTGTAGACTTCACCAAATCCACCTCGACCGATTCTGTTACTCTCTGAGAAGTTATCTGTCGCAGCTTCAATTGTCTGAAACTCAAACTGCAGAGAGCCTGTGGTTGTAATATCGTCTACAGCTGCGAAGTCAACCGATTTCTGCTAAGATATATTCATCCTTCCGAAAACATATGTTGATGTGTGAACAAATATGGCAACATTTTCAATTTTTTACCTTCGTTTAAGGGTTCTTTGTTATACGTCCTCTTCTTCTTTAGTCTATTGGCGACCGATAAATAACCAGCTGCCAAAAATAGAAAAATAAAAAGAGAGAAGATACATGAGTTTCATTATTTGCCAAAGTTGTCTGATTTTGTTCCCAATTTTTTACTAAAAACTCACTTTGATGCTGTAATGGTGGGTGTGATCTTCTCCTACAGCAAACAACAAGCCCTAGAGCAAGCAAAGTAAAGAGAACCACGGCGGAAGCAGCTATACTTTGCTTTCTGCACCAAAGATTATATCAGATGGAGGACAATCTCATGAAAAAGAATGAAAGAATTTGAACTTACCTTTCTTGGTCGTACTGGTAGTCCGATTACTGAGAGGTTGCTGCGGAAGCGAAGGAGTGACAGTGCCAAAAGCTCTAGAGAATGGATACAAATCCCACCGGAAATAGCAGCTTGGTCTTGCGATTACGCCTTGCTTTCCTCTACAGCACGACGCATAGTCACGAAAACTTGCTTGTAGACAAGACTGACAGTCTTGTGGAGATAAATCATGAGTGCATTTCATTAATACGTATATCATTTGTAGAACTGTGAAGGCTGCATAATAATTGGGTGTTGAAGGCGTTGCAGCTATCATTCGAATCATCGTTTCATTCCATATCTTATCAAACGCTGTTGAATTCATCTGGATACTTCCAGTGCTGTAACTTATTATTCTTGGCTCCAAATCTAGGGTTCCAAGAAACGAACGGTTGGAGTAGCGTACTAGGCAAAGCGTTGGCTCACTAGGCCATGAAAAGACTTCTGTCTGGTTGGGGCAGTTGTGTATTACTCTATCAGATTCGGACTCGATACACTTGAAACAATCCTCTTCTTTAGAATCTGGGATGCACATCCCCACGGCTTGAACTCTATCGAGTTTTTGGCCAACAGAAGCATTGTAGAAGCCTCCTTGAGCTGTGACATTAGAGGGAAGATAAGAGAGAACTAATCGGCGATTTAAGTCGAAAGTACCATTTGGCCGAAAAGATCCTACATTGTCTGAACATATCTGTGCATTGACAACACTAAAGCTTATGAAGGCAAACCAAAAGATTGAAAAGAGAAATATCTTTTGTGCCATTTTTGGGATTGTACCAAACATATGTAGGATAAAATAGATATCTACTCTAATCTTATAAGTTGAATGGGAGCTGAATTTTCTCTGCAAGAAGATTACCCATCTATCATCAACCATTGCCTAGCTGAATTTTCTACGTGACTTTGCCAAAGGAAAAAACAAAAGTCAGCAGAAGATGAAATTTATGAACTAATGTGTAATAATGTCAAACCTTCAAGCGCATTCACGGCGTTGTAGATTCTTCAAGGAAGTTCAAAGGATTCGCCATCTGGTCTAAAGATTTCATTGTCTTCATCAGATCTAAAGGAAATTAAAAGAGAAACATAATGGTTGAATTTTAAAAATAAATATATAAATATAAGATAACTTTTGGGATATAACAGAAACAGAGCAATGTGAAAACATAGATCTAACTGATCTCTGATATTTTATCGAAGTTATGCACTGATTTATATATATATATATATATATAAGTGTCATTGGTTTAACTCAAAAAGAACATAACTTCAACTTTGCCTGTATCGTGATTTAATGATGATGAATATAATCGGTATTTCTCTAATAAGAAGATCTTGTGATTCAATCACAATGATTATGGTCGATACTATCTTTACCAAGAAATCTTTAAATCTGGAGTATCGTTAACTCATGGAAACTTACTGATCTTTTGTAATCATTTCGTATTTTTCCTTACCTTTTTTTGGTGTACATATATTATTCCATTTTCATATGATTGTAAAGTTTTTCCATTTTCTTCTTTGTTCTGAACGTTGTAATCTTCTCTATATAATATTCTTTCTATATATTTTAAGAAATTAGACGAAAACTCTTATTATCTTTTTATCTTCTTATGTTAATCTAAACCAAATTATTTAAAGTATTAAAGCAGAAAGTCTAAGGACTTGATTCTTCTTACTATTCGTCTTCTTATTCTCTGCCTATCTATGGACGCTACAAAGCGCATTTTGATTCTCCTCAATGGATAAAACTACACCATTTGGTCCATAATTCTCAAAACGAACCATCGAAACTGTTTTTGTGGAACTACATCCACCGCGAAGAAGGAGAAGCAACCAACACAAGCGTGGGTCAAGCAAAAAAGACTCATGATGAATTCACAACCCTCATTCTCATCCAGAACTCTCTGGAAGTTTGTCTTGTTTAGGCTTATAGCCACATTCGAAAGCCTAAGACTTGTGGAAAGAGCTGAAAGCCATATATGATCATGTCTCCAACTTCAACCGAATCTACGAGATTCGGAAGACACTTCAATCTACAATCAAGAAGGACGGCCATTAAATGATCTCATAGCCTAGCTCAAAGACTTGTGGCCTGAGCCAAAAGATCTGCATCTGGAGACCACCAATCAAAACGATATTGCAGCTCGGCATAATCAAGACAAAGTGTTTTGTCTTTTGTCCACTCTTGATGCATCCTACCACGAGCTTATCAACCATGTCCTTTGTTAATCGAGGTTTCTGACCCTTAATGACGCGTGCATGCTAATCAAGAAGGAAGAGGAGTCGAATCACCTCGCCAAAAGGTCCACGGAGATAGCAAATCTCAACAAGCAACATAATGGCTCCAGTAACAATTTTAAATTCCCAACCGATTTTACTATTGTGATCACTGCAGGAAAAAAAGGTCACTCAAAAGAGAGATGTTGGATCATTCATCCTCACCTCAAGACTCGGAGAAGAAAGACTCGTTCTTGAGAGAGACTGCACATCTTGCGTCTTATTAAGATACATCTTCGGTGGCCCGACCAACTGATATGACAATGGAGGCTATCGAACACGTGATCAATATCGTACTCAACACTATCGATGACGTAAAGCCCGAATCCAAGGAAGACAATAGCGCTCTTACCTATCTTGAATAAAATATCATTTGGTTATTGACTCGAGAGCTACATCACACAAGATTAATGATAAAAATTTAATTGAGCATATGCAATAAATGATAGGACAAGTAACTATAGCCGATGGGCAAAGTGTTACGATGAAAGGAATAGGAAAGTTAAACTTACTTGAACAACACTTGATCGCCTTATATGTTCCAAATTTTCTTAAATTCATTTATGTCTACAGAAGAAAAATTTGTTGTTAAAGCTTTAGCATTAAATGTTGAGTTTCTTTTCTCATTGGGCGTCCATTGGTCTGAAGGTTTTTCTTTGAGATTTCCATTTTCATCGATCACTGTTGGTGGATTCCACCCATTCTTTACGGCACTCCAAGCATCTTCATCGATTCCTCTTATACTTGCTCTCATTTTAACTTTCCAATAACCATAGTTTGACGCATCAAGCATGACTGGTTTTCCGAATGAATACAGATCTCTTAGTTCTTCCATATTATTGTCTTCTAGGGTCTCGAACCTGATCTTAGAATTACTCTAAATTTAGGTTACATGCTCTGATACCAATTGAAAACTTGTAGACATACAACTTAATCAACCAATATTCCCAAAAGATCAAAATGCACAAAACAATACTAGCTTTATTTACCAAACAATATTTTAAGTACACTTGTTTTCCTTTACAATGCACTAAAGATTTCCGCATATAACTCCCCTTGAGTTAGAGGTAAATAAACGCTAATTGTCTCTCACACTCTTTTTCACGGTATCACTCTAAGTACACTTGCAACTCTGTGATCTGCATTCACTTAGTCTGTCGTACTTCTTTGATACTCAACTTATCAATCCTTCACATGTGTCCAGGTAAACCCATCGGTTTTCCAGCCGCACACCCTTTTGATCCTGTTTAGACTCCCTTTTCTTCTCCTCATTCTTCTCTTTGACTCCTTTATCTTCTCCTCATTCTTCTCTTGAAACTTTCTGCTCGTTATATTTCTCAACAAACTGATTTTCAAAATATATTCTACATTCCTAAATTATTGCATTAACAAAGTCTACACGTACGTATAAACAGAAACCGAGACTTCTTCTTGAATCACATACTTGCACCACAAGAAACAAAAATATAAACATTGCTTATTCTCATGTCAGATCATTTCAGACATGATATCAGAGAAGTGTGAATATTACGTGCAGACCACGAAGAGAAATCTTAATCTTCAACGAGGAGCTAAATCTGTAAAAGATGCTTCGTTGGTGGATTGATTAACAGGATCCAAATCTTGAGATATTGTGTCTAATCCAGGTTTTCTTTGGAAGAAAAAACTTGGTCTTCGTGGCACTGGCAAAGTGATTGTATCACTAGTAAGCATCAAGATGGTTGTTGATATGGTGGGACGATCTGCAGGATCTTCTTGAACACATAATAGACCAATATGAATACATCTCGTTCGTTATTCTCATAATTCTCTCCAATTGTTGTATCTACGAGTTCTAATGGTGACCCATTTCCCCATAGCTGCCAAGCCTAACAAAATTAAATGAATCAAGACTCGTTTCAACGTAAAAAAAGAAAGGAAGAATCTTGAAACCTGGTTCTGCATACAATGTACTCACATGTACGACTAAACTTCCAGCGGTACCATCAAGTTCGTTGAAGCTTGCTATTCATTTTTCCGCTAATGATCTCAAGAACTATGATCCCAAAGCTATAGACATCAGATTTCATGGAGAACTGACCGCGCATTGCGTACTCAGGAGACATGTAACCACTGAAACATACTGACAAACGTGAGCATATATACGGGCGACAAAAGGGTTCATCAAAGTTTGGTATATAAGAAAATCAAAGGGGAAAGTACTTACTAGGTTCCAACTATCCTACTTGTATCAGCTCGAGTTTGATCCACACCGAAAATCTTGGCCATTCTAAAATCTGCGATTTTTGGGTTCATATCAGCATCAAGGAGAATGTTACTCGCTTTGAGGTCGCGGTGTATGATCGTGAGCCGTGAATCTTGATGAAGGTAAAGAATTCCTCGAGCAATCCCTCCGATGATCTTATGTCGTGTCGTCCAGTCAAGGTCACCTTTCTTTGTAGGGTGTGCACATTCCATGTTAATAACTAATTAAAAGATTCGAGATTGAAGGAACATAAACAGAGTATTGAATGCAACAGACCAGACAAGAAATAGTCAAGGCTTTTGTTGGGCACAAACTCGTAAACGAGTATCTTCTCTTCTCCTTTCACACAAAATCCGAGGAGCCTAACCATGTTTCTGTGTTGAAGCTTTGCTACAAGAACAACCTCTGTCTTGAACTCTTTGTCACCTTGTCCTGATGTTTTTGATAGCCTTTTCACAGCCACTTCAGTTCCATTTAGAAGAGTACCCTTCCAAATCATAATTAGTCAAGCATTATCGTCGCTAATCTAACTCAATCGATCCAAGCTATATAGACTGTTAGAGAGTTTATACCTTAAAAACTTCACCAAACCCACCATGACCAAGCCTATTACTCTTAAAAAATTTATTTGTTGCAGCTTCTATTGTCCTAAACTCAAATTGTAGCGAGTTGATTGTAGTAATATCGTCATCAGCTGTGAGGTGAAAGTGAAGTGTTAATGGTGGCTTAGTATTATGAGTATGGAAACTACTAAATAATATTCCACTCACTGTGAAGATCAATGTCTTCGTACGATTTTCTTCTTTGGCGGATAATAAATCCTATCACAACCAGTACCAAGATTACCACAACGATCGGAACCACAATCGCCACAATAGTTACCGATGCCATTGTATTGCTATCTGTGCACAAGAAAGAACCACCTCAAGATCAGCCGATCCAAACCGTTTTACAGTTGAATTGATTTACCTTTCTTGATTGTGTTGGCACCTTGAGAAGGCGGCTGCTGTTGAGGCGCAGGCATTGCAGGAGGGGAAGTAGACTTGGTAATGTTATCAAAAGCTCCAAGGAAAGAATACATATCCCACCGGAAGAAGCAGCTGGGCCTCCGTACAACGCCTCCTCGCTTGCCGTAGCAGCATCCTTGGTAGCTGCGAACACTCTCTCGTAAACAGTCACTACAATCTCCCGGAGCAAGATCTAAGGTGCATTGCATCAATGCGTAAATGCGTTGCAAATCTTTCCAATCAGCGACATCCGCAGAGAACTTACGTTGTGATGTCTCTGAGGATGCCTCAGCTATAAGCCGAAGCATTAACCCTTCCCATATTCTACCAAACTCTGTCATATTCCCTGTAACATTTCCATCGTTTATCCCTTTTTCAGATGGCTCCAAATCCATCGTCCCTAAGAAGGAACGGTTAGCGTAGCGCACAAGGCAACGCGTTGTATCACCTGCAGACCATGAATACGCTTCTGTCTGATTCGGACAGCTCTGTAACACTTCCTCAGACGTTGTCTTGATGCATTCTGAACAATCCTCTGCTTTAGTAGCCGGCAATGGCATACACATTCCCATTGCATACACTCTGTTTGGATCTTTACCAACGACTGAAGCATTATAGAAGAAATCTTGAGCCGAGGCACTGGAGGGAAGAGAAGCGAGAACGAGGCGGCGATTCGTGTCGTAAGTAGTGTTGGGTCTGAAAGTAGTTGAAGTTTCAGAGCAAATCTGTGCAGAAGCAACACCAAAGCTTAGGAAGAGAAGAAGGCAGACGATGGCCATGGATGTCTGAAATCTTGTAGAAGATAGACTATTGAATCCATATTTAAAAGACCTGACGATATCAAACAGTTATGTTATTTACATGTCAATCTTTAGGTACACTTGTTGGTTTCTACAATGTACTAAAGACCTCCACGGATAACTCCCCCTGAGTTAGACGTGTAAATACAACCACCACTGTTTTCACTCACCACCCAATATGTCGTGATGCTGAAATCTCTTCAGCTTTGAATCCGGTCGATTCTCTTGGTTCCTCAATCTTCTCCTCGATCTTCTCGTTGACTTGCTCTAGTCTCCTTTAATTTGAAATCACCTCCTTTATTTTTCTCAACTACCTGAAACAACACAAACAAACTCCAATCCAATTTTTATTGCATTCACGATGTCAATTTTGAAAGTTTTACAGATGCTTTTGTCTGATACTGAAGCTAAATATGCATAGTGTTCATAATGTGTGAACATATTTTAAAGTATACGTAATCATGCTGTGAATATCTTATGACGAAAAAGTATCCAAGTTGTGCATTGTTTTTTTCCTTTTGGTCAAGATAGTGTGCTGAATAATAAATATATATATAGATATATATATTCCACTACCTTACGAAACGGCCAACCAATGTCTACCAAGTTTCATGCAACTAAACATTGTTTTTTAATTACTACCTATTAGTATAATAAGCCGCGCAATTTTTTATATAAAATATGGTATTTAAAATCTAATATATACTAAAGCAACAACCTAATGAAGAGTAAAAGAGACACGTGATCTAACAAGATCCGTCCGATCTTTTTTTTTTTAGTTGACATTTTCTCAGTCCTATGATGGAACGTTTACTGTTCTCGGGTAGTTGCGTCTTACAGTCGTTGGATTAATTTCCGTCGGTTGATCATGACCATTGGTTTTTTCCTTTCTATCCTTTGTTTTTAGGGTTACAAACGGCAGAACCTAAAAAACCCAGCGATTCTCCTCTTTGCTTGGGTTACTCCTCGCGCCTCCGGTGATTCTT
Source organism: Gynandropsis gynandra (assembly GCA_036759665.1). NCBI lineage: Eukaryota > Viridiplantae > Streptophyta > Magnoliopsida > Brassicales > Cleomaceae > Gynandropsis > Gynandropsis gynandra. The sequence goes on from CM071866.1 coordinate 39,608,863, forward strand.
CACGGTTTCCGGTGGAATCTCCAACGTCTTTGTCTTCCCAGGTGAGTTATTTCTTCCTCTTTCGTTTCTAAGCTCATCGTGGAGTGTCTGATGACTCTTTTCTGCTCCCTTTGCTCTTCTCTCTCTGTGTCTATCGATCTCCCGCCCACTCACACCGTCTTTGTCGATTCCTTTTAGACCGACGCGAGTCACTCTGGATTCGGCTCTTGCTTCCGGTGGAAGGAGTTGAGGTGCGTTTTCCCATCGTTCTCGCGGGAATAAGTACGGTTTCGGACACCTCAGTAGAGGGGCAGTACTCCGACAAGAGCGCGCAGTACCCCGACAAGAGCGCGTAGGATCGTATCTTCCACGTCCTCGCTATGCTCTACGGAGTCGTCTCCGTTGTTGCTATGGTGCGTTTTCCGACTTAGGTTTCCGTTTATAGAGATTTAGTTTGGATATGGATGTGTCGTGAATTGGAAATTGGTGCGATTAGGGATTCTAGGGTATTGGATTGATGAATATACGCGTAACTCGATTTTTACACGGCGCTTGCTTCTGATAATAACTGTAGAGACGTTGAGGATTTTTTTTAACCTTGAGGACGATATTGATGAGATTGATTTACCTGTTTACTGGATAGATTCAATTGGTGAGAATACAATTGAGAGTTCCAGAATACGGATGGACGACGGAGAAGGTCTTCCACATTCTCAATTTCTTGGTGAACGGAGATCGGTGCCGCAAAATGTAAATTCGATGTTGCTTCACAATTCTAGTTTGATTATGTGCATTTGGGGCTGACTGCGAATCTTCTACTTTCAGTTCGAGCTGTAGTTTTTGTCTTCAGATGTGACGTACAGTATCTGCATCCAGAGGTTTGAGAAATTCGTCAGAATTGTCAATAGGCTGATTACTGGACATGAGAATTCTAAATTTGAAAATCTTGATTGTTTTATTGTAGATTCTGCAACACATTTTGCTTGATATTCCAAGTATTGCTTTCTTCATTACATATGCGCGTCTGGTCCTTTTCTGGGCAGAAATTTACTACCAGGTAACGTCCAATATAGTAGTATATCTCATTTGTTTTGGGTTGTGGGCTCATTCATACTGTTCTTACTTGATCATTTCTCATTGAACAGGCACGTGTTGTATCCACCGATGGATTGAGGTCAAGCTTCTTCACAATCAATGCAATCGTATACGTTGTTCAGGTGAAATACACTTTACGTTCTTTACAATCTCTCAGAAACTTGAAAAAGTTCAAAATTAGGCTAACTTTATTGAAACCTTGAGGTTGTTTATAGATTGCCTCTCTATTTTTTACCGTTTGGTTGATAACGTTGTTCCTTTCCCTTACGTGTTTCTTCTGGATGTAATAATCCCAGATTGCTCTCTGGTTGATACTGTGGTGGAAGCCTATTCATGTTATGGTTGTTCTGTCCAAGATGTTCTTTTCCGGTATTGCTTTGATTATAATTTATCCATGCACAAAAATACATCATCTTCAATTGATAGAATTCAGCTACCTAACTCACTGCATTCGTTCTGCCAATATATGTAGGTGTTTCATTGTTTGCTGCCCTTGGATTTTTACAATATGGAGGAGGGTAACTATGTTGTTACTTATATATATGATACGTTTCGGTATTACCATATTTATGTCTTCTGTGCTCAATCATTTGTTGGATTTTTGCGAATGAATTTTTCTGTATGGTGTCTGTTGTTGACATGTTTCGTCATCAAAAACAAATAGATTGAGGAGATTGTTTAAATTCGTCGAATCAAGGATTTCTTTTTGTTAAGCTGTTATGTATCATGTAGAAGATGAATTAGTTTTATGAAAGGATTCATTTTTTAAACTTAATTCCATTTCTAACTTCTTATGCTGTTTTTTTACTTTTATCAGGTAGCATTAAAGTTTGAGCATCGAAGCAGCAAGGGTTCCAACTATGGTTGCCCGCATGAATGGCCGGTGAGAAATTTCGATGATTTGAATAAAAAAATCTGGAGTGAGTCATTTATAGGTGTCTTTTGTGCTCAATCATTTGTTAGATTTGCCATCGAATTTATGTTATGTTCTCACATGTGCAACTTCTCCTGTTGACTGTTTATGTTATGTTCTCACATTGATCAATAGGGATTGTTTGTGCTCAATCTGCTTTCGTTTTTGTGATGTTTACATAATTAGGTTAGATTTGTGGTTGTTTTGTCTTACACATATCACGTTACATTTGTAGCTATATTTGCGAACGTTTTCTTTAGGTATATTTGTGTCTGTATACATATATGTATATGTATATGTATATATTAGTTTGTTGGTTCTTCCTTGAGATGACACCACACCTTTATTTCCATGAATTTCATTTTTATGTTGCCACGTGCCTTTCTGTAAACTTTTACCATATTACCCTTTTTTATATTTATTTTGTGTATAGACATATATACATGTGTGTGTATAGATATTAATGTGTGTACATACGTTTAGGTATAAATGTTTAGGTTTATTTGTATAGTTAAGCAGCTGCTGTCTGCTTATTTATTTGCTGGCCTGCGCTTAAGTAGACACCTCATATATATATTGCCATGTGGCATCTTTAAAATTTTTACCATTTTTTACCTAATTTACATACCTATCTAATATTATACTATTATATGTAAAGGAAAATTACGTTTTACTGTTTTACCTTACCATTTCCGCTTTTCTGTTTTGCTTTTTCACCATGTACACTTCGCTCTCTGATATCGTTTATACTCAAGAGGTATCATACAGAATCAGGGTTAGAAACATACGTATGTGGACTTTTTCGTATGATTCGCCGCGTGAACCGGCAACTACTCGTGAGATGGTTGTCTGTTATGAATGGGTATTTCGTCTAACTTTCTCATAGCGTTTTATGTCGTTTTACTGATTTTGCTATTTTGTTCTTTTCATCTTTCGAGGTATGCTTCTATTCGATTTATTGGTTCTATTCGCTCAGTATGTGTATATATGTGATTAGTTATAGTTAAAAAAATTTTGTTACTTTGTACATATCAAGGTTCACTGTTTGTAGTTAGTTAATGATATATATTACACCTGTGACTGTTTGTAACTGTCTTGATTGATGATATATATATATATAGATTTATTGTTTTTAGATTGTTGATGATAGATGTTAAGCCTGTGGTGATTGTTTTAATTATGTATGTATAACATGTTTGTTTTACTAGGCCTGTGGTAGTTGTCTTTATTATGTGTGTATATCCTATCCAATGCAGGTCATATATCTATATATATATATATATATATATAGATAATGAAATCTATTTAAGGCCGACACTGGCGTATCGTTCTTTGTGCTAAAAGAATTGTTGCCAAAGGGAATGAATGTCCTCTTGCTTTCTTTTAGCACAGAGAGATGATACGCCAGTGGCCTTTCATTGTGTTCAAAATCTATCTTTAATGGTATTATTATAAGTTAAGATATCACAAGTGAATTACTGTTTTCAAATTGTTGATGATAGATGTTAAGCCTGTGGTTATTGTTTTAATGGTGTATGTATAACATGTTTGTTTTACTAGGCCTGTGGTAGTTGTCTTTATTATGTGTGTATATCTTATCCGATGCAGGTCATATATATAGATACTGAAATCTATTTAAGGCTGACACTGGCGTATCGTCTCTTCGTGCTAAAAGAATTGTTGCCAAAGGGAATGAATGTCCTCTTGCTTTCTTTTAGCACAGAGACATGATATGCCAGTGGCCTTTCATTGTGTTCAAAATCTGTCTTTAACGATATTATTATTAGTTAAGATATCACAGGTGAACCAGAACATCATGAGAAGCTTTTGAGAGGAAACAAACCAGAAGAGTATTCCAATACAGAGTATTCCGATACAGATATTTACTGTTTGACGAGCAAAGAATGAAGATTTCAGTTTTTGTAGAACAATGACTTTGGTTTTGATCTGAAGGGGACACAGATATTTGTAGAATAATAACTAATTTTACATAATCCAGAAATTAACTGCTTTTAATATTAAGAGATTATGATTTTTTTCTTTGTCTTTGATGTTGATATGTTCTATTCTTTGATTGATTTCTTGAACCTATAACTTTTTAATAAAGAATAAAGAGCATTTGTTAGAGACAACAAAGTTACATGTCAAAGTCAATGTTTAAATAATAGTAATGAAAACAACAATGCATTCATTTCATTTTTTATATTATTAAAGTGGAATTTCTCTATGTAAGTCTTTATATTGAGTAACGATAAGCAATTAGCTTCTACTGTAATTATAAGAGTAATCCGCTTTACATGAATACTCCGGTTGAAAGGTAAACATTTTCCGTTACTAGGAATGGTTTGTCTGCATTTCTACTAAATATATGTTTTGTTAGCTTGACGCTTTAATTGTTGTTACGAATTATTTATGAGTTCTATTGGTCTTTCAAATTTTTGTTATACATAATTGATTTATGAATGGAATGATATTTGATATTGTTCTTCTACGCCTAGGACATCAAAATATTAGGCTTTATACGTTACATAAATATAGTTCTTTTTGGATGATGTTCTTTTTGTAGATGTATTTGCTTATTGGTTTGATTATATTAGTTTATTTACAGGGTAACAGAATGCAAATGTCTGTAAGGTCTATTTACTGGAACAAACATCAACGACATTTGCAAGAGGGTAGTTGTGTTGTCGTCGTTAACTTTAGTGTCTACCGTAACTATGGTGATTACAAAGCCGCTGCATCTGACATAAAAATTGTATTTAACTCAACAACCATACTATGTCCCTGCGAAGAATTTCCTAATCGTGACAAGTATTTCAACTTCGTTGACTTCTCTGATATCACTACGGGTTTGCTGGATGAAACAGTATTGGTTGGTTAGTTCTAAAACGAGCACAACATAACTTTATTAGTTAATGTTATCATTAAATAATTTTGTTGATTTTGTTGTATATTGTATCGGAGAAATTAAATCAGCCGGGAACTTAGAAGACACAACTTACGCTGGTCGATTTTCAAAACGTTTGATAGTGGTTCTACGCAATGACAGGTTTATCAATATTTTACTTTAATATTGTTTAAAAATCATGTTATCTTGACGATACTTTTTTTTAGTTTAACTATTATTGTTTTGCATAATAGTGGCAAACTATTGGAATGCACTCTATGGGGTAGATTTGCTGAAGAACTTTACCAATGCGTGTATAATCATGAAAGAGGGCCATTGGTCATTATATGTCAGTTATTCAAAATTCGTCCTTGGAATGGTAAGCGGTATTAATATTTATACATCTAATATTGCATACATAAATTTAGCGTGATTGTACTTTTAAAGTATCCTTATTCCTATTTTTAATCAATGTACTGTAGAATCAAAAATTATAAGAAATGTCCAGTACTCAAGTAAACTCGTGACAGACCAAAATGTGCCATCAATCATAGCATTCAAACAACGGTAATGGACACTAAGTTCCCATAATACTATTTTGTTATATTATTTTGATTTATGTTTAAAGGTATTAGTATTTTTTTAAAAGACATTTATCACTGAAACTTTATTTGACTCTTGCTTGCAATAGTTTGCCAGAACATATACTTGATATCCCAACAATGATTAATTCTCTGGGTCCTCGACCTCCCGCGACAGAAACATTGGAATATTGGACTGGATTTCCTTTAAAGAGCATAAGCGATGTATACCAAATCTCGAAGGTCAAACTATATTTTTTTATAATATATTCGTATCAATATTTAGGACTTTTACAAACAGTTATACTTTAACATATATATCTAATGTTGCAAAAAGTGTTTTTTTATAGCGGACGACCTGTGTAATTACCGCGAGAATCACTAATGTAATCACTAAAGACGGCTGGTATTACCTTGCTTGCCCACAATGCAAAAAAAAGGTTAATCCTATTATCGACGAGGAATCAAATCTGCCCACAACGACAGATTTCTTTTGTGATGTTTGCAACGACGTGACAACTGAGCCAATCCCGGAGTACGTTTTCTCGCAATAATGTTTCTCCCCCTGATTTAAATCAATTCTCTCATGTCTTTGATTTTTTTCTATATATAGATTCAGAGTTTATGTGAACGTTGTCGACGACACCGACAATGCAACATTACTCCTTTTTGATAAAGAGGTGGTTCAATTGATAAATAAATCTTCTACCGATGTTCGTTGTTACGTTACACAGGTTATGATTTTATATAACTCTTCATTAGATGTATTTGGGCGATATAATGTTATTATTATTTTTATTACATTACAAGTTATAAATACGCAAAGTGATTCTGTTATTCGTAGGGTATACTGGTGGTAACTACCCTGAAGAGCTGTTGTTGTTGCGCAATCAAAATTGTCTGTTTCGACTCTCTGTATCACCACAAAGGCTCACTGCTCATACATCATCAACTCGTGCACACCATAAAGGATCTCGAATCATATTACGTGCAAGTAAACCAATCAAGAAATCATTACCACTATTACTAGGGTAAATGTTACCTTTCTCTAATCATACATATTAAGATTTTCATAAATTATTCGTACAATATGTACTACGATTTTCTTTTTTCCATTAGATGGCAGTTTTCGGGCCTTCGCACGTACAATCGTCTCATGGTTCGACGTCGGCTTTCCATTCTCTCAGGAAACGACATGTTGACGACACTAATAGTTATGTAACATCTCAATATTCGTCCTCTAAGGTAAAGCAAACAAATGTTGACGATGATGGAACTGAAACCATGGAAAACCAACGTACCTGAACAATCGACGTTTTATCGTGTATATTACGTTTGTATATTACTACACGCGATAGGTTTGAATCCCGTTGATATAATTTTTTGAGCGGATTCTCGCGTGTTCTATAACAAGTGCTATCGTACTCTAGACTCGGCAGTATAACTTTTTGGCCCATGGTGATCACTTTTTGGATGGGAGTGCCGTCGGAGTATGTATATGTATGTATATTATATGTAATAATGTTTTTTTATAATGCTTTTTAATACATAATGTATACTGTTAAATATTATTATCTTTGCAACTTATTTTCCATTCTTATTAATAGCCTAACAATTTGACATACGTATATATGTACATATATATTTATCAGAGGTCACATATTCAATATCCATGCAAAAATCAAAACTCTGAAGTTTTCCAATTGCATATACGAAATCCACGTATATCAGCTATTTTAAATGACGCTTTGGAAACATCACACAGTGCATCATTTATTGGTACAATTTTCCTCAAATTCTTTACATTAAAAAATGGTATTTTCTAAATTAACATTTTAATCTTTTTTTACAGAATACCATGACATTGGAGATCAAGAATATTATTGTCCGTGTTGTGACGCATCTATGTGGTATGACGAAAGAATTAACAAACAGAAAAAAATATACCTTTTAAATTCTCACTATGTTGTTTACAAGGGAAAATATCATTACTAAAAACACCCGACCCTCCTAAATATCTGCAAAACCTTATATTCAAAAAAACGCCTAACGTTAAACATTTTAGCCAATACATTAGAGCATATAATACGATATTTGCATTTACATCAATGGATGGAAAGATTGATACTTTAGTGAATGACAAATCTGGACCATGTATCTTCAAAATACATGGTCAAATTACCATCGAATTGGCGGTCTATTACCTTCACCAGGAGACACACCAAAATTTGCACAACTTTACATACATGACACTATGAACGAACTTCAAAATAGAATTACTTCTATAAGGTCATATTTATTTTAACGTCTCAACAGAACTTATAAATTTTTCGTAAATTAACTATCAATTTTTAACTGTTTCTTCTTTCACGTTGCAGCAGTACACGACATACAACAAATGAAGAGAATAAAGTTAAACCCAGTCTCGTGGCAGGTTTACAAAAAATGCTTGATACGTATAACCCATACGTTAAAATATTCCGTCAGGCAAAAGACATGTTCATTTCAGAAAAAGAAATCAATATGAAAATTCGATTGATAGCTTCGCGGAAAAATATTGACAAGACATACTCGGTACCCCAGGTCACTGAGGTAGCTGCGCTATTAGTGGGTGACTTTGATGAATCATTAGAACCTCGAGACATTTTATTGAAAAAACATACTAACAAATTAATTCGTATTACTGACCTCCATCTTGCCTATTTACCATTTCAATATCCACTATTGTTTCCATATGGCGAAGAAGGTTACCATGTCGATTTAGAGTTACGCCCGTCGATGTCAATTTCAAAAAAACCACGATTCCGAATAAGTATTCGAGAATATTTAGCTTATCGATTACAAGAGCGACGTTCTGAATTTTCTATTCTACAACATTGTGGAAGACTTTTTCAACAGTTTGTTGTTGATGGCTTTTGTATGGTTGATTCTAAACGTATTTCTTATATTAGAAATAACCAGACCAAACTCCGCTGCGAAAACTATAATAATATATGTTCAGCCATTAATTCTAAAAACAATGATGCTTTTACAATTGGAAATCGAGTTATTTTATCGTCCTCATTCACAGGAAGTTCTCGATATATGAGACAAAATTATATGGACGCAATGGCTATATGTCGATATTTATTATTTAGGATATCCAGATCTATTTATAACTTTTACCTGTAACCCAAAATGGCCAGAGATACAAAGATTTCTTTCAAACCGAAATCTTGCCTCAAAAGATCGTCCAGATATCCTAACTCGCGTATTTAAAATAAAACTCGAGAACATGTTAACTGATCTTAAAAACAACGAGCTATTAGGCCGTGTATTGGCAAGTAAATTACTATAAACTTTCATGTAATATATTTCCATCATTTTTATAATATAAACTAAATGATGCATTTTGTGTATTTTGCAGTCATCTACACAATTGAATTTCAAAAACGAGGACTTCCGCACGCACACATTATACTATTCTTAGCACGTGAATCCAAACTGCCTACAACTACTGATATTGATTCAATTATATCTGCTGAAATTCTAGACGAATTTTCCAACTCAGAATTGTACAATGCAGTCCAAGAAATCATGGTACATGGACCTTGTGGCATTGCAAATAAGTATTCGCCATGCATGGAAAAAGGCAAATGCACAAAACGATTTCCCAAAAATTTTAACCAAAATACTTATATAGATCATGATGGTTACCCGGTATACAAGAGACCTGATAACGGGAGATTTGTCATTAAAAATGATATCAAACTAGACAATCGTTATATTGTACCATATAACGCCTATTTACTATTAAGATACAGAGCTCATATAAATATTGAATGGTGTAATCAAACAAAAGCTATCAAATACCTTTTCAAGTACATAAACAAAGGATCAGACAAAATTACAACTAATATATACTCATCAGATGCTACAAACAAAGAAAATTAAAACTATTTCAACTGTCGATATATTTCTGCTTGCGAAGCATGTTGGCGAATTTTCAAATTTGATATCCACTACCGAAGTATACCTGTTGAACGATTAAATTTCCATAAACCTGAAGAACAAAATATAATTTTCACAGAAAATGACGTATTAACTGATATTGTCTCGGAACAAAATAAAAAAATAACATATTTACATAATGGTTCAAATACAACGATTACATATCATGACGCAAAAGATTTAACATATATTGATTTCCCAACTAAATTCGTGTGGAACAAAACTAAAAAAATATGGATTCCAAGACAAAGAGGTTACGCACTTGGTCGACTACACCATGTCTCTCCTACAGCAGGAGAAGCTTATTCCCTAAGAATGTTACTTAACAAAATGAAAGGTGCAACTTCGTTCAACTATTTACGAACCATTAATGGTATCACCTACACAACTTTTAAAGAAACATGTCGTGCATTAGGCCTTTTAGATGATGATAAAGAATATATAGATGCCATACAAGAAGCAAGTAATTGGGCATCCCCATCTTATTTGCGATCATTATTCACCATATTATTAACGATGGAATGTATGACAGATCCGAAACATGTTTGGTCAACTATTTGGTTAGATCTTGCAGACGATATCATATACAAACAACGAAAGGCTTTAAACATCCCAAGTTTTATATTATTTTCTGTATTAACTACTCATATCTTCGTATAGATAGATTAGGTATGACACAATTATTTTTTTTATTTTTATTTCTTTTGCAGATTTAGAGATCTCATCACAAGATTTGGAACAAAAAACGCTTATCCAAATTGAATGTCTTTTACAAAAAAATGGCAAATCACTCAAACATTTCCTGGTAATGCCATTCCCTAACAATGACAACGCTAACTTCATACTGAGCAAACTAATATATGAAGAAACTTCTTACAATTTAACCACAATGAGATCAGAATTTAACGAACTAAAAAAGCAACTCACCGACGAACAACATCAAATTTTCACTACAATAATAGATTCGGCTTATCAACCCATTGGTCAAATGTTTTTTGTTTATGGATATGGAGGAACTGGTAAAACTTTTTTATGGAGAACATTATCAACATGTATTCGCTCATCCGGAGATATAGTTTTAAACGTTGCATCAAGCGAAATAGCTTCGCTATTACTACAAGGCGGGCGAACCGCTCACTCAAGATTTGCTATTCCCATTGACATCACCGAAGACTCAATATGCTCTATCAAATTAGGGACAGAATTAGCAGAACTAATAAAGATCACAAAACTTATAATTTGGGACGAGGCACCGATGGTACATAAACATTGTTTCGAAGCATTGGATAAATCTTTTAAAGATATTATGGGTATTACAAGTAGGCGACGGCTCATTAGCAGAACCTAATGACGGTGAATGCTATATAGATATTCCTCTTGATTTACTTATAACAAAAAACAATAACCCAGTCCAATCTATCATACATCACGTATACGAAGATTTACCAAAAAAATATCAAAACCAGTCTTTTTTCGAAGATAGAGCAATATTATGTCCAACAAATGACATAGTCGAAGAAATAAACAATACACTATTAGATATGACACCAGGTCATGGTAAAGAATATCTTAGTTCGGATACATTATGTCTTTCTAGCAATAACAATAATGACACTGAAATATATAACACTGAATTTCTAAATACAATTAAATGTCCTGGAATTCCAACTCATCTGCAACTAAAAATTGGAATCCATGTAATGCTTTTACGAAATATAGATCAAACACTTGGATTATGTAACGGCACACGCAAATTACGCAACTGGAAACGAATATAATTGAAGGCAGAATTATTACAGGAACCAACAAAGGTGACAAAGTATTTATTCCAAGACTATCTTTAATTCCTACAAATACTATACTACCATTTCGATTTAAACGCAAGCAATTTCCAATCATACCTTGCTTTGCAATGACAATAAACAAAAGCCAAGGCCAAAGTTTAAATAAAGTTGGTAGTCCTGTGTTTACTCATGGACAATTATACGTTGTCATTTCTAGAGTTAAAACACGTGATGGACTTAAAATATTAATTCTAGATAACAACCGAACAATATGTACAAAAACAATAAACGTCGTCTTGAAAGAGATATTTCATAATTTGGAATTTATTTACTTCATATTTGTGAAAATATGTAACTAACACCTTTTCTATCAAACAATCAAACATTATTACATACCACCTCTGAATGTAATATTACATATATATACATAAACTTTATACGACCTTTATATCAATTTCTGTTTTAAAAAACTCTCCCGCGCGTAGCGCGGGTATAACACTAGTATCATATATAAAGGTACAATTTTGACATTAAATCTAATCGTATAATACATACATTTTTTTATAATTATAGATTTAAAAAAGATATGTTAAAGAATATTAAAATATTGTTATGATAGATTTAAAAGATAATTTCTCTAAATTTATTTATATATAATTATGTTAAAAAATATTTATATTAAGTTATTAAAAATAATTGTTAAGCTATAAAAAATTAATAAGATTAACAAAAAAAAAAAAGATTGAGTTCTAATCCTACTTTTCAACAAAAATCAGATTCCTTGATGTGCAAATCGACCATTAAAAAAATTCATTTGACTTTATGATATCTTAAAAATCCAAAACATTTGATTAGTGTAAATGGGGTAAATTTCAAGAATTCTGGTCTGTTGAGACATTGATGATGCCTGCAGAAAGATTGAAGAGCTTTGCTGAAAATGAAAATACTGAAAACCATAGAGAGGTACTTCATGGAAAGGGCACATGCTAAAAATGAAAGAGGCCATTGCTTCATATTGGACGAAGAAGTTGGAAAGGAATGAGAATTAGGATGATGGATTCTGTCAATGGTCAAGTACGTTTTGTACTCTTATTGACCCAATTTAACCAATAATTGAACTAATTCTAAAATTCTTTGGATAGTATATACAAAAAGAGAGTGAATGGGTTGCTTCTGTTGTAAGAAACTACGCATAGCTCTCTGCTATAGCTTCTTCCTCTACTTCAGAATCTCCAACATTCTTCTGCATGTTCATAAGAATACAAAAGACTATAACATGATCATCAACATATTTGCTTGCAGATTGGCCTGACACAAACTTGTGTATGGCTCCTGAATCAGTGATCAATAGGGAAAAAAGTATATTCTTCCTAAACTATCGCAATCCTATTTTCCTTGAATTTTCTCTCATCCGATTCCCTCTTGAACTATCATTATTAATCTTATTCTCTCCTAAACTTTAAAAGTTCATCTTATTTCTTCCTCCGTTAAATGTATGTTAACTTTTTTGTTAATTTTTTTTAAATAGTCTATCCCCCTCCCAAACTATATGATTTCTAGCATATCCTCTAAAACTATATGAATTCTAGTCTATATATTTCAAAACTACTCAACAACCAGTAACCGAAACCTAGAACTAGTCTCAATAATGAGGATGCCCTAATCCCCTGAAAAACTCGGTTTAAAAACCTTAAAAATGTGTCAAGACGTGTGATTGATAAGTCAAGTTGAATCCTAAGACTTCAAATCAAGAGTTGAAGGCAAAAACTTGCAAATATTTTTTTAACAATAGTCAAAAATGTAAATATAATAACCAAAATTTAATAATACGTTAATATTAAAGAAATTATGTTACGTTTATAATAACCAAAATTTAAAAATATGTTACTACTAAAGAAAATATGTTACTATTATAATAACCAAATTTTTGAAAATACGTTGAATGTACAATTTGTTTTTAGGAGGGATAGGTTAAAATTCATAGAGTTCGGGATGAAATAGGCTAGAATTCATATAGTTCGGAGGGAATAGGCTCGAAGTTATATAATTCAAGGGGGAATAGGTTAGAATTCATATGTTTGGGGGGAGGAGGAATAGGCTAGAAGTCATATAGTTTGGGGAACATAGGTTGATTTAAAAAACTTAACATAAAAATTAACGAATATTTAACGGATGAGGAAATAGGATGAATTTTTAAAATTTAGGGGCATAGGATTAGTAATGATAGTTTAGACAAGAATAGGATGAGAGAGAAAGTTAAAGTGCGATTGTTTAGGGGGAATAGGCCTTTTTCCTTAATCAAACGATATATGATAAATACCGTTGAGATTGTTTTGATATGGATCACCAAAAAGGCTTCTGCATGAGAAGGAAAGCATCATCCCAAAGTTGGATTCAATTGAACCAGATTCACATATGTTATGTTGTGTTATCTCACACCAATTAGGACATGAATTATAGATTCATATATATGAATTGTGCAACTCTAAATTTGTTAGTTAGTTTTTTGGATTATTAGGTCTGATGACATATATAGAAATCAATAGTTAATGTTCTAACGGATGTGGGATAATACGTCACAACAGCACACCATATGAGAACTTACCCTCGGATTGAGGCCGAGCGTAGATAAAAGCTATATTGATACCACGACATAAGCCAACTCGGGCTTTCAATGCTTGCTTTGCTTCCCAAGGCAACAACAAATCATTCGGAGACATCATTTTTTCATACGAAGATAATATCGTAAATTTATAAAATAATATAATTGTAACTAATAATTCAAACAAATATAACACAATATAGTAGAATATTATGCAATCTTACTAATATGAATTGTGTATAGGGGTATTTATATACAACGTAATGCAACAACCAACCTAATATGATACAAAAACATAATATGTCCTCTCAAGATGGATTATCGGAGATGAGTCCAATCTTGATGTAAAGATTTTGAATTGGATAACATGGTAAAGGCTCGATCGACACCACATGTCAGACTCGGAGAGTATCCGACTGTACCTATCCACGGACGAAGTGATAACCTAAAGCAATATGTTTCATGTGGGAGTGAAACACCAGATTTGCAGTAAGGTAGGTGGTTCCAATGTTATCACAGTAGACAATTGGTGCATCCACTAAGGCAAATCCGGAGTTTCGTAATCCAACGAAGCTCAGTGGATGCGGCAGCAATAGATCGGTATTCGGCTTCAGTTGAAGAACACACAACTAGACCTTTTTGTTTCTTAGAGGATCAAGAGATGGGATGATGTCCAAGTTACACGATATAGGCTCTTGTATAGGTAAATTCTTCATGGTCACCATCCCAATCAGCATCACTGAAGCGTGTAATGCGAGAGGGTTCATAGTTGAAAAGAGCACACCTTGGCTTCGTTTCGGCGAGGTAACGTACTACACATTTTGTCGCCTGCCAGTGAAGAGATGTGGGAGCGTGCATGTATTGGGAAAGGTGTATGACAGCAACGTTAATGTCTAGTCGAGTAAGTGACAGGTATTGGAGGTTGCCTACAACAACCTGGTACTCAGTACCATCGACGAGAGGTTCACCCACGACAAGTGTGAGTCGTGTCATAGAAGACATTGGTCTATGAATTTGTTTGGCCTCAAGCATGTTGAGGCATTGAAGAAGATCACTTACATTATTCCGTTGCATGAGGAGGCGACTCGAGGTGGTACGTCGTACTTCCATGCCAAGAAAAAAATGAAAATTGCTCATGTCTTTTAATGAAAAATGAGCAGCAAGTTTAGGGTTGAAGGATTGACCTGATCCAAGTTGTTGCCAGTGACAACGAGGTCATCAACATAGATTAGGATATATATATTGATGTCACCTTGTTTGAGAATGAAGAGAGACTCGTCGGATAGAGAATTTGCAAAGACTTGAATGAACAAAAGCGTCGTAGCTCAGAATACCATGCACGCAGAGTTTGACGGAGTCCATAAATTGCTTACTTGAGTTTACATATGAAGGAGGGCTGATCACAATTGATGAATCTCGGGGGTTAAGACATGTAGACTATGACACTTAAATTTCCTTTATGAGCACATTGTTGAGAATCAATTGCAAAGAGATCATCCCTTAGAAATAGCAATGCTCAAGATCAAACAGGTTATATTAAGCTTTACCACTGAGCTCAAAGTTTTGTGAAAGTCCACACTGGAGCTTTGGTGAAAAACCTTGGCAACCAAGCATGCCCTGTATCGCTCTACGGAACCATCAATGTTTCATTTGATGTGAAAAACCTCATTTGTAGCCAACAGTATTCTGAGTCTTTTCAAGAGGAACAAGATTCCAAATTTTCTTACGAACCAAGGCATCAAACTCATCGCTCATCGTACGAAACCATTGTCGGTGTTTGAGAGCCTTTGTGAAAATGTCTGGTTCAACACTTGTACGGAACAAGACACACGAAGTCGCATCAATCAAGGCTTAAGGGTTGCGGCAGTGAGGTCTCCTCGAGTGGCCGAGAGGAGTGGGGAACGAGAGTGACTAGGGGAATATTAGAGGATGTGGGAGAGTTGGCGAGTCATGTGATAGGGATGAGAATGATGAGAGGAAAGGGAAGTGGTGCCGTAGGGTGGAGAATAGATGAATATGTTCATGAAATTGGATGTGATGACAGATGTAGTTATGGGACCGAATGGGATCATGATACAAATAAACACTTTGCGCAGGGGAGTACCCAAGGAATACACACGGGGTAGATCGAGGTTCTAATTTTTGGGATGCGTAAGGGCGAAACCATGGATAATAGAGACACCCAAAAATCCATAATTTATTATAGTTTGGTTTGGACCTGAAAGTTCATGAGGAAAAGATTGGACAGATTTGGTGTAGGCATACGGTTGATAAGGTAGACAGCAGTTGTGAAGGCAAAAGACCAGTAGGAGACCGGTAAGAACGCATGCATAAGTAGAGAGAGACCGATTTTGAAAATATTTCGGTGCTTATGCTCAGAAATACCGTTGTGTTCAGGGGTGTGAGAAGGAGTTGCGAAGTGTGAAATCCCATGAGAGACGAGGACATAAGAAAGATCGGTATATTTTCCACCGTTATCACTATACATGGTTAGTATTTTTGTTTGAAAACGTGGTTCAACAAGGGCTTTGAAGCGTATAAAGGTTGAGAGGATGTGAGATTTGAGTTTTAGTGGGTATAGCCATGTATATCTAGTATAGTGATCAACAAATGTAGCATAGTATTTGAAACCATCAATTGATATAGTCGATGAGGACTATACATCGAAGAAGATCATTTCAAGTGGATGATATGTTGTAAGTGATGAAGTAGAAAACATAAGTTTATGATTTTTGTTGCTTGAAATAATGAATTAGAAGAGTTTGATAACGGTAATGAAAACATAGACACGATGAAACATAATACCGGAGAGGCAGGATGACCTAGACGTGAGTGTCATAGGACAAAGTGGTCTTGGACAGGGGAAAGGCAAGAGCTAAAGGGGTAGAAGGCGACGGGAGATGCTACTCAGAGACACCATTTCTAGCTTCTCCTTTCAGGATTGGTGCCCTCGTACTTAGATCATTCACCTGAAAATCTTTGGGAAAGAATTCAACAAACACGCATTGAAATTGCATAGCTTATGTATGGAGATCAGATTTTTCTTAATCTCACGGGAGGACAGGGCCAGAGAGAATGAACCAGTGTGAGTGATGGGTAAGTTAGACCCATCACCAACGATGACAGCCTCGTCGTCGATGTAAGGGTTGTGCAAGGCTAGATTTTGCAAATCTAAGGTGATGTGATAAGACACGCCGTTTCCAAGGATCCATGAACCGAAATCCTATGAGGCGACAGTGGTGTTTTGAGCACAGGGCTGCCATGGACGAGGAGGTGAGTTCCATGGCTATTGTTAAGGTGTCGATCCTTTGGATTCAGGGCTCGAGATGAGCTGGGATTGTAGGCAGCGGCGAGCGTTATGGCCAAAAGTGTCACAGGCTTAACATTTTCCAGAGTTTTTGTTGCCACGGGAGGAAGGATGTAGACGAGTGTTGGTTGCCAAGGCCATGACCGGAAGTTGCACCAGAAGATGATCCGAGACTATGATTTTGGCCTCATGATTGAGTAGCCTTTCATGGAGGTCATCAAGGAAAATAATGGTATCTTAGGCATTGATTGCGTCAACAACGGGTTTGTAGTTTTTGGTGAAACCATCCAGGATGTAGTCTACAAGGTCCACGGGCTCAAAAGGCTCATTGAGAAGGGGTAACTCATCGACCTTGGATGTGATGGATCACATGTACTCATCAATTGTGAGTGTGCCTTCGGTGCAGCATTTAAATTGATCCTTGATCTATTTCACATGGCCACGAGATGCCTTCCCATATGTGTTGGCGAGGGTTTGCCATGCATCGCGAACAAATAATGTTAGTGTGACCAGCGGTTGAAGAGGTACCGTCAAGGTGCCGATGAGCGCGGAGAAAAGAAGCCTATTTGTTGCTTGTATGGCACGAAAGGCAAGTTAGGATACTTAATTCCATCACTTATGATTGTCATGTTGCAGATGATGGTTTTGTCTTGAATGAAGCCTTCAAGACGGAGTCCCTCGAGCAAAGCGGAGATTTGGACGCTCCATGTAAGATAATTCGATGTGATGAGCTTAGTAACATTGCTCATGTTGACAGTGCTGAGAACACATTATGGCTCTGGTGGGTTAAATGCGAGATCATTTTCGGTGGCAGATGATTGAACATCATCACGGGTTTGTGAGTGAGGTACACCAGTGAAAGACATGGTGTCGCTCGAGGAGGGAGGCGACGATTAAGGTTAGTATAAGGTGAGTCTTAAAAGACTCTTGACACCATATAGAAGAATATTATGCCATCGTATTAATATGAATTATGTACAAGGGGTATTCATTTACAACACAATGCAACAACCATCCCTAATACAATGCAACAACCAACCATAATATGATGCAACAACTTAATACATAACACATATCACCTAAATCCAAACAATGTATATTGTAGTAACAAAACAAATTATTCTTAGTCTACATGTTAGTTTGTGGTCCTCATGTGTCACGAGAAAACATCAATCCAATCTATTCGCTCGTTTTTTCAATTCGATTTACTAAAGTATTTTTACTATTGTATGGTTTCAATCAAGCCGAATTCACGTGTCGGTGGCCCATTTACCCTATCAATAGCCTCGGTTAATTCCAACTAACACCAATATTGATTATATTGTTTATATGGTGATGTAGGGTATGTTCGACTAAATTTTGAAATTTAATAGTTTTATTTGACAATAATTTTCAATATTGTATTGTTGAAAATTGTCATATTCTTAGTTTTATACCAACACGAAAACACTTTATAAATTTTTGAACATTTCTTTCTGAAAATTCACTTCAATGTTCAGATGAACACCGGAAAAAAGATTATTTATTGTCGAGGAGTTTTAAATATAATAATGTAACATTGTTAAGAAAATAAGCGTAACTTTTTGCAAGATTTTGATGATAATGTGCAAAGGATAATTAGCCACTTGGTTAGGATATAAAAATAATCACCAAGTTCATGAGAACTATAAGTATTTAATTCATATAAAACTAGACTAAAACCCATTTTTAAATAAAATATAAATATTTAAACATCATTATCTAAGATTCGGAAGTTGGGATATCTCAAAATCAAATTGATATGCATAATAGTAAACTTTGAAAATTAATTTAAAACTTTTTTCGTTTTCATTTTATTAAATGAAATTGAAACACGTCATGAAAACATAAATAAAAAAACAAACCTAAAAAAGTCGAACAAGACGAAGAAAGATAGTTACAATCTCAGAAAGGAATCATTTCTTGGCTATCTGTGAGGCGTTAACAACGTCATTCTCCACTTGGTTCAACTATTCTGACAAGTTTTAATCCACGTGTTCTATCAAAAAAAATATATTCAGATTCATATCTATCAAATCACAAAAAGATAAGAAACTAAAAAAAAAGATTGATAAACTAGTCACGAATAGTGCAATCTCTTTGTGGTAATATATCCCCAAATCGGCGACTTTTACAAACTTGATGGTCCAACAATGGTTTAGAGGATATAAGATTCACCGACTTGTTTGTGCTTTTGCTTTTCTCGTTTTGTTTTGGTTCTCTATATTGTTCCAAGTGGTTGTTCCTCAGACGAATGATGTTGACAGGGGATTTGCTCAATTTAAAGGACTCGTTTGCACGATTGTGAACTAACTCCAAGAGAAATACTCGGCCCAAACATCTGTATGTTCGATTGCGAACTATGTACAATATGGTTGTTCATCTCGAACACCTTAGCGAAATCTCATTCGATCAAATTATACACACAATATAGACGTTAAGTTATTTTTGTAGTTATAAAATATTAAGTTTTAAAGATTATAACATGTTATCAAATTTTATATATTTGTATGTATCTAAATTCCTCTAATAAAATTTAATCAATAAAAATATGAGAAATTGATTTCAACCCAAATTATATAAACATATATTGATTTAAGATTATTTTTATCCTAACGAAACTTGTTCATTATATATGGGTAAGAATTCGGTTATTTTGTATATATTAATGGAATCTCTAGTTGGTCCACTCCCCACATGTATTATATAAACATTATTTTTATAATATATAAAATCTATATATTAAAAAGAGAAGTTTTTTCTCTGCATTCCACGTCAGCAACAAAATCTTTTTGAAAAAAAAAATCATTTTTCCCTCTATAAATTTTAAACATCCTTCCTATTTGGAATGCCAAATGTGAAAGAAAAGTCTCACGTATTTTATTAATTGTCTATCTATTGTATTTTGCTTTTCTTCCTCCACGACAGTTATTTTGTCATTTGTTATTCTTCTTCTTTATCACCTCCTATAATTTTGAAGAACATCATTTCAACAAACAAACGGTGAATTTTTTTAACTCAAGATTGTTATCTAATTGTTTTTTCTCCATTCCTACAACCATTCCTTTTTCATCTCTTTAATGCAGTGAGTGGCTCTTTGGTTTCTTCAGTTTCATCGAGCCTTTCTTAAAAGGCGACCGGGGTGCAAGCTTTGGGCAAAGGGAAGTCGATTGTGATCGATGGAGGTGAGGGTGGTTGGGCGGCGATAAGGTGGCCATTGGGAGAGGAGATACGAGCGTGGAGAGATGCAAATGGTGCGACAATGACAGTGAATTTAGTGTGGGGTAAGGAGAAGAACCGTCATAGAGATACAACTTTCAAACCTTCACATCCATGTGATATGGAGCTTCTGTCACCGTTCATTTAGACATGTTCTCATTAATTACTCTTTCTAAAACTTTGATTTGATACTCACTCTTTCAAATCGGATTCGTTTGTTATGGTGTGGGGGCGAATCACTGGCTGTTGGGTTGGAAAATTCAACAGAATATGTTGGCCAATCTTTGAAAGGAAACATTGTTGGTCATTGCTCATCGGTTTCGCAATCATCAAACTTATCATCATAATTCATTGTTGGCTAACCGGTAAGTCCTCTACTTCAACCGATCTCTGAAAGTTTGATCTTGAATCGAATATTTTTTTAATATTGTAGAAACCTATAGCGCAATAAGATGGTGAATCCTAAAATCCGTTTTCTAAACATTACATCAAAGATAAAATAATTCTTTAGGACTTCTATTACTCTCAGACCAGAAAAGATCAGGAAAATAAGCCTAACCAGGTGGAGAATAGAATTTGTTCTTAAATTGTTGAAACCAAACAAGGGTGTTTCTGAGTACCAAGAAAAATACAAGAAGATGATCATCAATTGGGCTCTTCAGTCTTTCTACTTAAATTCATTTACAACCAAGGGTACCAGTAATGTTGGTTTCTGAATTTTAAATTTTTGTTTCTTATCCTGGGTTCTAATCAAGTTTGAGTTGAAATTTAATTTGTGAGATTGTTTGGAATCGATCTTTCATTTACGTTGCTTTCCCAAATATTTATACGTTTCTGTGAAGACTTCTTTCAAGTTTTGGAAGAACATTCCTAGATGATGTGGTTTGAAGGCAAAATCCTAGAGATCGATTGAAGGGACTTTTGGTTGAGAATAAAACTGATCAACTCAGTAATATATCACTTTTTTGCCTCTTCCATTTCCATGATAATTAACATTTACTTCGAAAAAGATATAAATGAATAAGATTATATGGTTATCTATATTTTTGCAACGTGTGATCATATTAAATCGCAAAAGTTATGTTTAAGGAACCATTGTTATTGCTTCTACTTATAGAAAGCAAGTTTATTTTCCAATAAAATTATCTCTTCTGTTTTGTTGTGTTACTATCTCAATATGTTGCATTATCAATATAAACTCTCGTTTTCATATATTTCATCACCTATATCTTGATGAATAGTGATTCTGAATACAAAATTTTGGGAGTTCACCACATTGATCTACTCTGCAAAAGTCTTGAACAATCGCTTGACTATTACGAGAACATTCTACGTATTTAAATGAAATATTAGGGTCATTAAATCCCATAACATGGTCGTGATGGTTATGATTTTGATGGACATCGATTGCATTTCTATATTGATGATGGCCATTTGGTGGCCACTGATCATATACAAGGTTGGTGTATGGGCCTTGATAAGTAAAATTTCTTATGTCTTGTGTCTCTAGCTTGATGTTCATCTGATAATTAACAATAGCATTCTTTAACCAATAGACATGTGTAAGAATGTATCTGGTCTTTGTTGTTGAATGTGAATCATCAAGGTCAAGGTCTTAAACGGAGGTAGAAGGTTACTTTACATTTCAAAATGATAAAAACATCCATAATTTAGCAATGTCGTTATCTTATTTATGATCATTGATCTGTTATTTGATTTCCTTTTGTGATGTTATCTTTGAATTCTTTGTTATCTGATCTTATTCTTGAATTTTTTGATACAGAATCCATTTTTCATATACAAATTGTTCAATAAATAAATTGACAATGTGGCAGCAAAGGATTGAAAGTCTGATGAAATTGAATATGTTGTCTCATCTCCGACTATTGCAAAATCTATCTTGATGAATAAAGTCCGAGAATGATCTATACGAGTCATCTCCAACCTTAGAAACGCATATCAGAAAGCCTTACGAGGTTGCATAATCTTTCCTGTAGACACTATAGTGTGAGTGATCAAATTGACTTGTGCAACCAACCCACTGAAGTTACTTTTGTCGAGGTGGAAACTAATAGAAACTTGTTTTTTTTTTCATATCATAGGTTATACAACAATGTGATCTAATTTAGTTTCTTACATAACGCACCTCTTGATTAAACACCTTACACATTGAACTCATTGGATTTGAAAAGCTTCTCTCCAATTCACTTTCAGGTTCGATTAGAGCTTGGATCATCATTTCATTCATTTCGATATTGCTTGTGTGAATTGATCAACAACCATAATGGCCTTGAAATTCAGACTCAATATGGTACGAACATCGAAGACACTAATTTTTTAGTTGCTATATTTAATCCTTGAGAATCCAAGATGAATTTTCCAAAGACATTCTTATTATTTTATTTTATTTATGCTACATGATATTTGTTGTCTTTTAGGCTCCTAAAGAAACTGGCGCACTTCAAGAGGCTAAGAATAAGCTGGAAATGCAAGTGAAACAAATCAATGCATGCTTAGAACATGAGAGATAAATAAGGACGGTATATTAACTATTGACGAAATATTTATCGTCATGAGGATCCACATAGATTTGGTTGGTGAATCTGTTGATCATAGAGGACCGAAGACAAGGAAAAAGGTGATTATCATCTTCATTGAATTCTTCAATGAAATTGTATCTTTTAATTTTTTTTGTTTTGAAAATTTGAAATATTTAAACATATCCAAGAAGCTGAAGGAAAAATTATGTTTGTCGAACGAAACATACCGTCTAATCCCGAGGCCAAAAGAAGACGTTATGGTCTTGAAGCCTGAGAAAAAATAATATTGATCATGGATTTTAGAAAGTCGTTGTGATATCCACCAGTTACACTGAGCCAATGAAGCGTGTGACCATGTTGTCTTGACGACATCATCCAATGTTTGTTGGATTATGAAACCCTAAGCGTAGATTGAAGTAGATGATGCTCAGTGAGGTTGAGATCTAACAGTTGTGTGTCATGTCTAGACAAATCTTTCTTCAAAAGCTCAATATTCTCGAGCTCGAATCTCCCATCAAGATTTTCGGTAATAAATATGTTCCTCATATTCTGTTTCGTTTTATAGGTTCATCGGTTACGAGGATCTGAGTTTTTCTACCTTTCGGAATCACATTTGTAGCTCTGGGTCATACACTATCATATAAGATCAATATTGTTCTTGGCAGAGGATGTGGTGTTTGAAGATGGTCTATTTAGTTACAGTTCATATCTGAAACGAGAAGATAGAAAAAACATGAAAATGAAAAATAGTCAATACAATTGTGTCTAATGGTCCTTGGATGTTGTGATACTTTGTGGTGTTGTGGTAAAATTCTGTATTTGGAGAATAAATTTGGTTCCTTTAGTGAAAGAATCTTAATTCATCTTTTTCATACATTAGTTTGATACCCTAACTTTGTTGAAATTTTGGATCGTTGAGTTAGATTAATCCTTTATTTAAAAGATTCAAGCTAACAAACCCCTTAGACAATAAATCCATGATATGCTAACAATAGAGTAGTTTGTAATCAATTTTGTTTGACCATGCAAATTGCCAAATGGCAACATGTTGTTTTGTAGTAAAAAAAAGATACCACTTTTACCCGCCATTTTCTAGTCTTTGGCCATTCATTCGATTTGCTCTTAATACAATGGGATTTGTCTTGATCTTTGTCCCTCTTCTCATGATTCACTTGAACTATGTATAAATGCTAAACTATTATAATAAATTTTAAAAATTTTGATAAATTTTTAAACATTCATAGTTAAAAGATTATAAGATTTGATAAAGTTTTAAACATTCATAGTTAAAATATTTAGATGTATGAATACATCTTGAAAGAAACATATTAAAAGATAATTGATTTCACATTTAATTGGTTTCTAAATTTACCTAAAATATAGTTATAATTTGACATTCAATCAAATATTGTAGGTTTTAATCATTTTTTAATAACTACTGAATTTACCAAGTCTATTGATATATCATATATACATAATTTTTTGTGGAGTTTAGTTCCAAATTATCATTAAATTTAAATCATAATATATATATATAATTAATTAATTCTAAAAATACTATAATAGTAAATAATATTATCATTCGATGATTGACATGAGCTTAAAAATAATTACGTTGATCATAAAAATTCGGGATTGGACGTTATACAAGGTGCACACGTTCCAACTCTTATTTGTTTACGATTTCCTCTTAGGTTTTGAACACCGGGACGGTGTTTCATTCAAGTCTGGGGGGATACTCGCTGAGTATTGTCATATGATTAGGATTAGATGATTAGGATTAGATCTAGATTTTTTTTATTTTTAGGAATAAACGGATGGATACACTACTGAATTTACCAAGTCTATTGATATATCATATATACATAATTTTTTGTGGAGTTTAGTTCCAAATTATCATTAAATTTAAATCATAATATATATATAATTAATTAATTCTAAAAATACTATAATAGTAAATAATATTATCATTCGATGATTGACATGAGCTTAAAAATAATTACGTTGATCATAAAAATTAAAATAAAAAATCTTGAAAATGATAATAAGTTGTAAAAAATATATATATTAATGTTGTTGTTATTAAATTTATATATTATATTATTATATCAATAACTATTAAAATTTTAAAATATATATTTTCTTTAAATTACTTTTTTTGGATTTTATTAAATTTAACCATAAAATATTTCAAATATTTGACTATTTATAAGTAGTTAAAATTTAATCATAACAAAAAATGGAAATATGATACCTAATGTAAATTAATTTAACTTTGAGAAATCTTCAAAATGCATTATAATAATAAATCAATCAATTATATTAAATTATATTATCCATTATTTCAATATTAAATAAATTATCAAAATTGGTTCACTTTTAAAACTCCGCAAATTATATAAATAAAATCAAAATTGCTAATATGATTAGAAAACATAGTTGCAACGAAAAAGGACAAGAACCAATGGTCTGTTATAGGGATGCCAAACGGGTCGGGCCGTCCGAGCCCGCTTGTGGTCCGGCAAAAAACAGGTTCAGACCAAAATTTAATATGTCAAAAATATTAGGTCACGGTTCGGCCCGACGGATTTCGGACGACGCATGGCCCGAAATTATTATAATTTCTAAAATGGAGTAGTAAGTTGGCAAAGGGAGAGAGAAAGTTGGAGGATAGAGCCGCGAAGGAACTAGCAATCGGCGAAGAAACGAAGCAATCAACGAAAAAACAAAGCAACCATCGAAAAAATAAAGCGATGGACGATTAGAATCGAACGACGCTTGGAATCGACTGACACTTGGAATCGACCAACGCCTAGAATCGATGCCTCGAATCAACCAAAGACGACGCCTGTCGAGCTTTTGGAATTGACGATGACGAAGACATCTGGTTGGATTGGAATCTATCAGTATGATGAAGATGGCAGACACGGTAGAGAGAAAGGAGAAAAAGAAAGGTTTTAGACTTATTTCTTGTTATGGTTTAAAATCCGATAGACCGACCCAAAATCCAACGGTCTATGAAAGCCCAAACTCGTTATTTTTCGGATGTATCCGTGACCAGATTGCTGATCTATTATCTGAAATGAAAGAAAAAGCTTGAGATAATAATGAAAAGTTAAACAAAGGAAGATAAATAAATCTAGTTTACTTTCAACTTTGGATTTTGATATTTTTCTCTCACAATCCAAAGGTTAAATCCAAAATTTATTAGGATATAAGATATTAAATATATTCATTTTTTATTTAATCTGAATAGAAATCAAACCTATATTATGATCTATTTATCATTTTCATTTTTATTTTTATATTAACTCCTTAAATTATCCCATTCAAATTTTATTCAAAGAATTGAGATATGTACAAATATTTAAAGTTTAATAACATGCTATAATCTATAAAACCTAATAGTTGTCGATATTCCAACAGAAACGCCATTAAGTTTATAAAATTATATGACTGTTTATAACTAAAAAAATGGTTAAATTTATATAAATAAAAAGAATCAAGTAGAAGATTCCGTGGGTCGGATGTGGCCTCGCGTTCTCAGATTTTGCTTCCTCCCGCCCAACCCAAATCACATGCCATTCCAGATTTACCATTTTACCCTTACCCTCCATACAACACTTCTATCATCTTTTTACGTTTTTGTACCTCAACCCCGGTTTAGCACATTCGGTTTAGCCGTTCAAATCAGATGCTAAATGTCTTCAATCTTTAATATATAGATTTATAGGTTGATCCATAAAGGAAGGATATTAAATAACATTCGCCATTAATTGCAAAGTTAAATTACAATCCTAACTATATTCATCGACGCTCAAACACATTAACATTTACAAAAACCCAACAAAATTGAATTTTTTTCGTTTCATATTCTAATTATGGTCTATGGTTATCTCTCTTACGATTCCGTATCCCAAGGAAAATTTTTGTCTTCATACCTATGGATCAAAATTGTTAGAAAGGACTTTGGTCAAAAGTGGGGTCTTCCAATTTTCGAAGCGGCCCATTAATACGGTTCAGTGCTACTGTTAGGGTGTTATCCGTAATTGTACAATTAATCATTTAAGCTTTTTAAAAACGAATAAATAATACATTTGGTTTTTTGGTAAACACGGAAATTAATTGGGAGAGTGGAGAGAGGAATCCCACGTGAGATTCCCGAGAAAACAAAGTTTGATAATTTGAATTTATTAGTTGGTTCACGAACCGGTCCATTATGTTTAATTTAATTACAAAATCTTATAATACAAATGACAAAACTACCCTTTTCCATTCTAATTATTTTCTTTTCAATTAAAATTTAAAAATCCAATCAGAGTAAGCCAATAAACCATGCTAAGTGGATAAATCAAATTGATAAAACAAACCATTACAATATTTTAAAAAATATTACTTGTGTGGATTGATAATAATGTACTATACTATTTTCCCACGAGTAATGTACTTAATTAGTTAACACTGAAATTATTCTAAGAATATTCCAAAATTTTGCTTAAATTTGTAATATTTGATTCTGCAAAAAGAAGTTATTATTGACAAAAATTGATGTGGCGGGGGATTTTATTCGAAGTAACAAAAAAAAGAAGCAATAGGTTTTTTATATTATAGCAACAATCTTTATAAAGGGCTAGATTGTCTTTTGTTATCTCAATCACTTCCTGGAAGAGGTACCTTTGTTGATCGTAGAAGGAAAAATAAAACACAAAGAGAACAAAAAGTAAAAGCTAAACGAGAGAGAGAGAGAGAGAGGGAGATTGCACACTCAACTGTGCAACGAAGGGAGAAAAGGAACAAAATGATGGCGTGAAGGAGAAACCTATTGATGGCTTTTTCCATCTGTTTGTTTCTATTACAAGACATGAACAGTTACCTAAAGCCACTCTTGTGATCTCACATTCTTCTTCTCCATGTCCATGAGAGACATTACGAAGAAATATCTCCACATTACTTCACTATTTTTCTCTCTCTCTAACTCAGGCATTCTTCTTTCCCTGTCTCTTCATCTGTTTCCACTTATTTCTTTTTCTGCCTCTTGTTTGTTTTCGTTCTTTTCTGTTTTTTTTAACCTGTATGTGTACTTTGTTGGGTTCTCTTCTTTGACTACTGTTTTGGTTTCTTTCTACTTTATTAGGGTCGTTTTCGTTTTCCTTAAAGGCTGTTTGGATTCGAAGGCTATGATTGAATCTGCTTGCTAGTATCTTGTTGCTCTTTCTATCTTCGTATGCGAGATTTAATTTGGGTATCTTCAAAGTTTCCAAATTTGCATGTTTTTTTGGTTGTCAAGCTTGATCTGTATCAGTATTTGAGTACCAGTCTACTTCGGATCAATGTGTGTGTGTCATGTCGGTGATGATGGGCAGCTTCAAAATGGCCACAAGTCATTTCGAAGTTTTTTTAAATTTGTTTTCGGTCTGATTGAGATTCTGATTCGTGGCTTGAAATTCTTTTCAAAATTTTAACAATGATTTGGCTTGCTTCCAACAGAAAGAAAGCTTCAAAATTTTGTGGCTTCTCATATTTTGTATATGGTGTGAAGGTTTAATTGGGGAGTCCAGTTCTGGAAATCTTGTATTTAACATTTGATCATTAACCCTCTTTTTGTTGAAGTGTTTTGGGATTTGGATGAGATAAAGCTTCCGTCTTTGGTCTTCTAGGCGTATGAGCCTGTTCTTATATGTCTGAAAAGTATTCTTATATTGCCAATGTTCTTGTTTGATGCTCTGC
The DNA here is from genome assembly GCA_036759665.1 of Gynandropsis gynandra. Lineage (NCBI taxonomy): Eukaryota > Viridiplantae > Streptophyta > Magnoliopsida > Brassicales > Cleomaceae > Gynandropsis > Gynandropsis gynandra. Next base: position 39,637,505 of record CM071866.1, read on the forward strand.
GGCATGGTGGAAAACACAATCTGTGGAATAGGAGGGTGTGAAAGTTGTAATCTTTCCATGAATTTTTGTGATTTCAGAAGTTCCAATCTCACAATGGGAATAAAGATGGAAGTTGGCAAAGGCATTGAAATGGAACATAGCCCTGACACCGTTCTTCCTCCTCCTCATCCCTTCCGAGATTCAGACAAGAGAAGCACAAGATTGAAACCACCTCGTAGAGATGAAATATTGAGAGTCAAAGAAGGCTTCACTGAGATAAGCTTCAGACGTTACCGTAGCTCCTCCTGTAAGAATTTTTCATCCAGACCTCTTGCAGTGGGAGATAGAATGGAACAAAGGCGAGGTTCAGTGTATCAAAGTTCTAAAGAAGTATTCAGGGGCAGTACCGAGGCAAAGGCAAAACTTGAGTTGTCGCGTTCTAGTGATGCCTCTTTCTCATTCAGGATCGTAGATTCTTCAACAAGAAGTATAGGAAAAAGGCCACAAACCGATCTTCCAGTTGAGCAGAAGTCTTCGGTTGAACCTTTTGCATCCAGCAGTTTTATTGACATTTGCTTAGAATCAGGTATCAAAGATAGAGCGGGAATGTTGGCTTCAGATGATGAACCGAATGTCAGACGTGACGAAACAGCTGGTCCTTTAAGCGAATATAATGACCATAAAACAAGATTGCCTAAGTCCCAGTCTGCCAAAGTAGAAAGGCTGTCAGTCTCTCCATCCGAAAGCAAGTGCAATAGGGAAAGCTCAAGAGCACAGTTTGGTCGTATTAGGAAAATGTTTGATCCATTTGTCAAATCGAAGTCTCTGAGAAGTCCCCTTGGGTACATAAGAGAATGGGGCGAGTTCGAAGATGAATGTACAGAAAAAACGATGAAGGACGGTGATCATTGGAAAGCATTGTTCAGCGGCAACTCAGATAGTTTTAAAAAAGTCAATGCCAAGGATCATACTCTTGATCTGAAGTCTTCCCCAGTTCATCTACATGGTCGTCTAAAGCTGGAAAACAAAGATGGGTTGCCAGTTTTTTGGTTGATCTCGGATTCTCCTGAGGATGTTTATGTCGCAAAAACATGGAAATCCAATAACTGTTCCAACTGGACATATACATTTTCCGCTGTTGGATTCAGAAAGAACAGCAATGCCAGTGCATGGAGTTTGAGCGATTGTAACCGAGAATCCTCACTCGTCGGTCAGATGCAAGTTTCCTGTTACATTTGCCCTGAACTAAGAAAAAGTGGTCAAGATCCAGAAAAACTGATGGTAACGGAGTTTGTTTTGTATGATATTGCACATGCTAGACATAGTGTTTCTGCACATGAAAATCCATCACATCCGCATGAGACAGTTAAAGTTCTGAAAAATTCTGCTAAACCAGACTCGGGTTCAGTAAGTATCGAACCATATCATGGTTATGATGCAACAAAGCAGAGACTTCAGCCCAAGCGTGCATCTGAAAGTTGTGATCTTGATGCTTCAAATGAACCAAACCCGTGGCCAGCTGCAGATTTGCATCCTGACCTTGAAATTGCCTCTATAATTATTCAAGACCAAATTGCGAAGAGAGAAAGCTTGAAGTACAGAAGAGGTGACCAAAGGGTCATGGAAAAGAGGAACCTTCTTAGTTTTTCTCCGGTTGAAGAGGGCAAGAAATGCTTTTACGGCAGCAGAAATCTAGCGAAGTTTAACGTTGTAATCCCGAGGGGCAACCATGGCACACCAACTTTTGAAAGCTTTGGTCCTTCACCTTTGCTTCAGAGATGGAGGTCAGGTGGCGGCTGTGACTGTGGTGGTTGGGACATGGCATGCCCTCTTGTAGTTTTTGGAAACCCAAGTCTCTCATGTTCTCATGATCAGCCTCTTGTGGACATTCAACATCCGTTGGATCTATTTGTCCAGGTAAAAACAAATGTTTTACTCGTTGAATACAATCTTTTTTCTGGGAATTGCTTTGCCAAACGAATATTGCTAACGATGCATCTCATACTTTCTTGTGGAACTCTTGTTACATTTGACATCTCATCATCTGGTATTGTATCTTTCTAGGGAGCTAAGGAGAGTACACCAGCATTGTCCATGTCATTTGTGGAGGAGGGACAATATGATATCCATTTCCATGCACAGTTATCAACATTGCAAGCCTTTTCCATCTGCGTTGCCATATTACATAACAGGGAAGCTTCAGGTGACTGTAAAAATGTTGAGAACATACAGTCATCACAGTGCAACTCGCTCAAAATGCTTATGGATAATGAAGTCAAGTGCTTAGTTGAAGCAGTCACAGAGGAGGAAAACAAGAAAGTCACAAGACCCGTCAATGGCTGTTCAACCACTCTCCAGTCCTACATGCCTAACCCTCCCTTTTCACCAATCTCCCGAGTCTGAACCCCAACGCGATCACTGTCAGAAATACTCGGGTGTTTGTCCTTCGTTTCCTTGGACAAGCTTGAGCTTGGGACTGGATATTCTGCATAAAGACAAAATTCTTTGATGCATCATTTATTCATTCTTATGGGTAGGAGTTAGGGTTTAATTCCTATACTGTTCATATTGTAGCTTACCAAGGGAAAGTACTCAATGTGGTTATAGTTAGAGCTCGAGGGTTTTTGGTAGATCCTCTGGAAAAGTTTTGTATCATGTAATGAATAATGCGTCTTTTTTTTTCTGTTCTCTGGCAGAAGTGAAACACTTTCCACAAGTGAATATGTGATCCTTTATTACAATGACATGCATGCACATGCACAAAGAATGGCCCTACAAAGAACTGCAAAGAACATTTTCCTTTCATATCATCCGACCAAGTCTGGATCATTGAATCCATAAGTGCAGCTTTTTCACGCAGGGGATTTCGACAATGTCTTTCTATTGTTTAATGTTTCGCGCAGGGAAATTCGTAAATGTCTCTTTTCATTACTGGAAAAACTATGAGGGGAATTCGAAATTTGTCTCTCGAGAGTACCAGAAGTAACATATTTTGCATATTTCGTCCCTTTATAGAAGAACGACTTCAAATGAGCTTAGGATATAACTGACCAAAATAAAATGTTTGGGTTCCTTCCCCAATTACAAATGAATAATGGGGTTATTATTTCAGTTTTAACTCTTGGATACTATTTATGTATTTTGGGTAAAATTCTTATTTCCCACGCTTATCTACTTTGCCTATTTTCCCTTCATGTTTGGCACGCATCCTATTCTCCTTTATGTCTTGGCCAACATCCTATTCCCCTCAAATCTAAAACATCTCCCTATAATCCTTCCGTTTAAAATTCTATTAAACCCATCAATTTAACCCGATTTTCGTCCGATCAATAATTAATTTTGATCCGGTTTATACTCAATTTTGACTCGGTATATGTGTAATTTTGATTCAGTTTAGACTCAATTTTAACCCGTTTTAGTTTCAAATTAAACCAGAATTTGAAATCAATTTTGATCTTATTTATGCTCAATTTAAACTAGAATTTGAAACAAATTCGACTCACACAATGCTCGTAAATGCCCTTAAGTATCAATATGCTTTTATAAGTCTTGCGATGGTTGATGGGAGCTATAAGCATTTTCCTACAGAAGAAGAATGGGCTAGGGGAGAAAAGTCTTCATTTATGGATTTATATGGAATATTTTTTAATCTTTGTTGATATTTGTTTTGAACTTTGTTGACGTGAAATTTGGATTCGTATGAATTAATTTAGCGTTTAAATTTTTTGGTTTTTTATCTCTTTAAGCCCGAAGTCCGGCTCGTATCGCATCGCACCCCTAATTTTGACTTTATTTATACTTATTTTTACCATTATTTGAAACCAAATTTGACCCGGTTTAGACTCAATTTTAACAAAAACATTGGGCCTAATTTTAATTTTTACCCGATTAAAATCAAAATCAATATGAAATTTTAATCGAACTAAACTTTAATTTAAACAAAAAACGATTTTTATGGATTTTTCTATTTAGACCTAAATTTTTATCCATTTTCAATGCAATTTTGAGTAATTCGGGTTTTAAACGAGTGAAACTAAAAATTACAATGAAATTGCAATCAAAATTGCACTCAATTTTGATTTTCACTCGATTAAAACCTAAATCAGTATGAAATTTGAACCAAACTAAATCGAAATTTAAATAAAGACAAATTATTTTCCTTTTATCCGAATTAGAGTCAAATTTGACCAAATTATGACTCAAATTTCGGTGTAATTTTAAGCGTTTCAGTTTTAAATCGAGTAAAATCAAAATTGAATCAAATTTGTACCGAATTCGGGTCAAAATTGCACCAAATTTTGATCTGATTTTGATTTTCAATCGATTAAAACCCTGACCACTCAAAGTTGCATCAAAATTGGGTCAAATTGCACAAAATTCGAGTCAAAATTATATCAATAATGGGTTAAAAATCTAACAAACCGATAAAATTTGGTTTTTATTTAAAATTTGGTTTTTATTTAAAATTCGGTTTAATTTTGTTGAATTTCATATTGATTCAGGTTTTAATTGGATGAAAATCAGAATTGAGTCAAACTTGTACCAAATTCGAATCAAGATTATGCCAATTTCGGGTTAAAATCGAACAAACCCATCAAAATTCGGTTTTTATTTAAATTTCGGTTATTTTTTTTAATTTCACATTGATTCGGGTTTTAATTAGATGAAAATCAAAATTGGATCAAAATTGTACCAAATTTGAGTCATAATTATACCAATTTTGGGTTAAAAACCGAACAAATCGATAAAAAATGGTTTTTATTTAAATTCTCGTTTAATTTTGTAGAATTTCATACCGGTTCAAATTTTAATTATATGAAAATCGAAATTGAACCCAAATTATGGTCAAATTTGAATCTAAATGGGTCAAAATTGAGTCTAAATCAGATCAAATTTAGACCGAAATTATAGTCAAAATTGACATTAAACCGAGTCAAAATTAGGTCTAAATCGGGTAAAAAAATTAACCTAAATTGGGTTAAAATTTAGAGAAGGGATTATAGGAAGAATTAAAACATGATTATGATTATTATTATTATTATTATTATTATTATTATTATTATTATTATTATTATTATTATTATTATTATTATTATTATTATTATTATTATTATTATTATTATTATTATTATTATTATTATTATTATTATTATTATTATTATTATTATTATTATTATTATTATTATTATTATTATTATTATTATTATTATTATTATTATTATTATTATTATTATTATTATTATTATTATTATTATTATTATTATTATTATTATTATTATTGTTATTATATTATTATTATTAGTAGTAGTAGTTATATAAATTTATACAAAGTTGTTCATATTTGTGTACAATATGTATACAACCACCAATAATAATAATAATATATTGTTATTTATATTAGATTTTATTAATATTAATTATTATTATTTGATATTAAATTATATTAATATTATTATAATTATTATTGTTCTTGTTAGTTTTTATGATTATTACTATCATGAGATATTATTAATATTAGTAATTATTATCGATATTAATATGTTCAGTTTATATTTTTACATTTTCTGAATCTAGAAAATCATAAGGATAAGTTTTTTGTACAACTTTATATTTAAATTGTATTGATTTAATACTATAATCAATTGGATGAAATCGACATTTTTTCTTGGATTGTGTTGTGTTCTTCTTTATCATTGACGAAGTTCAATTTTTTCTATTTCTTCTTGTATATTCATATAAAATTATAATTTTATATAAATATTTTAGGTTTATGTATGTAAATCTAAATTTTAAATTTTAAGCATTTAATAGAAAGACTAATCCTTTCGAATCATATACTTTTTCTATTATTATTTTTTAATTTACAAATCTAATATCATTATACTAATAAATGTATAATTTTATTTTTTTCTATTATTTGTTTACCTTAATATCTTTAAAATTCTATTAAATTTAGTATTATGATAAAAAATGCAATTATTTTGATAACACAATATTAACTTTAACATAATATTAACTGCCATGAGCGAATGAGAAGAAGCTACAGGGAAGGTGAAGAAGCTCGCAACGGAGATTTCATATAAATGAGTTCGGATTGAGGTTGCCAATTTGAATGTTGTGTGAAGGAAGAGTATGATGATAGGGTTTGGAAATATTGATATTCTATACTAAATTTTATTTCAAATAAATATATAACATTTTTTGTTGTTTATTATTTATTAATTTTTAGTTTTTTATTTATTTACATATATAATAACTAAAATATTTTCTAAATTAATATAAATATTTTTTGTTTCTTTAAAATATTAATATTACTAATATATAATTCATTTGAAGTAATTTATGAATGGTAATTAATGTAAAAAAATTTTAATGATGTGGAAACTTGAAAGAAGATAATGCATGAGAAACCTCCAAATTGTTGAACTTTTAATATATGGATTTTGTATACATGTTGTATATTTATGCACGTCTGTACAATAACCAATAGTAATGATAAATTATTATTATATCAATTTTGTGTACAACTAATAATAATAATAAAATATATTAGTATTATTTTAATATAACTATTATATATATTAAATCTTATTAATTTGGCTTTTTAGAGCTCCTCGTTTCTCAGCCTTCCACCTCATCAACAAGATTATTTTTTCACTAAATATTATTAATGAAAAGATTCATTCGAATACAGATTGTTCTTCTCCCCGTTGCTTCGTCTTCTTAGATCCTCTTCTTGCTTCGTTTTTCTCAACGATACCATTCGTTTAATTACATGATTAATGAGTAAAACCTAACTGTTGAAGTTGAAACGTTTGAGAATCTCCCCTTCTTCGTCACCCTTTGCTACCAATGAGAATCACAGAAAAGTTTGAGCTGTAGATGGTCATGTCGGAGTTTGAAGGTCGGTGCTTGTTTCTTTCAATTAGGTTTCCATTTCTCAAAATTCTTCGGGTAAGGAGCTCTTCCCTTGATAAAATTCGATTAGACCGGGGAGATGGAGGTTGACTCGTGCGATAAAAAACGAAAACCCAACATTGTTTTGTTCATGCTGGCGACTTGAGGATCCTTGGTCTCATTTCCTCTCACTCATTAAATTTTTCAGGTTATTCTGTGATTCAACTTCGATTGATTTCCTTTGGTAAATTTATCTTCTCTTCCATTGAATTTTATTAATCAATCTGGAATAATGTGATGCAGTGAAAAAGAAATCAAGCAAGATCTCTTGGTCACCCTCTGCTACCAATGAGAACCGCAGCTTTCGGTACTCGAAATTCGACGGGTTAGGAGCTCAGCTTCGGTGCTAGACTACTCCTGCGCTAGATTTCCGATCTCACTTTAGGTAAGTTAAGATCTTATAGCCCTGTATCATTCAATCTTGGTAAATGTTTAAGGTTTTTGTATATCGTGATTGAAATTATTGATCAATTTAGTTATAAGTTCTTCACACCGTAAATTATGAGGTTTATATATTCTTTTCTCTTTCAAATTGTATGCATCTAAGGTTTTATGACTATTATCATAAATTATTTGATTTATTAGGTGTTTCCATTGATTTCTGCTTTAGCATCCAGGATTACATACAATCTGAAGCATCTAGAACATGCAGACTCTTCTCCCCTATAAGATCTCCGACTAAACATGGAAGGCCGATGTGCAATCCTACAACAAAAACCACAACAGAACAGTTGAAGAAATGGGTCATGATGATAGCTGGATGCATAAAGTATTTGTTATATATATGTATATATATATATTTTTGTTTTATTTTTGTTGTAGTATCAAGGATTGCATACAATCTGAAGCATCCACTTATCCCCGTGTTCTTTCTTTCTCAAAAATTGTCACTATGTTTGGACTTCAACATAATTTTCACACCGTTCTCTTTTCTTTCCACCTATTAGACTAGTCTCGCACTGGATTTCCAATGAATTTCAGACCATTCTCTTTTCTTCTCACCTACCAGACTACTCTCGCGTTGGATTTCCGAACTCGGTTTAGGTAATTTAAGATCCTATAGCCTTCTAGCATTCAATCTTTATAAATGTTTAATTTTTTAAAAAATCTTTAATTAAATGATTGATCACTTTAGTAATAGGTTCTTCACACCGTAAATTATGAGGTTTGTATATTTTTTTCTCTTTCAAATTGTATGCATCTAAAGTTTTATGACTATTATCATAAAGTATTTGTTTTATTAGGTATTTCGTTTTATTTTTGCAGTAGCATCCATATTTGCATACAATCTAAAGCATCCAGAACAGGCGGACTCTCCTATCCTATAAGCTCTCCAACTAAACAGTTGAAGAAATGGGTCACGATGTCAGCTGGTTGCATAAAGTATTTGTTTTATTATCATAAACACAACAATTTAAATAAGCTTATACATATTGTGTTACATCCATCCAAAATTTTAAATGCAACACTAGACATTATCTTTTATGATTGTTGCAAAGGACTGATTCATTTAAATGTTAAAGTAGAGGATTTTCTCAAGGTGAATGTGAAAACATTCACAAATATCCCATTGAGGTCACATGCAGTCGATGAAATTATGGAGGTCATTTCTTCATTGTGTTTATTATTGTAAGCTTTTTGTTTAAGATGTGATTGAGTTGTATATGATTTGTTGATTTTTTGTATTGTGAATAGCATAAGGTTGTGGCTGCAAGCAAGATCTCTTGGTAGGCTTTGTGTTGTGACCATCATCTTCGATTTCAAACGCATATGTGACTATCATCTTCGATTTCAAACGCATATATTTTTTCCAAATTCATGATTTCATACTTATATTGCTTCTCCGTTTGTAGCGCCTGGGTTATGGCTATTCATGGGTTCTCGGCTACGGGATGATGTTGTTTTCCTGTTCATGGGCTATCGAACAAGAATCCTTGTGGTTGGTGGCCAAAAAGCATTATGAGTATGTTGGCGGCTACCTTTTGATGTTGTTACGCCTTCTCTTGAGTCTTTTGGGTTTAGGTAATTTATAATTTTCTTGCGAATCTCTAGAATTGTATTGTTTATGTGATTCTCTCACTTATAGGAAAGACATTTTGTGGTTGTATAGATAGATTATGCCCTTTTTCATTTTGTCAATGATCAAATATTTGAAGTTTGTTGTCATTTTATCACTCTTATGATGTTTTCTTTTGTTCAGGTGTTACGACATATAAGTTTTTTTTAGGATGCGGAAGCGTGTTTTATCAACCCGAATATGAGATCTAGTCATGTTTAAGGATTGTTTTTTGGGTTTCAAAGATGAACAGATTTAGAAACGATTTTGAATATACCTATTAACGTTGAACGTGTGATTGTCGGATGCAATAGACTTGATAGCACAAGCCCTCTACGCGTATACACGCCGAGATCGGATCTGCTTTCCAACCGTTGGTGCGGAATTCTCCGGTGAACGAAACTTTTTTTTTCTTCGTTTTCTCTGTGACGGCTTTTAGGGTTTCTGTCTTTGATTTTCGTGCTAATGAAAACCGATAACGAAAACTTGTTTTTCGTTTATTAAATAATTATTAACTTTTAATAATTACTACTTAAACCCAAACTATCAAAATATTACATAAATGACATAATACTTTCAATCTCCCACTTGCTAATGTAAAAACTGATAACGAAAACATGTTTTTCGTTTTTAAAATCATTATTAACTTTTAATAATTACAACTTAAACCCTAAACTATCGGAATATTACATAATAGACATAATACTTTCAATCTCCCACTTGCCTTTACGTAATATCTCAAATAGTCGAAGTACATGTATCTCCATACACATACTTGCCCGTACATATTATGTACTAACCCCAAAAAGAAACAAATACAATTATATTCTTAGGTGCTAGCGGATGAATATAACTGCATTCACACTGATTGTCTAACAATCACAAGAAGATACCGAGACACTCGTATGCGTGTGACCTCGTAGTTCATCACTAAACCGGTAGCCAATTAGTCTCCACTAATTAACTAATCGAGGTTGGCGTCTAGCAACACTCCCCAATGACTGGATAGCGTGAAGTAACATCCTTACTCATTTGAGTAACAACCTTACCCAAAACGAATCAGGGTGAAGTTGACATTAGTATTTCCTTCCATCTTTACAGCTCTGGATGCATCCTAGGCATGGTCATAACTGTCAGCCTTACGGATCATCAACTATGTCTCATGTCAATCACAAATGACTAATGAATGAACCTAAGAAACACCTTTCTTCATTCATTCAATGTACTCTGGCCAGAGATTCGTACAGTCATTGTGATTACTGACAACATAGAGCTCAAACTCTTACTAAGAGTTGAAGGATCTCATCTTGATTAGCCACTAACTACGCAAATATCTAATTATTCCTAATATCTATTCAACTGGTACTCTAAGATACTAGGTTTCTAAAATCAAAGAATAATATATAAGATGCTAGTTACTATGCTGATCTCAGGTCTAAGGAAAAACTAACTATCTAACTATCTGGAGAAATCTTATGATAGTTCATTGGTTATTTAACCATTAAGCATTTCTCCCTTTAGGTCAGTTCAGTGATCACATCATCATATGTATCACCCATATATGTGATTCAGTAAAAGAGATCTACTGATTTCTATCACCATAGAAACTTATCACATACATGTTGTTCTTTCCGGATCACTGTAGTCCGAGTAGTGATCCTACGAACAAGAATAATTCAGATTAAATCATACCAAAAACTTGACTCTCTTTATTATGATCTCTATCATAATGTCAAGTTTCAGATTTAATATTGGACTCTATCATACACTTATGAAAATTCATCAAATGAAAATATGCCATGTATTATTAAAAATGAAATCGATGCCTAAATTAAAACTCGTTACATGTCTATAAACTAATGCTAGCCAGTCATCTCTCTTAATCCGATCCTCAGCTTATGCTTGTCAAACTTCTTTGACCCAAGCGCCTTCGTGAACGGATCTGCTGCATTTTTCTTTCCATCCACCTTTTGGATTTGCACATCCCCACGCGTTATGATCTCTCGTATCAGGTGAAACTTCCGCAGAACATGTTTTGATTTCTGATGAGACCTTGGTTCCTTCGCCTGAGCAATAGCTCCGATGTTATCACACAATAAAGGAACAACTTCCTTTATCGAAGNNNNCTTCGCAAGCCGCTATATATTCTGCTTCAGTCACCGAACCAGCTATAGTAGCCTGCTTGGAACTCTTCTAACCTACTGCGCGTCTATTCAGACAAAACACATAGCCTGAAATGGACCGACTGTCATCTTTGTCCGTCGAGAAACTCACATCAGTGAATCCTTCTAACTCCAAGTTAGAACCACCATAAATGAAGAACCAGTCCTTAGTCCTTCTCAAGTACATAAGGATGTTCTTAACAACCTTCCAGTGTTCCTCACTAGGATCTGCCTGGTATCTACTCACTACACTTAGTGCGTAGGCTACATCAGGCCTAGTACACGTCATGGAGTACATGATGGCTCCCACTGCGCTAGCGTAGGGAAGCTTACTCATGCGTTCTCTTTCTTCCGGGGTCTTAGGACAATCCTCCCCAAAAAGAGAAATTCTAGTGTCTATCGGTAGATAGCCCTTCATGGAATTTTCCATGTTGTATCGTCTCACGATACTGTCAATGTACTGGGATTGTGACAATCCAAGCAACCTCTTCGATATATCCCTATAGATCTTTATTCCGAGAATATAGGCTGCTTCTTCTAGATCCTTCATGGAGAACTGATCAGACAACCATGACTTCGTCTCTTGTAACGCCGGAATGTCATTCCCTATGAGCAATATGTCATCCACATAAAGCACAAGGAAGACAACCGTGCTCCCACTAAACTTCTTGTACACACAAGGCTCTTCATCGGATCTAACAAAGTTGACTTTTCAACTGCTTTGTTGAAGCGAATGTTCTAGCTTCGAGAAGCTTGCTTGAGTCTATAAATGGACCTCTAAAGCTTGCATACCATATGACCTTGAGTTAGCGACGTGAAACCCTCAGGTTGAGTCATGAAAACCTCTTCCTGGAGCTCTCCGTTAAGGAAAGCTATTTTGACGTCCATTTTCCAAATCTCATAGTCATAGTACGCCGCTATCGCAAGCAGAATCCGAATAGATTTGAGCATTGCAACATGGGAGAACGTTTCTTCATAGTCAATCACTTCTCGTTGACAATACCCCTTGGCAACTAGACGAGCTTTATAGGTCTCTACCTGCCTGTCTGCTCCAATCTTCTTCTTGTAAACCCATTTACAACCAATCGATCTGGAAGCCTGTGAAGAATCAACTAAAGTCCATACTTTGTTGATCTTCTTAGATTCTATCTCGGATTCCATGGCTTTCCACCATTTCTCAGAATCTAGGCCTTGTATGGCTTCTTGGAAAGTCAATGGGTCGTCATCTCTATGACCGAACACGTCCTCTAGCACCATCAGATTAAGCCTTTCAGGTGCACGTCAAGAACGTGTTGACCTTCTCAAGAAAGCCTGTGTAGTAGATTCAACCTGCACTGGATATCTTGTTGGACTTGTTCTTGAACAGGTTCCTAAACTTGTTCCTGAACGGGCACTGTCACTTCAACATTTGAAGATGAAGCGTCGGAGCCTAACAACGTATCTCCCAACCAAGATCGCTCATTTGAAATCTCATGTCCATGAGCTTGTGTTGGTTCGTTGGGTTATTGAATCTCGTCAAGAACTACTTCCCCACCATGAATTCCTTCCTCAAAGAATTCCCTCTCAAGAAAGGTTGTCGTTTTGGCCACAAACACTTTGTGCTCAGACGGGTGGTAGAAATAATATCCCTTAGTTTCCTTGGGATATCCTATGAACCTACTCTTGTCAAATCTAGCATAAAGCTTGTATGGATGAAGTCTCTTAACGAAGGCCGGACAACCCCAAACCTTGATGTGTCTCAGGTTTGGTTTACGTCCCTTCCATATCTCATATAGAGTCTTCGAGACCGCTTTAGTGTGAACCTTGTTCAAAATGTAAGCAGCTGCTTCTGAAACATAACCCCACAAGTTTATTGGAAGATCTGTGAACCCCATCATGGATCGGACCATATCTAATGAAGTATGATTTCTCCTTTCGGACACACCATTATGCTGTGGTGTACCAGGAGAAGTCCATTGAGACAAAATCCCATTTTGTCTTAGATAATCGACAAATTCATGAAAAAATCCCATTTTGCCTTAAATACTCAACGTCCACCTTGTTCATGATATAGTTGACCACGAACGGGGAGAAGGACTCCGGAAGTGAGTGCAAGATCATATCCTACTGCATCTCCTTGCAAAAGGTACACCCCAACTTCTCAAGCTATTCTATCAGACTGATCATCCGTAGAACATGGGGTCCCACAACAGAACCTTCACTCAGAGCGGACTTAAACAAAGTCCCCGACAACTTGGACCTTGTCGTCTGACTCTGCTTACCAAACATCTTCTTAAGACGCTCCATGATCTGCTTGGCATCCATATGCTCGTGTTATTTATGGAGTTCGCCACTCATTGACGCTAAGATGAGACACTTCACAGTGATACACTTTTCCTCGTACTTGGTGTATTCACTGAAAGCCTCGTCATTCGTTGGGTCTGGCACTGGAGGAGTCGGTTTGTCGATCACATCGATCAGTTTCTCATGTGTCAGCACCAGGCGCAAATTGCGTTGCCATTCCTCGAAGTTCTCACTAACCAGCTTGTTGGTCTCGAGGATTGGACGCAAGTGGAACTGAGACATTCTCAGGAGATCTAAAAACGAAAGGAAAATTTACAACAGAGAGTTAGACATCGTATATATATCATTAAGACATGGACTTCATGTAAATGATATATTCGCTAATCAATGTTACGATAACATTGGAAATCTTATTTCCAATTAGCATCAATCTATAACTTTATACTTGAGCCCCTTGGTAGTCAAGACGTTTCCCAAACATATAAAATAGATTCTTTATGAATTTTATCCCCATAAAATTTATAGTGAATTAACTTCGGCTCTATATCACATAGTCAACTGGTAATCAGGTCGTTTCTATCGATATAGTTGAGTTCATCCTTCAACTCATGGTCAGATAATAATTAAGTTCATGTCCCCCGGATAGTCCAGGCGTTTACAAAAACTAATTGATCCTTACCACTAGACATCTGATGTCATAGACGTACGAATCGAATTCTTGAACTACATGCCTCCTGGTAGTCAGGCTGTACCATGTAAACGAGAACCTATTCAAACGTCTACGATGAAGAAAAAGCCTAACGATAAACAATTTATCATTTAAGAACTCAATTATTAATTTTTAAATTAAAATTCTTTAATTTTAATTTAAATTAAATTTTCTTTAGATTTTTTTTTTAATTTTTGCGCCCGCGGGTTACGTCGCCCGCTCGGGCTCACTGAACGCGCTCGATCGAGGTGAGAATGTCGCATGGTCGGGCTTGATGCTATGCCCGCTCGGGCTAGGGTTCCTGGAACCCAGGCGTCGCCGCCCTTATCGGTCGCCCGATCGGGTCTTCTACGAATCGTCGGCTCGGGCGAAGGGGCGGCTAGGGTTCGTCTAGGGTTTCTAAAACCCATCCCGTGTCGCTGCCCTTCTGCTTGTTTCGTCGGTCGTCGAATTCAGCCCTTTGCGTTTTTCGTTCATGCCCTTCTCGTCTCGCAGGCAAGTCGCGACCGTCGCTCACGCACAAGCAATGCGTCGGGCGGTCGCACGATGGGTATCCGAGCGATTCATGTGCTCGACCATCGCACAAAACGTCGCCTCTTCTCCCACTCGCATCGGAGTTGCCCGTGCCGCCACATGCGGTCGTCCTTGGACGCGCCGACCCTTCATCGTCGACCCTCGACCCTCGTGCGGCCGGCTAGGGTTACGGTCGCCGCCCAGTTTGTGCCTCACGCTTTCTGTTTTTTTGCGCGCGTGCCTATACGTTTTTCGATCCAATTTTTCACAAAAATTCGAAAAACTAATCCTAAACAGACGACGAGACGCTCTGATATCACTGTTGGGTTGATTTAGGATGCGGAAGCGTGTTTTATCAACCCGAATATGAGATCTAGTCATGTTTAAGGATTGTTTTTCAGGTTTCAAAGATGAACAGATTTAGAAACGATTTTGAATATACTTGTTAACGCTGAACGTGTGATTGTAGGATGCAATAGATTTGATAGCACAAGCCCTCTACGAGTATCCACGCCGAGATCGGATCTGCTTTCCAACCGTTGGTGCGGAATTCTCCAATGAACGAAACTGTTTCATTCTTCGTTTTCTCTGTGACGGCTTTTAGGGTTTCTGTCTTTGATTTTCGTGCTAATGAAAACCGATAACGAAAACTTGTTTTTCGTTTATTAAATAATTATTAACTTTTAATAATTACTACTTAAACCCAAACTATCAAAATATTATATAAATGGTATAATACTTTCATAAGTAACTACTCTTTGTCAATAGTCAAATATATTTTCTTTGTAAAAAAACTTTAAATAAATATATTTAATATTTTTTTAAAGAAGAAAATTTTCGAAATGTAGTAAAAAATCAATATTTATCTCCATATATATCATTTTAAAATTTTTAAATTATAATTGTGTGTGTAAAAACTATTAATTTATTACTAATATATATTTCTAGATCAATAATTTAAACATTTGTATTCTTAATATATATAAATGTAATTATTGTTAAAGCAAATAAATCTAATATCCTTCGTATAATTTTAATAGAGATTCCTTATATTATTATAAAATATGAAAAAGTTTATTTATGTAAGAATAATTATCTATTAAAAGTATTCTATATAATCCTAAATTTATAATTATCTAAAAATTAGTTTAATATTTTTAAAAATATATTTAATTATAAATTACGAAAATTATATAATTTTATTATATAAAAAATTAAAATATATTAAATAATATATTAACTAATTTTCTTCTATATTCATGTGAAATCTAATTATTTTTTTATAAATATAAAAGGACATGTAATATCCTGCATAAAAAAGACAAGGAATTATATGAGTAGATTTTTTTAAATGGGTCGAATGAAAAAGAAACTATATGAGTAGATTCATTAAATGGGTCTAATGGAAAACATTCATTCAAAGAGTTGACAAAATTGATTTAGATAATCGAAAAAATGATCGAAGAATAATTAAAATGATGTTTACAATGTTTAGAAAAAAAGTTAAATTAAAGATTTAGATAATGGAAACAATGATCGAAGAACAATTAAATGATATTTACAATGTTTAGGAAAAAAATTAGCAAATTAAAGATTTAGAGATGTAGTTGAGAAACATCTTCAATAATATCAAATTTAGTTTCATCCACTAAATCATTTTGCAAGGATTTGCTAACACTATTCTACATCAAGAAATGCAGTTTGACAAAAAATTAGAAAGAACAAAGTATTTCAAATTATTTCAGACCATAAATGATGAACAACTTAAGATCTATTCCACTGTTATGGATTCAATCAAGAACAAATAAGGAAAGTTTATCTTTTGTATATGGACCAGGTAGGATGGGGAAAACATATTTGTATAGATTGCGAATTTCACGGTTGAGAACAGAATGTAGAATAGTCATTCCGGTGGCCTCTTCTGGTATAACATCACTGCTACTTCCTAGGGATAGAACCTCACGTTCTTGCTTCAAAATTCGTATTGAAATTACTGACTGGTCGACATGTGATTTTAAACAAAGAAGTATGTTAGTAGATTTATTGGCAAAACATATCTAATTAATTGGGATGAAACGTCAATGACACAATGACATACTATCGAAGCTGTTGAAAGGCTTTTGCAAGAAATCATGTCTGTTATAAATGAAAAAGCATTTGAGAAGCTAATTCGCAGTAAAACTACTTTATTTGGGTAATTTCAGACAAATTATTCATGTCACGCTAGGTGGTTGCGTTGAGACAATTCATGCAACAATTAGATGTTGATTTTTCCAAATGGCTATTAGATGTTGGTGATGGGAACACAACTACAATGAGCACACAATCTAATAATCACAATGGAGAGCAAAAGATTGTAATCGATAAGAAATTGGTGCTTGAAATCTCTAACAATCTGTTTCAGAATCTTGCAGATGCAATATATCCATGTTTCTCTCAATGTTACAGTATGTTCGCAAAATATACTTCTTTGAATACACATTGGCTATGTTCAATCATACATTTTTAGCCATCACAAATAACATTGATCAAGGTCGTTTTATGCAAGCTAAAAGTTTATAATAATAGTTTTTCATTTGTATAATATAATTATTGCTCCTGGTTTGTTCTAATCCCGTTTAATTAATATACATTCATACATATAATTATATTTGTTAGTCGTTAACTTGGTTCTAACATGTTCTTGTTTTATGATATTTTAGGAAATATTACACAACTAAAAAACGTTTTGTGGATCATATCTATTTCTCTTACTTTCACTAATCGCAAAACAGATCATCAACATGATCATACTTTCATTTTTATTCACAAACAATACCCGCTTAACTATTATCTATGATATTAATCCGCAATTTTATTTATCACTCATTCTATCGTCACTCTTTGCATATGAAAAAAATATTCCTTTAATGTCTGGAATACATCTGTATATTCCTCTATATTGTTCTAAAATTTCCAAAGAAAATAATTGTTGCACCATATTATTTATAAATCCTTATTTTTTGGAAAACCGTGATATAATTCGAAATTATCGTTCACATATCGCGCGAGATCTTGTTCCTAGTAATAATAATAATAATCAATTACTATTATGTCAATTTTGTACACATAGTATACCAACATGTTATCCACATTTTGTGTATAAATAATAATAATAATAATAATAATAATAATAATAATAATAATAATAATAATAATGTTAGACACAATAATAATAAAGTTAGACACAGTAATTTATTATTATTATTATTATTATTATTATTATTATTATTATTATTATTATTATTATTATTATTATTATTATTATTATTATTATTATTATTATTATTATTTTGGTATACTATGTGTACAAAAAACTAATGATAATAATAATAAAGTATTAATACTTATAATAATAATAACAATAATAATACATGATAAATCTATATATTAAAAGTGTATACTTTTCCTGGCTTCTCAGCCATTCTACTCTCTCAGCGCTCCACCTCAGCACCTGCATTCATTTCACCTCCTCTCTCCCACCTCTCTCCCACGATCTCTCCTCTCTCTCTCCCACGATCTTCTACACGTTCTCTCCCCTTCCTATGATCCTTCTACCTATGATTGATTCTTCTGCCTATGATCCTTTGTCGTTGGCTCTTCGTTTCCATTATCTCCTTCCTCGCAGTGTTTGATTGCTTCTTCTTCTTCTTCGCGGACGCCTCTGAAGGTCCTTCCTGGTGAGTTTTTTTCGCTGTTGTTTCCCTGTTGTTTCGTGTTTGAACCATCTTCTCTGTATTTTCTAGGTATTTTTTTCTCTGTTCTTCTTATAGTTTTTTTCGGGAGCCTTGACTTCATGTACCTATGATCCGGATATCGCTATCACGTTTATTGAATTTTGTGTCTACTCTGGGAAATGGACGAGGATCGGTCTTTCGTTGAGATAGTTCTGAGCTAGGGTTTTTCGCTTTCGTTTCGGCTCCAACTCGAATTTTATATTGTTAGAGGTTTATCGAGATTAAGCGTATGCAATTGCTTCCGTAACTTGTGATTTTCGATTTGGTCCCATTTCTGATCTTGGGGCGGTTTTTTGGCTGGTCAGGGTTTTAAGGCGGTGGTGATTGATTAATGGAAGATGGGCCTGAAGTTGTGGATGGGTCACACCCAGAAGAGAAGAAGGTTACAGAGGATAGGATTAGCGATG
>CM071866.1:39663032-39704894 GCA_036759665.1 Gynandropsis gynandra
CGAGTTCTTAAAACACTACTATCACTTTTGAAACACAGGCATTGGTTATACACAATTCAACTAGGTACACATGGGTCATAATCTGTTTTAACCGTTGATTGACGTTGTAGATGTATTGTTTTGATTGGTTTTGTCATTTTATCATCATAAACCCATAAATTCGTCGAGTTCGCATCTATTCATCAATATATGCGACCCATGCGACT
Organism: Gynandropsis gynandra; assembly: GCA_036759665.1. Classification (NCBI taxonomy): domain Eukaryota; kingdom Viridiplantae; phylum Streptophyta; class Magnoliopsida; order Brassicales; family Cleomaceae; genus Gynandropsis; species Gynandropsis gynandra. The sequence goes on from CM071866.1 coordinate 39,663,239, forward strand.
CATGCGACCCTCATTTGGCATTTAATTAGTTTGATGTTGTAAATATATTGTTTTGATTGGTTTTTGGCATTTTATCATTATAAACCTGTAAATTCGTCGAGTTCACATCTATTCATCCATATATGCAATCAAGCGACCCATGTGCCCCATGCGACCCTCATTTGGCATTAATTAGTTTGACGTTGTAAATGTATAGTTTTGATTGGTTCTTGGCATTTTATCATTATAAACCTATAAATTCATTGATTTCGCATATATGCGACCCATGCGACCCATGCCACCCTCAATTTTGATTGGTTTTGACATTTTATCATTTTCACCAAAATTCTCGCCGAACTTTTCACCAAAATTTAAGAAAACATTTCGAATTCCATCTGACGGCGATTCGATGTCAGGGTCATGTCTTTTTGTATTCCATCTGTTTCCTTTTTTCTAATAACGACACACACTCTCTCTCTAACTCTCATTATCTTCCATCCATTTTTTACGAAAATGCAACATTTCGTAGAAGCAGGGTCAGCTTCTTCTGGTGAGAGGATTTTCACGGTACCAGTCACGCGTTCAAATCTGGTCGTAGATGCAGTGGTAAGTGAACTCAAATCGATTTATTCGATTCATCAAATCTGGCTGTATATGCATTAGTTTGACGTTGTTGTAAATTTATTCGGTTATCGCAGACACTTCCGATAAAGTTTGCGAGGTCGAATGGTCTTTGCGGTAGACGAAGGTTGATCTGATAACCAATTACACAGACATTTGGGAGGCACATCTAAGGCCCGTGAAACGCGATGGTGCTAGCATCACCAGGGGTTGTACGAAGTTTTGTCACGATAATGGGTTTAACGTGGATTGTACCCTCAAAGTCGAACGGGACACCATTCTTGATGATGTACCTTGTCTACTACTTGCCCCTATAATCATCATAGATTGAATTCCGTTGTATTTTGATTGCTTTGAACCTCATTTGAACAACAAAATTCATGTTTGTATTTGGTTGGTTTTTTTACTATTATTCAATAGAATATATTATTGTTAGTAGCGATGTTTTTGTGGATTTACTATCATTGTATTAAGGGTCGTAGAGGGTTCAATGGTCGCAGGTAACAAAGGGTCGCAGAGATACAAGGATCGAAGGGAGACAAGGGTCGAAGAGATATAAGACTTTTTTATCAATATTTTAAAGGTAGATTTGGAAGTTAAAACTTTTTTTCAGCGAAAGATAATTTAAAGATAATTTTGAAGAGCTTTAGCTTATTTTTGAAGTTGTCTCTCTTCATTCACCTATCGCCAATATTCTCTTGAATCTTCGGAGTTGTGTAAATATATTAATTTATAATCCAAATATTCAAATTACAAAAGTGAAGACATGTAATTATGTAATTAACATCAAAAGATTTGGTGAGGCGTGCAGAAGGAGAATGGGGGCTTTCTGATCATCACAACTGCAACACGCACAAGGATTCTCTTTCGTGGGACCCAAAGCTTCTGTGCAGACATTAATGGCGGCCCTCTGATCACGCGGTTCTCTACTCCATGAGCTCCCTGACCCATCCTCTCATCTCTTCTTCCCCCATCAACTTCTCAGGTCAGCTTTCCGTTGGTGGTCCTAGTCTCGGTTAAGGGTTTGAATGCGAAGAAACGAACCAATCTTACCCAATCAATGTGTCTAACGGATTTGTTGAATTTAGGGCTTGATCAATTTCTGTACACGCCTCTTGATTCGTCGCTCCTCGCGTTCTTGACCGGCTTGCAGTTTCACTTTAATGCGTGACGAATGATATAGAACCGTGTCCCCTCACGTAACTCTCTCTCTCTTTCTTCTCTAACACGCTGAGAGAACTTCACCGCATCCAAAGCCAAAGCCGAAGCCGGCTCTTTGCTTCTCGTAAGTAACGCAATGCCTCTTCATCTTTCTCTCGCCTAATTTGTGGGTTCCAGATCTCCAGATGAAGAATTATGTTTGCGGTATGTCGTGTTTTTGGTCAATCGCTCCTTTCTTATGTTTGACGGTTGAAACCTATACCCTTTTCATGTTTTGCTTGATGGAAGTGTGATTGTATTTACGTTGGCTCGATCTTACTTGGCGGAACAAGTTTTGGCTCCGCCGTTGTTGAAGCTCTCCTTGTGTGTGGTTGACTTCAATCAGAAGAGTTTAACAATCTATGCGTGATCTCTGATGCAGCAGACAGAGAAAGCAGCTTCGTCTTCTTGCGCGTGTCCCATTCTCTTCTCCATTCACTCCTCCTTTGACGGCTCTTTAGAATTGGTTACTACAAGTACACGGTATAGAAGTCAAAGCCACGGAGAAGCTTAGAATCTTACCCCTAGACTTCGAGGGGAAAACCAAGACAAAAAAGTGGCGAGTTGATAGGGCAGCAGGCGAGACAGCTCTGCTTCGCAGCAGGTGCGACGGCTCTACTTCTACGTCGAGTCACCCTCCAGCTCGGTCATGGCAGCAGGGGCAACAGCTCAGCTTCCACTTCGAGTCATCCTACATTTAGCCTAATGCTGGCACCTGATCAATGTTATGTCTGTTTATGAGTTCTTTCGGACAAACAACTGATTAGGAACTAAGGAGAGAGATGAAGAAATTGTTGCTATACATGCTTCGCTGACTTTGAAAGATCAAGAACTCGATTTGGTTTGTGATGTCTTGTTCTTATGTCAGAGAGGCCTCTTATGATTTTTGTTGAACGAGTTGAATGTTCCGGAGTAGAATGATCATCATATTTTAGTCCATTGAGGTAATAATATACCAAAGGAGTATGTTACAAATAAAGCCCAAAAACCTCGTGTTCTCTACAAGAGACATGATTGAATGAGAGGAGACAAAATTGTTGAATCAAGGGGACAATCATCTTTCTCGAGATTTAGTATACTAAATAATCATTTTAGGGTTGTTAGAAATTGAAGTTTAATTCTGTTTGTTTTGGTTACATATAAATTGTGTTTTGGGTGAAGAGTAGTTTGTTTTCTATATATGTTTTGAGGGAATTATTTTGGAAATTTTTAAGTGGGAGAGTGGTGAAACTCCAGAAACATTAATACATTTATATATCTTTTGTTGATCAAAACAATATTGTTTTTCTTATTTCCTTTGTTAAGTAAATCCACAACATGTTGTTCGGACTCACTGATGCTCCGACGAATGTTCTAAGCCCTCATGAACGACATCTTCTTACTTTTGCCTTGACGGTTTGTATTGGTGTTCTTTGACGACATCCTTATATATAGTCAATTTCATGCGACACATCTGTGTGACAAGTTCTCGACACTTTACGACATCACCAATTTTTCGTGAACCGAAGAAAATGTCGATTTAAATATCTACAATTGAAGTATTTGGGTCATATACTCTCCAACTAAGGCGTGGCGGTAGATTTCAACAAGATCCGGGTTATGATGGAGTGGTAGGCCCCATCAAACATTCGAGAACTTCATGGATTTCTCGGCCTCACCGGTTACTACGAGTGGTTTGTTCCGGATTACAGCACTATAGTCGGGCCTTTGAGAGCCTTGCTACGCACCGATCAGTTCCCGTGGATCAGGGGCGGTTAAGCCCATGTTCGACCGGAGCTGTGGAACAGGGCTTCAAAAAATAAAAATTAATAGTTAGAAACCATTACTCAAAAAATACAGAAACTCTTCCCACGGTTCCCAAAAACCCTTCCTAGAAATCTAGAAATTTTCTCTTTTTTGCTCTCTCTTCTAGAGGTTTTTGCTTAAGGATTCAAGCGGCTTTTGTTTCCTCTCGATTTCTGAGCTTCAGCCATCTGAGATCTTCAGTTTCGCTGGTATATGTTTCCGGTCTCGTCGTCTTCCTTTTCTATTTTGTTGCGTAATCGGATGGATCAGCTTTTTTGTTTGATCCTTGTGGTTAGTTTGTGATATGATATGTGTAGAAATAGAAAAAAAGGACTAGCAATGGCGAATCGTTTTTGTTTCCATTCTCTTTTTTGTTCCATGTTTCACATCGAGACGTCACTTCTTCTATGATTTCATTTCTTGTGTGTGCTTATTTGGGTTGTTTCCCTTTATTTGTAGCATGGAAATCGTTTTTCCTTTATTCGCCAGTCGATGATTTAGGTTGGGGACCAATTACTGTTGTAGTGAAGTGATTTAACACCCTAGATTGGGGACCATGATTAGGATCGAAACCTAATTGTCTCGTCTTTTTAGTTCAATCTTTATTGATGCAGAAATGGCAATCTTTAGTTCAATCTTTATTGTGGCTGCCGTTTTCTTTGACTTTGTCTTGTAGTTTTGGTAGACCCTAGCATAGTAGCATGTTCTTCCTTTGTTTGTAAGGGTCTTGTTTTCCTTGATTAGCTTAGCTGGAATCCGAGAGGTTTCCATGTTGGATAGTTTATGACGAGCTGTATGTTATGGTTTGTGAGAGGTTCCCGTGTTGGATGGTTTTCGAGACTTCGTGGAAGAGATCGTAGATCTATTATGTTTTGTGATGACCGGTCATAGATCTATTTATTAGTAGGTGTTATACTAATTATTTTTTGTTTTATATATACAGATATACGAGTTGCCTTGAAGATAATCATATTTTCAATTTGAACCAAAGTCATCTTTATATCTCAGGTTATATTTTTTGCAATTTTAATTGTTGATAACCATGTTTAAAAAAATATGAATTGGGTTATGAAAAACGAGAGAAAAAGGAAAGAATAGAACAATTGATTCAATCTCAAAAAGGAGTTCTAGATAAATTTATCACTAGGGAATCACAAAACAAGGATATAAAATCTAATGATTTATAAAAAGAAATTGTTGTTGATAAAGCTATTAGAGATCATAATGAGAATGTGGAAATTACAGAGAATTATTGAAACGATATAATTGTTTTTCGAATGCAATAATTCGTATATAATCTTATTGATTATTCCAATTATTGTTGCTTCTCCAGAAAGAAGTTTTTCGAAGCTCAAATTATTGAAGTCGTACTTGCGAACCACTGTGTCACAAGAAAGGTGGAATGAATTAGCTTTAATGGTAATTGAAAGTAGCCTCCTATCGAATATTTCGTTTCAAAACATGCAAATAGAATAGCTCTTTTCAAATGAATGTTGTAAATATTTATGTATATAAAGAAAATTTTTTGGTATCGAATATTTCATTTCAAAAGAAGCTATTTTAATTTTATGGCACAATATCTCTTCTCTACTTGAACCGGCCTTGCGCGGATAGAACAGGCTTTTGCTGCCTTCCAACAACTCAAGACCGCAATGGTAATAGTTTCTGATTTATCTGTGGTGTTCTCAACTGAAGTTTGGAGACATATTTGCGCTACTTTTGCAGTGAGCACCTGCAGGCATGGTCCTAGTATTCTAGCATGAACAGAATTCTGTTATAAAACATTGTTTCACTTAGCATTCTCTATATGGTCATGACCCATCATCTCTTTTGCAATTTGAACAAGGATCTATAGGGAATGCAGATTTGGGGATTCGATTAAAAGACAGCGATATTTTCGGAGCAACCCAAAGCTTATCTCCAAAAGGCTCAACAAAAGATGAAGCTTCAAATGGATCGTCATGGCCGCGATGTAGAGTTTGTTGTAGATGACTAGGTACACTTGAAGCTCTTCCGCCAACAATCCCTAGCTCATCGTCCATATGAGAAGCTATCGACTAGATTTTATGGCAAGTTTGAAATGATTGCTCAGGTTAGACCAGTGGCGTACACTGTCAAACTTCCTGTTACAGTCAAAGATTCACCCAAATTTTCATGTATTCCAGTTCAAGATGTTGAACCCGAAACGACATTGCAATGATGTGATAATCCAACCTCCAAACAGCGGGAAATGCTCATCAAGTGGAAGTATTTCCCAAGATTTTAAAGCTCTTGGGAACTAATAGCCACTATTGCCATACAATTCCATGTGCTCGAAGCTGGGAGTGTTGTAAAGAAAGATCAAAAGCCTCTTGTTCTCTACACCTACAGTCGTAAGAGACATTGCTGAAGGAGAGGAGGCAATACACTATCCTTTTCTTACATCTTTGTTAAGTAAATCCATACAATCTACATTTCCATTACTATCAATACAAATATCCTTTTCTTACATATTTATTAAGTAAATCCACAAAAGTTTAAAAGAGTGTAATTTGCACACCTAATTCAGATACGAATCAAAGAAATATTGAAGCAAAATACTGGAGAACGTCATTCCATTGAACAGAGTCATAGAAAGTTGATGCCTGAGTTTAGTTACATAATGCAGAGAGGTACCAGAATAAGAGAAGTCCGAGCTCTCCTACATCATATATATCATCATGGCTTCAGACCAACACTGATCCAATTCACTTTGATGTACAAACTGATGAGCTACATAATATGTACAACACAGAACATCGGCTAAGGCCTGTGGAGTTAATTGACCTAATAGAAGGGGTCGGTGAATCTGTCATGGTGGCAAGGGCGTTTCTGAAGGCATACCTGTATTAACTTTAAGTTTTCCTACGTCATTTGGGCGAATTTGGTTATTGACTGAGCTACTGTGGCCACAACCCTCTTCTATGGCTTCATGGCACAGCAATCTTCTCATAGTAGTTGAGTCTGAACCAAGTGGAGATTCTTCATCTTTCTCCGGTTGGGTATTCAAATCTATTTGCCCTTTAAAAGGAGGAGTTGGCGACTTCCCTCTCGTTTTATCATCATGACAAGTATGATTTTGACTGCAGTTCCCGTTCTTGTTATCACATTGGTGAAGCTCCTCGTCAGAACTCAGCACTCGGGACTCCTTCCTTTTGTTTTCTTCTTTCGCTGTCTGCTTCTTTTCTCGCCGAAGCATCAAAGTGTGGAAACGGCGCTTTACCATCTGGCAGACAGCACATGTGCAGGTTGGCTCATGTTTGGGACCTTTCCCACTAGGGGGCTGAATGCAAACAATGCAAGTGCAGCCAGGTCTATGCCTTGGGTGTTTTGTTGTCGTCTTGGATGACTTCACCAGGCCTTCACCACTCTCTCCAAGTAAACCTAGTTTTCCAAGGGCATCAATCTCCTCTATGGTTTCCATATAACGTGATTCGTCTTTGGCAGCCTTAGACACTTTAGAACAATCTGCTGAAAACCCACCACAAAATAAAGGTCCAGTAAATGGTGAAACATTCATCACAAATTAAAGCAAAGAGAAGACCGAATTGTGGTTCCTTCTGGTTGGATGCCTTTGTCACCTGAATTATGTGAGAGGATATTATCTAGCTGTTCAGATTCCAGTTCTTGAGCAGCAGAACACGCTGATCTGAAACTAGAAAATTCAAAGACAATGAGAGGCTTACAAGCTTGAAAATCATGGAGTTAGGAGAATTTTCAACATTCTGCAAAGATAACACAAACCCTAGACAGAAAGTGACACATGCATTCGATAAAGCTTATCCATAAAAAGCGGCGGTGTAGTTTTTCTTTTAATCATTAAAAACGCCCAAATCATATAAGACGAGATTCATCAATTCAAAGCAGAGCTATTGCTAATCTCAGAAACTTGAAAGAAAACGACTTACCCTGTTTCACCAGTAGCAAAGTCTGTTGGCCTCCCAATGATTGGTGCATCCTATTTTTTTGACACAATAAAAGCAGAAAGAAAGCACTCAACAGAAGATATCTACAGAAAAGGCCAAATAAAAATCAAACACAATAACTAAACAAAACATTCAACTGACGATGATAGCAAACATAAACTCGTTAATCAGTAGGGAGAGTCAGCAAAAAAGTTTTAAAAGGAACTTCCTCCCCATTAACTATATTACTAGCAACTAAATGGATCTTGGTCGATACAGATACTTGACTTTCACCCGAAATAGAGACTCGGGAAACTGCTATTGGAAGCCCTACAGTAGCAGGCAACCACCTAGTCTCCTATGTATAGCACATTAAAAGAAATGAAAAGAAAGTCGAGCCAGAGGTTGAGAATGTCTGGCATCTAATCCAATGTCTTACTAACATCTAGTTCCACTAGGCAACGATAAGCACAAGTCCTGATCTCACAATCTTTTAATGAAAAACGAATAAATCAACTGTAGTTTATGCTAGATATCAGGAGATTATCTTCTTTTCCTGTCAGACTATAAAAAGATTTTCCAAATAAAGGAATAAAAACAAAAATAAATGAGTTCAAATGGCATAGATCATAGACACCCATATTATTAAAGCAACCATAGATGGATGTACCTCATACTCCTCAAACTCATAACCCTCTATCACAATAATAGATGGAGAATTGTTGGGAGGAGGCTGGAGCAAGCCTTGTGCTTCTTCCCATGTTAACTTTAGCTCTGTGAAATCTTCTTTTTCAACCCTTCGACGCTTATTTTTTAAAATCATCATGCTACTTCTTTTCTTCCTGGAAGATGATTTTTTTGCCAGAGCTTCTTTTGCAATATAAGCCGACTTGTGAGCTTTCGACAATGTACGAGGATTTGCTCGTACAGCCTGCTCCAGAAAGTTCAGAATAAAATTAATCTTATTGCACAAACTAAGTACGTGAGAAAGTACACAGCTGTCCGAATTTAAAACAATTACATTTCCATTTGAGCACGTATCACGGCCGCTCTTGATAGAGTCATTTTCCTGCAACATACATTAGTTGAATAATTTGTAGAAGACAAAGAAAGTGACAAACAACAAGTTATTAGGTGAATACGTGACAAGGTTATTAAGCTCAAAATTTTCTGTTGCAATAATGTGAAAATTTTATCGAAGCAATGTCAAAGTCTTTTTATTGTCTAATCATATCTCCATGAGGAATCTTATCTTTTGAAAACTTCATGAACCTTTGGACCTTAGCCGATTTCATACAACAGTACAATTTCGGCCTCTAGCAAATTCTATCTCTCATTATTAATAGGAAACTTATTTTTAACTTATTTATACAACTGATCTCCATATATCAGAATAAACACTAGTTCTTGGCACCTTTCAGATTTGGTCCATTTTGTACAATGGGCTCTGTTTACAAAAACCTTGTCAAACAAGAAGCTTTTGGTCCTTATCCAACCCATATTATCACTTGAAAAATAGACATGTATATGGTATCTAGTTAATTGAGGAAGCGTAACCTGATCGGATGATTGAGCAACTGAAGCCTTTCTGAATCCCATGATTAATTTCCCTTCTGGATCTAATCGACTAAAAGTGACTGGAAACAGAATCAGATTACAGTTAGAAAAATTACCAGAAAGCGAAATATGCTAAATAAAGGATATCAATCAGGATATCCAGAGGTTACACAGTGAGAGAAAGAATAAATTAGTTGAAAATAAACAAAAAAAATATCAGAGTACAAATGTAATATATCTGAACATAAGCACAGTTTACTAAAGTAACAATTACATACCGGTATCACCAGCCTGCAATCGCATGTTCTGAATGCAAGGAGTTACTCCCTCCAGAACATACATTCTGCTATTGTTGTTAGGCCAAAATCGGAATTGGAAAATCCACTCTTTACCACTGGAGTCCTGTACTTTGAGAGGCAAACCTTCAGGCTGAGAAATTTGCGGTAAGTAAGCCTGTACAGTAATACAACGTTAAACTATCAATATCTATTATCTTAATAAAGGATAGCTGTCAAGACATGTTAAGGCTACTCTTTCTATGATGCTACAGCCAATATGAGAAAAAGTTACAACCTCAGCTTCTTCTACAACACGAATCTCCCATTGAAGATTGAAAGGAAATCCATAATTGCAAAGTGCAAAGATGCATAAGGGTGTCAGGCTGGAAATACCAATTATCATACCTCTGCACATTTCTTTGGCAACACCAACCGCCCAATCCGACCAGCATCACTTGCACTCAGCATTTTCTCAAAGAGAGGAGTGATAACAGATTTGGAGCTTATGTATTACTAAGGATTTGGTAAACTAACGAAGAGGTTAATATTCTAACAAGTAAATACCCAACTAGTGAAGTATTCAAGCAAAAACCGTGTATAGAACTATGTCCTAAAGCCATAACATTAACGCTGTGCTCTATCCTGGAATTGCTGAATGACCTCATAATCAAAAGAAAAGTGCAAGCAGAGGAATAGACACCGGATCACCCACAAAGAAAACATCTCCAGACATTGAGCATTGTGAGCTTTAAAACTTTTATTCCAATGTAGAAGTAACTGAGATAAAAAGGATACTCTGTGGACAGGTTTTGCAGATCTTGGTTGGTAAACCGAGGCCAGTATCGTGGAAGTACCCGATGCTTTAGTTTTAAATCAACATTAGGCCTCATATCCTGACTCTCGCTTTCACAAGGATAGTCAACTGCACTATTCAGATCATTGTGCAAGTTATTCAATTGAGGTGTTTGCTGTAAATGAATTCCAGTGAGTCTAATGTGACCATTTGTCTCGCTTGGTGTTGTAACTGAACCAGGGAAAACAAGCTGGGTACGAGATGGGGCATCCTTCAAAGAGTTCAACAGCTTAGACGAATTTGTGGATGGACAAGGATGATCTTCACAATTAGTTCCTGAAATTTAAAATTTAGTTATGCCGCCAAAACCCAAGCTGAGATTGCAATAGTATCAGCAAACTTCTTGTAACAGAGCTTGAACCTTTTCCATTTTCAAGTATGAAATTTTTGTGAACTTTTGGACTTTCACTCATTAGTTTCCCAGGAGAAAAGTCATCCATTTCCCGTTTCTCCATGTAACACGCCCTATCTTTGGAAGTAGGCTGACCAGTTTCACGTTGAGCTCCATGATTATGAAAATCAAACTGCAGCACCGAAGCACCTAACAAGTTTGGCACCTGACAGCAGTTCATCTGACCTAACCCAGCTGAAGAACTCCAATCTTTGACAGACAAGTCCCTGAATTTCTCAGCAATCGGAGGTTGAAAGAAAAAGGACGGTGGTGGCCGCGAAAAATTGAGCCCCTGGATCAGGGAATATGGAATACAACTGTTACAATAGATGAAGAGGTTTTTTACCGGTGAAGTATGTATGCCAGCTTAAGATATGTTTCTCACAAGTTACTGAAACATCATTAAATGAGTTCTTCGTTCAAACCCCATTTCACCACAAAGGAAAAAGCAGTGTATGGAACTATTAGACGCACATAGCTAGTGTAATAACCTACACTTCCAACATCTGTTAACTTAGCCACGACAAAGTTGTACAAAAGCACCCAATTTTTGAGATTTGGCGATTTGATTTGTTATTTTCCAATCATGGATAAAACCTTTCTATATAGCAGAACTTTAGGATGACCTTTAAAGAGGAAACACATAGAGAATATATGGCATCTTAAATATACAATAAGAAAAAGTAAGCAAAATCCAGCCTCACCAAAGAAGCTTTTCTCCTTGTGCAAGCCAAGCATTCGACTCCTCCAGCATCCAGCAACATAAAACCAGATGCGGAAACGATACAACCACAATGAATCCGCTGCATGGAATGTTATCAATGAGAGACTTCAAACCCAAAGTCGGGTTTTGTGTTACAATGTTGACATTAATTATCCAAGCTGTGAAGCATGTCTTTACCTTTCCACATGACTCACAATTCCTCCACCCAGAAGCCTTTAGGTGGTACACATCACAAAATCTTCCTTCTTCATAAGCAGAGCTGTAACCAGAATACTAAAGTAAATAATTCATGATTCTCACATAAGATTGACAAATTGGTATTACAAACAGTAAGTTTATTAAGATGAAGAATTAACATAGCAGCTAGGAAAATAAGCAATGGAAGCAAAACTACATAGGACATGGAAAAGCCTCTGTTTTTCAAGTGTTATCACTTATAATTATACATAATGCTATTATAACTCTGATAAGCTTGTATTTGTGCAATTCTTTTTTTCTTTTCTGAATGTGCAGACATCCAGTCAACTTGAAGTTTGCACAGGAAACATACGCCTGTAGAGTTGCAAATTAGGCAATCTCTGCAGTTGCACAATAGAACAGTACATCCCAAAGGTCATCAAACATGCCAATGGATCTTGGATATCACACTGAATAAAGAGGGCATCACGCGGACATAAATCATACGAGTGTCTCTTCAAACTGGATACATGCTCTGTCAGTCTCAAACTCATGAACAGAAAGACTAACATCTATACTTCTCCAAAATCATGATGATTTGAAACCAAAACTCTCGTCGTTCATATCTGAATATCTAATCTTGATTCCATATACGAATTTTATTGGCATGTAAGGTCCTGATGCGAAAAGAACTCCAAATACCAAAAAAGTGGTCCGCTGCATTAATGGGACATCAGAACTGCTAGCTATTCCTTGTAACTTTTTCCATCAAATCAACCCACATAAAAGCTTTAAAAATAGAACTAGGCAAGCGAAGAGAACTAGAGACACCCAGATGGACCACCTTGGATAACTTCCAATTCAAACAAATAGAGACAGTAGAAAATGGAACATTTGTGTAACCATACCAAGTTGAGGAGGATTCTTTACTTTACTAGATGGATTGCAGAAAATATTTTCTCGTTCTTTATTTTTTCGCTCTTTTCAATCTTTTTATTTCTATATTTCCTTGCCTAAGGCTGGAGTTTGCAGAAATCTCTACTCAGTTCATTGACAAAATTGGAACAATTCAGCTGAAGCTCAGTAGTTCCACTCTTCCCTCAGAGATCACATTGCTCCTATTCGCTAGTCCTCTCTCTAATTCCAGTTCTTATAGTTAATGTATGTTTACTACAAAGAACAGCTCTTGAGGACTTGTTTTTCAACCAAGGATTTCAAAACACCAGTTCAACCTTATACAAAATAAAAGCAATTCCCGATTACCAACAAACCCGAATTACAAAAAGCTAACAAGCTCCTCATCAATTCTCCAAACAAAAAAAATCATTGAACGAAAACCAACAGAAACTCAAAGTTAGTGAAGGAGGGGAAAAAATGGTAGCTTACGCGCAACGATCACAAAGGTCAGCGAAATCTCCATTGCGAAAGCGCCAACCAGGACGAAAACGCTCCGGTTTGAACTCGGAACACTCGGTATTGAAGCAGAGTTTCGAGGATAAAGAAGAAGAAGACGACATGGAGGAAAACAAGCAAGAGAGTGAGGCATAAACCCTAGAAACAAAAGTGTTTTTCGAATAGAATAGAGAATGAAAAACAAAGTGGAAACCGAAGAGGAGAGAAAGTACAGTGAGTTAGAAAAGAAACTTGAAGCTCTGATGGTTTAATGCCCCCATCACCCAAATTTTCTTTTCTAAGGGTTTATGCAAAAGCTCCTTTTTTCCGTTTATTCACAATTTACCTTTTGCTATAATGGGAATAAATGTTACGATATTCGATATATATATATATATATTCTTAAAATTATTTGAACAAAAACCATAAAATGTTTTTAAAGCTTCAAAGATATTAATATTTTTTAATAAGAAAACAAATTATTTTAGATAAATTCCTTAAATTTTTGGGACAAAAACCATAAATTTTTCGCAAAGCTTAAAAAGTTTTCGCAAAGCTTAAAAATAATATTTTTTTCTATTAATTAATAATAAAAATATTTTTGTAGAAAATTTGTTTGATGTATTTTACAAAGTGTTTTTCTCGTAAACTGTGATTGTAGCTCAAGCCACGTCATCAGTCTGGGACGTCCGCTTGTCCCATGTCCCGTGTTACATCATGTCCTTAGAGCTGTGGTTATTCCGTACGATAATCTAATCCAATCAGCTATTATACGGTTAGATATATACAAAATAATCGTAATTGTAAAATACGGTTTAATCATTTAAACATTATAATCCTACTGTAATAGTGCTTTGGATCCCTAAGTAGATGAATACATAAAATTTTTTAAATATAATTACATAGAGAGAAAAATGATTAGAAATTTCTTGCCTGGTATTTTTTTCAAAACAAAATTAATTGTGCATATATTTAAATTTTATTTTTCGAAGTTTTTTTAATATTTAAATTGTTTCCTAAAAATCCTGACGTTTTGTTGGTTTAACCGCAAAATTTGAAATTTGAAAATTTTCTAAAATATAAAATAGGATAAAACTTCTATTTCCAATACTTTGCCTACTCCCTTTATATATCACATTCATCATATTCCTTTCATGTATCATCTTTAATCCTATTTTCCCTTCAAATTTTCTAATTCACCATATTCCCCTACACCGTTTAAAATTCTCTTAAATAACCAGAATTTTGACCCGAACCCTAAAAAATCATCAATTTTGACCCGATTTCGTACCCAATTTTGACTCGACCCGATCCGTCCAAAATTAAAATTGAATTAAATCCGGTTTACCCAATTATTAACCCGGTCCGTTTTAATATAGTTTTGACCGGTTTCCTGAATTTTGACCCAACCCAATTTATTATAATTTTGATCTGGTTTACTGAAATTTGACCCGGTTTTGTTGAAATTGACCCGGTTTTTTCTCGGTTTTACTGGAATTTTTATCCGGTTTGCTGAAATTGATCCGGTTTTGACCCGGTTTTGTTGACATTGACCCGGTTTTGTTGAAATTGACCCGGTTTTTTCCCGTTTTGCTGGAATTTATATCTGCTTTGCTGAAATTGATCCGGTTTTGACCCGATTTTGTTGAAATTGACCCAGTTTTATCCCGATTTTGCTGAAATTTTTTAACTTATCCGATTTGAATGTAAATTTCACCCAAAATTATCCATTATAAAAAAAAACTCATTGTAAAGTATAAGAACAAAGGCATACTAATCTATTCAACAAAATATCTTCAAATTAAAGTAAATAGTAACGTATTAAACAAGAAAAGAACATAAACAAATAACTTCAAATTGAGTTTCCCAACACCGTTATGATTATGCAAAATAACCGTTATGATTTTAATGTAAATTTCACCCAAAATTATCCATTATTAAAAAAAAACTCATTGTAAAATGTAAGAACAAAGGCATGCTAATTTATTCAACAAAATATCTTCAAATTAAAGTAAATACTAACGTATTAAACAAGAAAAAAACATAAACAAATATCTTCAAATTGAGTTTCCCAACACCGTTATGATTATGCAAAATAACCGTTATGATTTTAATGTAAATTTCACCCAAAATTATCCATTATAAAAAAATCATTGTAAAATGTAAGAACAAAGACATACTAATCTATTCAACAAAATATCTTCAAATTAAAGTAAATACTAACGTATTAAACAAGAAAAGAACATAAACAAATATCTTCAAATTGAGTTTCCCAACACCGTTATGGTTATGCAAAATAACCGTTATGGTTTTAATGCAAATTTCACCCAAAATTATCCATTATAAATAAAAATTCATTGTAAAATGTAAGAACAAAGGTCTACTAATCTATTCAACAAAATATCTTCAAATTAAAGTAAATACTAACGTATTAAACAAGAAAAGAACATAAACAAATATCTTCAGATTGAGTTTCCCAACACCAAAACTCAATTTGAAGATATTTTGTTGAATAGATTAGTATGTCTTTGTTCTTACATTTTACAATGAGTTTTTTTTATAATGGATAATTTTGGGTGAAATTTACATTAAAATTGGATAAGTTAAAAAATTTCAGCAAAACCGGGACAAAATCGAGTCAATTTCAAAAAAACCGGGTCAAAACCGGATCAATTTCAGCAAACCGGATAAAAATTCCAGCAAAACCGGGAAAAAACCGGGTCAATTTCAACAAAATCGGGTCAATTTCAATAAAACCGAGTCAAAACCGGATCAATTTCAGCAAACCGGATAAAAATTCCAGCAAAACCGGGGAAAAACCTGGTCAATTTCAACAAAACCGAGTCAATTTCAACAAAACCGAGTCAAAACCGGATCAATTTCAGCAAATCGGATAAAAGTTCCAGCAAAACCGGGTCAACTTCAACAAAACCGGGTCAAAATTTCAGTAAACCGGGTCAAAATTATAATAAATTGGGTTGGGTCAAAAACCGGTCAAAATTATATTAAACCGGACCGGGTTAATAATTGGGTGAACCAGATTTAATTCAATTTTAATTTTGGTCGGGTCGGGTCGAGTCAAAATTGGGTATGAAATCGAGTTAAAATTGATGGTTTTTTAGGATTTGGATCAAAATTTTGGTTATTTAACAGAATTTTAAAGGGTGTGGTGGAATAGGATGAATTAGAAAACTTGAGGCGGAATAAAATTAGAAAAGATACATGAGAGGAAAAATAAGATGAGTATGATACATGAGGGGAAATAATCTTTGCTTTTTTGTTGCGATGTAAACAAATTATGAGTTTTTGAAAAAAAATAGCATTTAAATAATAATAATAATAATAATAATAATAATAATAATAATAATAAGCGTTTTTCTTTTATATATTATAAGATTTGTCTATAAATGGGTCCAAAGAGAACGGGCACTGCAAGAATATTTGTTGTATGTATGAAGAAACAGTTTTTGACTGTACAATGGCATCAAAGAGAGACTTTCTCCAAAGTGATAGAATTAAAACATGAAAGCTCTCTGAACTCAAATCTCGGAATGTCTGTGTGTGTGTCTCCGTGTGTACAAATATGAGTTTTATATATGAGAGGGATGGATTATTGTGGAGAGAAGAGTGTGGCTAAACCTTGATCAACTGTAACTTCAAGCTTAGAGTAAGACATCAAAGCCTTGTGGTCGGACTTGTATGTTCTTCGACCCCTCGCAAGAACCTCGCCGTCTGAATCTATGATTCCATCTTTTTCCAGGTCATCTACACGCGCCCCAGGCTCCAATACAAAGGCCTTCACCTATATATTACAGTCGCCGAAGCTTTAATGGTTACCACGGCCACTGAATGCAAGAACCTATGCTAGTAGATGATTCTGACAGCTAAAGGATGGTACATCAGAAAGCTGATAGCTAAAGGATAGTTTGGATCGGATCACTAACCTTTAGATACGTTGTATAGGGAGATTTAACATGCCCTCCATCACTCAACTTTGTCATTAGTGACAACAATGCAAGCTTAGGGCAGTCCTTGAAAACAATCAAGTCTAGGAATCCGTCAGAAAACTGCATTTTGACAATCACACAAAGAAGAGTTTAGATTCTGAAGGAATACAAGACAAAAGCTAGCAGCTTGAGATAAAGTAACTCCGATTCACACCCACGTTATTTTCTCGCACCACACCAAAAGAAGATTCCACCATTACGAGGGTTTAAAATTAAAATGGAATCGGAGTATGGAGCACAAATCCGACAGGAAGAAATCCTAAATTCAGATGATGTTTCTTACATGAAGGTGAATAACCACAGAACTGAGCCCGGTGAGTGAAACACATGGTTGACGGTAAAAAGAGATCATGAAAGTGTTTGAAATGTTATAATATGTAACTTACCTTTGCATCAGGTGCAGCCAAAGTGTTCTCTGCACCCCAAGGAACATTATGAAGCCAAACTGAAATAAATGGTCCTTTTATTTCCCTCCATTCTAGATTTTCGGTTTCTGTATTAGGTCCCAGGTACCCGAGCTTCTTGACTTTAATGGATGAATCTTTGTCTAGACTGTTAAGAGTATCGCCTTCATAACTGGCTGGTTGTCCATAGTCTTCAAAACCAGGAGCCGGCACAAATAAAACCCGTCCATTATAATGCCTCAAACGTATTACTCTCTGAAGAGCCTACAATTACAAACAGACACACTTAACCAATAGAAAGACATCGAAAGTGTGTGGTGAAAAGTTTGCCAACTAAACCTACATAGAAGTCAATACGAGCACTGCCCATCCATCTGAACTTCTCTGACTCGATGTCTATATCAGCCACGAGTCCTGAAATAAATATATTTTGAATTACGCGTTGAAATCTGACATAATGTAGAAGCAAGAGGTAGTATTCACTTGCATACCCCAAGCAAGCATCAAGATGCTGAAGAATCTTGTGTCCCCTTGTAAGATAGTTGCCACATCTAGAGAACGTTTGTGACCTGCCAATTCAGAAACATTTAGTGATAATGAGCTGACATGCATTTGAGAAATAAGATATGAAATGGCAAAAGAACAGAACCTCGAATAACAGAAATAGTTGCACTTCTTGCATTGCACTGAAGCCCTACTGAGTCCAGCAACGATTTTATCATGCCATTACCGGTTCCTGTTCATAAAGATATCTTGTTGCACATCAGACAAGCAGAAGGCTCGACCAAAGTTTCGATACACAAAGTACCCGTATCCTACTAAGAGACACTATTAAGGAGGTCTGTGATGCTATTAAAAAGGTACAACTTTAGTGCAGAGCATACACTGAAATCTATTTCAATAGAAGCTATGCATACTCTTAAGATATTATATGATTGATGTATCATCAAAAGCAACATAATCCTGTACTATTACAGAATGCACAAACATCAAAAGTCAAGTAACTTAGGAGGAACTACATTTCAACCACAATTATGGATGCAACACGATTCATATTACACTGCATTTGGAAAGAATCCAATTCTATCACCGCCAAATTAGAAACTGACGGACCAAACAGGTAGATTATTAATGACTATAATATCATGTCAAGAAACGAACCTCCAGGGATCATTCCAATCGGAGTTTTTATGGCGATTCTCCAATCTTCTCTTTCGAGTAGTCCATTTACCACCTACTAGAGTAGGCACCAAAATGAATGACCAAAAAGAATAACTAAAAAAAACAAAAGCTATGAAAAAGAAACAAATATAGGTATGAATTGCTTCCTCCTACTGATTCTGGCTTGACTGGTTTTCTTTCTCCTGCTCGAACCCACAGTGGTTGTCAGCGCTTTGTCAAGGTTAACAGCGACAATCACGATGAACAGCTGCGATTAACGCTGGCAATACCGTGGTTCAGATTAGGAGAAGGAAAACCAGAAAACCTCTTGGTAATCTAGAGTAGAGCATTCACGCTGAAAGTTATTCAGGTTGACTCATATGAGCATAGCTTAAGAAACTGAACATAGCAACAAGGATCATACTAAAATAGTTTCAAATACAAAACATATAAAAGGTTAAGAGAAAAGCATAATACTTGTACAACATAAAAACATCAACGCTTACCTCGACAAGAATACCGTCCCCGCTGACACAAACTATACCATGGTATTCTGCAAGATCCAAGGAGCTAACAATTTCTTTGGCATGCAGCTGATACTTGGTCTCTGAGAATCGAAATTACACATACAGCCTTATTGTTTGGCAAATGGTTGACGAACCCTAAAGAAACACATCAAAGAAAAGCACAAATTCGGAACCTTTAATCTCAAGTTGAATATCAGCTGCTTCTAACAATGGCTTCACTTCCTCCTGAAAAATCGTTCTTGCTGATTTCTTCCCACCATAAGGGTTCACAAACACAAACAACTTCTTAGGCCGACCTAAATTCACACCGAATTGCAAATTCAATGACAAATCGTCATCATTTAAACTCGGTGTGTACCCCAATCATTTGAGAAAAAGGTTTTTTGCATCATACTAACCGAGAGAATCGAGGTATACACGGAGCTTCTCGCGCCATAGGTTTCTGGAATATTCAGAGAGAGGTTCGAAGACGAAATCCTTCCTCACGTAATCACCTGCGATCCCTCTGCTGCATATTCCTCCTCCTCTTTCCACAATGGCCTTCACTCTCACCTTGTTGCCTTCGATGGAGAAACCGAGAACGTCCTTCTCCACCTTTAACCACCGGCGAAAGGCCCCCATCCAACGGAGCTCTCCGTCGGCGGTCAAAGTCAACGGCGTGAGAATCCCGTTGACCAGTACCTGGTCGGAGATTATTGCCGGGGAAGGATCTTGATCGTTTTCCGGCCGGTGATCCATTGAAGCGAGGTCCGTGATGATGGCGAACCTGCCGAGAGATAGAGATGGAGAGGGAGGGAATGTTCTGTTCTGTCTCGGAGAAGTCGAGGTTTGGTAAGATTTTTGTCTGGTAGAAGGTGGGATGCACGCGCCCAGCCTGGCGAGTAAATGAGCTGACGTGGCCGTCTTTACGGAGCTTTTATTGGTTAATAAATAAATATATAAATGAAAAAATAAATAACAATTGTGCCACCTCTACTTTGAAGGAAACTTTCCATGTATTTTCCTAAAAATTCACCTGCACTAATACAGTTTATTTTTTATATAAGGATTTATATACCAATTAACATTGTATCCTTGATTATGATTGAACGTGTAATTCAATCTTATTTGAAAACAAATTAGAATTCGTTCTTTTGGATTTATTCATATTCACTGTTACAATTTTATATTAAAATTATAATTTTTCATTTCAAAATATATAAAGTTACTATTAAAATTTATTGAATTCATTAAATTTAGTGTTGTAAAAGTAATTAGACGCTAATCGGACGGTTTGATAGTATTAACGATTAGACGAATTAGTCGATGTTTTTGTTCGGTTTTTTTATTTTATAATAAAATTCAATTTCCAAAAGTTTACAATACAATAAATAATTAATATTAAAACTATTCTTTTTTTCTGTATGGATTTAAAAATAAATAAAAACATAATTTTTAAAAAATATGAAAAAACTAAAAAATCAAAATATACTATTTAATATTTATCAATAAATATTTAAATGATAATAACTTTAAATTGGCATAATATCATAGATATCTTCATAGGACCAGAGTACTTCACATATACCTCGTAAACCTAATGGAAAAAATTAGAGAAAAGATATATGTGTCCTTATATTTTGTTAGTGAAAACACATACGGTTTTGACATTTTTATTTGTGAAACGAAACCTATTTCAAATTTGAGGGGAGAGAAACGAAATTTAGAGCGATTTCCTTCCATTTTCGAGCGATTTTCTTCCATTTTCGAGCGATTTCCAACAATTTTGAGTGCTTTTCAGCAATTTTTGAGCGATTTCCAATGACTTTTTAGCCATTTTCAGTGTTTTTCAGCGATTTCTGAGCAATTTCCAGCGATTTCGGTGTGATTTTTAGCGATTTTCCGGTGATTTCGAATGATTTCCGGCGATTTCGAGCTATATTCTGCGATTTCCGGCGATTTCTGACGATATCTGACAATTTTCGAGCGATTTCTGGTAATTTTGGGTCGCACTGGGTCGAACGGGTCATATTGGGTCGTTGGGTCGTAGGGTCGAGTTGGGTCGTTGAGCCGTAGGGTCACATGAGTCGCTGGGTCGCAAGGTCGTAAGGTCGCGCTAGGTCGTTGGGTCGAACTGGTTCGCAGAAGTATTTTGGAAATATCAATATTATAAGGGTATTTTTTAAGTTAATTTTTTAGTAGGTTATTTTTTAAGCAATTTAGCCCTACGAGGGTATTTTTGAAATTCTCTCTTTTAAATTTAATATAATAAATATAAAAACATAACATTTATTAAATGGGACCCACTTTTTTACTATATATCTCGTGAAAAGAATAACCATTACAGGGGAGGTTTTTTTCTTCTCCTCTCTCTATCATTCTTCCATCACAACTTCCTCTATTCTATCTATGAACAGAGCAACCGTAACGAAGGGACTAGCGATTAGCGCCGCTGTAGATAAATATTACGGGTGCGATGTCGTTTTTGTTGGAGGAGGCGTCGGGGAAGCATCAGACTTATTATGCATGTGATTACATCAAGACTCTTCGGTGAAAAAGCAAACCAATGCCGCGTAATCAGTCGTCCAAGTGGCGATTAATCAGCGTCCAATCGTTGGCTATCTAACATGGGCGACTTTGTCTTTCTCTGGGCGGTTGGATGTCGTCGGGTGCTTAGACGCCAATTAATCGGCTGCGTAGGCCGCGTTTTACAATCCATCTCATATTTTGATTTTTTAACTTAACCTTGTTAAGAACATCACATCGTTATCATTTGTATTTCATTCTTGTTTCTCTTCTAGTTTCCACTAGTATATTGCATTCAATCATCATTTTCTTCATTATCACCTTTTTCAATGTTCACTCTGCATTTCATCTCATTAATACTCGTTTTGTGTTTAAGAATCAATGAAGAGAACCAACAAATCTATAATTTCGGTTATTTTATGCCAAAGTATTAGGACGAATGTTGTGTGGTACAACCTTCGTGGTACAACGTTATAATTGCACGAACGTTGTACCATGACGAACGTTGTGTGGTAAAACGTTCGTGGTACAACGTTCATGGTACAACATTATACTAGCACGAATGTTGTACCACACACGTTGTGCCACACACGTGTATCACACACGTTGTGCCACACAGATGTACTTACAACGTTGTTTCATACACGTTGTAACACACACGCACCATACAAGTTGTAACACACATGTTGTACCACATACATTGTTATACCACATATTTGTATGACACGTGTTATACCTATCACATTGTACTACATAGTTGTATCATACACATTGTATCACTCATTGTATCGCCAACGTTGTACCACACATGTTGTGTCACACAGTTGTAACAAATAACATATGTATTTTTTGACATTTCATTTCATTTTGTTGTGTAGTATGTTTGTTAAAGGAGCTAATGAATGGTTACTAATCATTTTGGTTATGGAAGTTTTATAAGAAGATCCAAAATGAGGAATTGACACAGTGGATTTCAGAAAAGGATGAAACTTTACAATAGTGTGGAATAAAATTTTGCGAAATGTGAAATATAATGATCTTATTGACCGCATTAATAGGAAGATTGATATGGATAAATCTAAAAAGAAGATAAGATTGAGCTATATCCCGATGATTGTAGGACCTAAGAGGTCTTCACGCATCTTAGATGATGGCGATGTTATTGGATTTTTGTTGGAAATTGATAAGGATGGATGCAGAAATGTTCTACATGTTGAGATTGTCAACGGAATCCAAGAAATAGTACGTGTTGAAAATGAACAATGTGTTGAAGCCGAAGAAGTTGAAAATGAAGTTGGTGTTGAAGTCGGAGCTGAAGTTGAAAATGAAGTTGGTGTTGAAGCTGGGCTCGTCGTTGAAGCTAAACTTGATGAAACTAGAAATGAAATTGAAAATACAGAACGTGTTGAAGCGGACAATGAAGTATCCCTTGATGATTTAGTGATTGTTGGTTCCTCAAGTTTTAGATTGAGATGACGGGTTGGATATTTACATGGGTCAAGAATTTGCATGCAAAGACGACATCATTTTGTTTCTTAAAAAGATTGCATACATGAAATGTTTTGGATTTAACGTAGCGACGTTGACGAAGAAATTGTTTTCGCCACATGCAAACAAAGAGATTCATGTGCAAATGGTCATTAAGTATTTATTTCACTACAAAAATATGTCATTTTCAACGGATATAACTATATTTCCATTGAAAACTTCCATTTCAAACGGATTTCAATGGATTTAGATCTGTTGAGAATCGATCGTTGAAAATCCATATCCATTTCGATTTGCAACGGTAGTGCGATGGATAATATCCGTTGATAGCTGTCAACGGAGTGCAACATATATATCCATTAAAATATTACAACAAATGCTCATTACAATGATGCAATGGATGCTCGTTACAACAATGCAACGAATATCTGTTGATGGTGTGCAATAGATGTCCGATAATGGCGTGCAACGAATGCTTGTAGAATGATCGTTGGAAACCAAAATGGTGGAAATTTAAAATATTTGAACGGATACCCGTTGGAAGAAAATGATGGGAGCTATCAACGGATACCCGTTGGAAAAAGAAATGGCAAAAATTTAAAATAATCCAACGGATGCTCGTTAAAAATTTTGAAACTTTTCAACGAGCGTTCGTTGAGAAGCTGACGAAAAAATTGAAAAAAAAAAGTAAAAATAAAAAAGGTTTAATTTAAATAAAATTTATACAAATTAAAAAAACTAATTTACTACATTCATCTAAACTGGTAGCACCGTCTTCGTCTCGTGCTCGCTAACACCACGTGAAGGGGTTGCATCAGAGTCGATGATCGGTTTTTGTCTCAGTGTTGTTGCCCCCGTCGGTGGTGGTGGCTGATACGCTCGACCGATCATCAACTCGATGATACTCTCCATGTTACGTATCTGTGCTCGAGTATCTTGAAGCTCATCTTGCGTTGCTCGAAGTGTAGTTTCGAGTTGCTCGATACGTCGTTCTTGCGTGTAAGTCTCTTGGACCGCGGGAGGTTTCCTCGTGGTGTTCTCGATGATATCCTTTTGTAGCGAACCTAGACCGTATAGATGCCCCTTATATGGTCTAACAGACTGCAATATAAAAAACATTAAAGTTGGTATGAGTCTTTACAATCAGCTCAAGAAGAGTCGGTGCTCTTCCCATCCTTTGCATCTGTAATATTATAGTAATATGATTAGTTAAAAATTTTATATAACAATAATTTTAAATCATTAATTAAAATAACTTTTACCAATTCTTTCTTTCGTTTCGGGAATGACTTCGATCCCAAGTTATGGCGATACGGACTTCGAGAATCTTCTCGCCATATCGACATTGTTTTGGCCTTCTCGCATTTGGCCTTGAAGTCCTCGGACTCCCAATGTTGAATGATTTGGTTGAATACATTTTTCGTTGCCATGTCGATTTGGTGTTCTTCTTGTAATAGTTGCGCTTGACATTATTCATCGTCAAGCACAACCGGCATTGCATATTGTGTATATAAGCGGTATAGATGTGCGATGTATCCTTCTTCTGTCATCTATATGTGCGCTGCAAAATTAAATTTCAATAAAATAGTTTATAAATAAAAGTATATAATAATTTAAAAATTAAATTTTATATTAAAAATACTTACAAAAAATTTATACCATCATCGGTGACGTATAACTTCTGGTGTCACCTATTAAGAAGAAAGGCCGTATCCTGCTCTTTTTCGCATCCTAAGCCGCGTCTCGTTCTTCTCAGCGTCCCAGGCCACGTCCCTCGTCTTGCATGGCGTCTCGAGCCGCATCTCGCTCTTCTCCATGTCCCGAGCCGCGTCCCGCTCTTCTTGGCGTCCCGAGCCACGTCTCGTTCTTCTCCGTGTCCCAGGCTGCGTCCCGCATCCTGCATCGCGTCTCGAGCCGTGTCCCGCTCTTCTCCACGTCCCGAGCTACGTCCCGCATCCTGCATCGCATCTAGAGCTGTGTCTCGTGTCCTGCGTCCGCGACCTACGACCTGGTTAAGCCTATTTATGACCTCCGTGGTCTCCTATGCCTTGTTGACCGCTACAGCTCATGCATGTTACATCTAAACTTGTGCCTTGCATGTGAACTTGTATTTTTCTTGTTTTCACCCTTTCTACTTGTATAAATAGGTACCTTTAGTTCTAATGTAATACATAAGAGAATACTTATTCTTATTCTCTTTAATTCTCTTGATCTTTCGCTCGCTCTTAGTCTTTCTTTCTTGCTTCCGCTGATTCATATTTGTTCTACAAATTCTACATCACCTGCCAGAAGTAATAGGGTCGATCTTGTAACGAACCTTGGATGATGCTAAAACATCATATATATATCAAACCTGCACGTGTAAATCAAATAATTAGATAGTATTTATAATTAATTTCAATATAAATTTTTCTAACTAGTATCTTACCGTAACGTTCCATCAGGATGTTCAAGATCAATAATATAGATGGAAAGACGCACGTCCAAACTATCGATCAACGCGTCTACTTCCACCATATCATCTTCTTCATCAAATATTGAGGGTGCCGAGATAGGTGAAGGAGGCCGATATGATGGCGATGGAGGGGCTCCTGCGGAACCCGCCAACATTCCATCATGACCGACAAATCGTCGAGCTCTCATTATTTTTTAATATTTATAGATTAAATTTTAGAGAAATTGGTATTTTTTTTGCATTTATGTTGAAAATGAACTGTTCCGTGGTTAAAATAAAGATATTTCCAACGGATGTCTATCAGAAATAACGTCACCTCAACGAATGTAATTAATTGACATGATTACGTAATGATGATACGTCTTCTTCCCAATGGTCATCCGTTGGAAATTCCAACGGATTCTCGTTGATCAGAAACCAGCAGTCGTAACGTAGCCATGATGAATGTTTCAACCGACATCCGCTGCTAGCGTGCAAGGGATACTAGTTGCAACGGATGCCCATTGAAAATTGAAGAACCTTGAAAATGTTCTAATTATCAAACAAAATTATATGGTTCAACGAGTTTCCGTTGTTGTTCCCAATGGATGTCCGTTGAAACTTGAATATATGATGCAAAAAAAAAAAACAGTTTACAAAGTTAGATATTACAATTACTCAATTCATATTTCTTCTTCGGTTGAATCTTTGATTGGCGAGTCTTCCTTTAATTTTTCATTGAACTCATCGCCGTGTTCATCCGCTGTATCTTCCGGTTCAACGTCTTCATAATTGCGGATATATTATCCATCTATATCAATTCCGTTTCAACGTCTGCATCCTCCCGATTATCTATGTTAATTAATTGTATCGGCTAAGGGTGATCGGATTTCAACGGATCTTCTTTTTCATTTCTTTGATATTTCAATGTTGTTGGATATCTGCTTATAACTTTGTGCGGCTTGATCGTAACTACGGCCCACCACTCCTCTCTTTGACGTTTCAATATTGTTGGATAGTGCAGGTAACATACTTAATCTATTTGATCTATTGTGATGAATGGATTAAACTTACCACGTTTTATGGTTAGGTCGAACCACTGACATTTGAAAAGCATTACCTTCAATCCGACTAATGTGGTTAATTTCAACTAATAAATACCTAGACTAACGTTTTCGCAAGAATACGAACTGTGTAGTACCAGGGTCGAACACTGGGAACCGATGCAATAATAAAGTTATTAAACTAATGAAAGGGGCGAATAATAAATCAAGTGATGGGAATGCAAAGTAAAGACTAAACTAACTAACAAGAGAAATTCAATAAGATAAAGCACCACATGTTTCGAGAGATGCACAATAATGCAATGAAGTGCTAATAAGATTACAATTACAGATATTATCACGAGTTCAGGGAATTCAAGCTTTTTCCTAGGGAATGACTCTCCTGATGCCTAAATCCACTATCTAGCATGCATATTACCAATCTCCCGATTGAGCAATCTCACCTATTAGACACATTAAGACCGCTATCCTAATTCCTGAGTTCAATCGATCGACCGGCCAAGGTTCTAAATCGACGAAGACCCCAAATCATGGCTAAGTTCCAAAATCTAGTCCACCTTCCGATGCAATCAAACTTTTGTAATCATTCATTCAAGTGATCGACAACAATAAAAGTATTAAGAACAACCAATCAATCTGAAAACATTCAAATATCATAACCGAGCATTAAACACAAGCCTTCATTACATATTGGCAACACTCTAACCCGTGGTAATGGATCTACTCAGATATGGGTTCAGAAAACGAAACACGAATGAAATCTTTCTTAAACATAGGTAAAGAATGAGATGCCTCCCTATTGTATTACCACAATCTTCAATAGCTCCTCCGCGTTCCCAGTTCGTCGCCCCGTCTCTATCCTTTCTTGTGTTCTACTCTAATTCTCTTTATTCGTGCGTGTGTGTCTGTTCAAGTTTCTGTCCAAACTGAATTGTCTTCTTCCTCCTCTCGTGCTTGTTTTCTTATTCTCTCTTTCCTTTTCTCTTTATTTTCCTTTTTTCCGTGCACTCCATTTTCTTTCCAATGGCCGGTATTTCCAATTGTTGTTCCAGCGGCCAGCAGTTTACATTTCTCTTCCCGACGGCTGTTGTTTCTATTTTCTGTCTCGATTCCATTTTGTGTGCAATAGTCGTGTATATTCCTTTTCTTGTTGGTAACAACCGGATTTTTTTTGTTCCAGCGGCTGTAGTTTCCATTTTGTGTAAAGGTTAGTCGATTTCCGTTTTGTGTTCCAGTCGTGTAGCTTCCATTTCTCTTCTCCGGTTTAGGAATTTTTGGTGCTGACCGTGCATTGTTAAACCAAAAGTGGTTTTGCTTGGTCTTGTGGTATTTTCTCGTGTTTGCATCTCGATATCCTCATTTTCTACAAAACACGAGAAAATGCTAGAAGAAGACTAAATTGTGCTAAATAACTCGATTAGGTCTAAATAAATAATAAAACTAACTGTAGAAATAGATGAAAATACTAAAACAAATTAGACATTATCAAACAACCCTAGACTTGAACCTATTCTCATCTTCGAGCAAAACTAGAATTAAGCACAATGAGATTAAGACAACAGCCGGATACTAGCATAAATACTTCGAAGAACTAGTCATCATGCACAACAAGGCGTCACACGAATATATGCCTAAGTGTACCTAGTTCAGAATTTTATCCACCGAAAGTCATGAGCCGTACAATCCTACACATAACCTAAGTTCATTTCACTAACCCCTAAACGACATCTAAGCGATCTCCATACCAATTCTCCTATGCTTACGCGAGATAACATTCTTTAAAGATGATTATTTTATTATTCTTTTTTCTTTTCTTCTTTCGGTTTCTATTTCTTTATTTTTTCTTTGAAAAATCGTGCTTGGTTTCTAGGACGTTGGAGTTGAAGAGGAAATCCTTCTACTTAAACCCAAGTTTCTGATTGGCACACTTATAAGGTCTTGTAACCTTAGCGGAGTGAAGAACATTTTTTTTAGACCAAACTATTGTGATTGCGCATCAACTCTAACCCTTAGGACGTAGAAAAACGACCTCAACCCACCACTTAGACCTGAACCATCGAGATCGATGCACTCATGTCAATGTAAGGCTGAAATAGTTAAAAACTTATTCTATTGACAGTGGAGTGTAAGTGCATGGAATCATAAAATAGAGAAGTAAATCAAAAAGATATCTGACCTAGAAAAAACGAACGGTATACATGGGGATCTAAGTACTTGGGATTGAAAACTAGGGGTGAAATTTAATTATAGGTCATGGATTCATACACAACTACTAGACTAATCGATATCTTTGGACATTCGTAGAATTCAACATTCTCTCATGGTTTGAGGAACGTCTCTTTAGTGTATACGAACGCTCTTATATATAAGAATCTGTAAAAAAAATTTAGACACAAATTATTCAACTAATCCTTAGTACAATTTATTAAATTAAATGAAATTCGCACTTACCTCCAAGGGCAAAATAAACCCAGGAAGTGTCCACATTTTCTTCACTTCTCCTCAAAAAGTATGGAGCATGTGCTTAGTCTCACGAAGAACTTTATAAAACATGAACTTTCCCCACAGAAATTTTGTGCAAGCTTCTAGGTCATCGGAAATTTACACCAAGAAATTATTTATGGGACCATTGAATTTATTCTTTCATCCAATGACCATGTCTAAAAAATATAACATGGCCATCTTCAATCGGCCTTCAGATCTCGACAGTAAAAACATCATGTTCTTCACGTCGCTTTTGGTGATTGAGCTTTGGTTAGACCAATACCTATCCTTGAACGCATTGCCAACAAGATGTAACCATTGTAGTGGATATTCGTGACAATTGAGTCCACTTATCACGTCGTGCTTTATCAGTGAATATCGGATAGACACACCATTCAGCACGAACCAAAACTCGTTTGTCTTCGTTATCCTTGTAAAGTGGAGAAGCAGCATCCACAATCCGACAATTTTATTTTGCTTTATCCTCTCCATTTGGAATAAATGCTTAAATTAAGGATGTTGCATGAACCATCCCAATTCGTCGGGGTGCAAGGCTTCTTGCAGTTCTGAAATGGTCTTGAACACATAGCATTTTGTTTTAATTTACAATATTGTAAAAACTTGCAAGAATGGCAATAGAGTCCTTTTGAATCCAGTAGTCCGCACTGTCAACCAAAAAAAAAAAAGAAATGTTTAGTACTGTAAGAAATAAAAAAAAGCCTGAAAAAACTAAGACAACGTATGACTGTGGTACAATGTGTACAATGTGTGATACAATGTGTGACTGTGGTACAATGTGTGTGTTATAGCGTGTGCAATGTGTGGTACAACGTGTGACCATGGTACCACGTGACTGTGGTACAATGTGTGCATCGCATAATGCGGGGTGGCATGAAATTGACCCACACCATGGTACAATGTAGTGCCATCGTTGAAATATAGAAATCTAAGGATGAACTTGACCATAAATACATACATTTTCTGATGGCACTACGTGATACTCATCCACAAAGGATGATTATTATGATGAGATTTCAAGATTTTGAGACATTTTTTAAGAATTTGGAGATTTGTTTTAGATGGATTTGGAGATTTTTCGAAAATGAGATAGAGATGGAAGGTTTTTTTAATTCTAGAATAAAATAGTAAGTCGTCAGAGGGATGCAAACCGTGGCTTTTCATGTAAGACGAATGATATTTTTGTAATATTGCTAGAATAGGGGTATTGAAATTATTCAACCATTTTTTGTGCAAAAAGTAAAATATGTTAAATTATTATTATAACGAGATTATTTTAGCACAGTGGCATTCGAGGTCATTTCAGATTGAAGTCCCTATCATACACGATTAGAGATCCTAATCCCCAAAGTTCTAACACCAAAGTAAGACTATTATGCAATTGATACGTTAATAACATCTACTCTTTGAAGGAGAAGTCATTGTGAAATTTTCGTTCCATCCGATCACGATCATGATGAAGATGAGCCATTGGGGAATAAGGGCGACAATGCGACCAATTATTGTATGGCGTTTATTTATTCCATTTTTTTCCAATGTCACATATGAAGACGAGTTGATAGTATAATATATAAAGTATAGTGTTCTCATGCGTTTTGATATTTTTGAGAATTTGAACGAGCCATGGTGCATATCCAATTGAGCTATGGTTACTCATCGATCCGAAGAAGAGTTTATTAGTTGAATGCAGTTAAGTTATGATTAAGGAAGGTTTTCAAAGTTTAAAGATTATTTATGTTTGGTCATGGAAACATTTATGGATTTAGTTTATGCCTTAGATTTTTGCAAGCCATGGGTATTTTGTTCTGGTGTTAGGATTTGGTCATCGAAATGCGATGTTGGTAGATTGGGTATTCGCTAATTGCTACTAAGTATTGAGGGGTATTGAAAGATTTTGTATGTTTTGGAATGTCAATGAAGCGTCGAAGATTGTTGTTCATTGGCTCAAATGATTTTTGGAATCTCTCTTGGCAAGGAGACCATAGAGATGCTTGCTTCTCTTAGTTGTTTATTCATTTTTTAAATATATTCATTGGGACATCACAACAATAATTAATGATGTTAACCCTATTAATGGTCAATTAGACAATGTGGCATTTACAGAACAAATCACGGGAGCTCAGACAAAGTAACTTCAAGTTTACGAGGCCAAGAATATTCAACGCCTCGTGCAACAGGATAAAGACGGATCAAGGCAAAGACGAAAACTTAAAACGGTACATTTTATTCAAGTTCGAAATGATGAAGAATTATTAGTTCTTGATAAGTCAAAGTGACTTAAATTCTGTATTAGTTTTAATGCTTGGAAAACTACAACCACATGGGAATCTACAATCACATGCGAAATTACACCACCGTGGAAAACAACACAAGTCAACCTAATTTTTACCATTTTATCTTATCAAACATTGTAATTTCATTTATAGCTTTTGTTAAGTTCTAGGTTTTATTTTTCTATTTAAGTTCTTCATTTTTGCTTTTGTAACATATCATTTGAATTTTAATTTAAGAATTTTTTTCTTTTAGTTCTTCTTAGAACTTGCATTAGAGATTGGTGAGTTATTTCAAAGTTCATTTCAACTTATCAAGGAACGAACCCACATGATATTTGTGGTATCATTCAACATTCATTCGTTGCTAATCGGAGTTATTCGAGGGGATATAGGACTGATTATCGTTCTTGTTGATTGTGTGAGCCTAGTTTGTTGTTTTTAGTTACTAATGGGTGAAAGGAATTCCACAAGTTAATAGGAAATTTTAATCCGGGTTCACATCATATGTTGTCTTCTGTGGTTTTACCTTGACATTATAATCCATTTTTTTATCGCACTCGGAAATATATTGTAGTAAGTATAACTGATATCAACTTTCTGATGTTGATATGTAGTTCTTGATGTATCTGTTGATTATCGTCTGTTAAACAGGTTTTCAGATAGATGTTATTTTCATACAGACCGGTGATCTGGATAAAACAAGAGGCAACTTCAAATGCATTAAGTGAGACTGTGAAGATTCACCTAAGAAGATATAAAGTACTAACTTTATAGATTTTTTTTTAATTTTTTGTTTACACTAAGTAGTAATTTAGGTACATGACTTAAAAGATGTAAACATCTAATACCACTTTTTTATTTTTGTTTTTTGTTACTTCAGCCATAACACAAGAAGAATCACACTTTTTTTCTTTTTCTTTTGTAAAGTATCATAAACTTCACCTTGTCAAGGACATTTGGAATCAGATGTTTTCTTCATACGTTTGATGTTGGATCTCTTTGTTGGAGACTCATTTGGTTTTTGTGTGGTTAGAGTTCAATGAGACTCAGTCCACTACTCATGAAGTCAATATGCGACCTTGGATTCAAGGAATCTACACCAATCCAGAAGGTGCGTTTTCTTGTTGCAGCACATCAAAAAAAAGTTGGATGAGACGCTTTAATTTCCCACCATGAGATATATGTTGTTGACATATGCAATTTTCATTTTTCACTGTGGAATGTTCTGTGCTGCACAGATATGTATGGGAAAACCCTTGCTTTTGCGTTACCCATAATGTAGATAAGTATGTTGTGAAAGGTTATTTGCAAGCTCTGATCATAAACTCAATTAGAGAACTTTCTCTTCAGGTAATCATTACGGTCAATCACCTTTTGATAAGCTCGGGCCAATCACTAAATGAAATGCATGTTATTCTTTTTTTCAAGTGACAAAAGGCGTGTACTTGTCTTTCTCCTTCCATTGAAGTCTCTTATGCTCTCTTTCTCACTCCCCCAAGCAATTTATTCCACTGCTCTCCTCGATTACACTCTATTTAGCTCACCCCACTCGCATTAGGTTTCACACTCCGTTTGATGATCATGTTCATCATAATGAAGTTGGTGGTAATCGATGATGATGATTATGATAATGCTTTGATTTCTCTCGTTGTGTTTTTGTATGTTCTTTATGTGAAGTTTCAATATGATCCTCTTCTACGCGAGCGAGAAGGACAAATTGGCTTCCGGTTTGTCTGGAACCTTCATCCTCCCACGTCTCATTCTTCATAGTTCACTGAAACCACCTTTGAGTGGTAAGTATTCTACTATGAAACTTGGTTTCTCAATTGTTCACCTGTTT
This sequence comes from Gynandropsis gynandra, assembly GCA_036759665.1. Lineage (NCBI taxonomy): Eukaryota > Viridiplantae > Streptophyta > Magnoliopsida > Brassicales > Cleomaceae > Gynandropsis > Gynandropsis gynandra. The sequence goes on from CM071866.1 coordinate 39,696,324, forward strand.
TGACTGGGTTTGGTTTTTGAAGCCGTTGGTCTCCTCCTCCGGCGTAGCAGCGGCAGCAAGGATGGGGGCGGCAGACTGGGCGGTAAGCTGAACGGCGGCGACAAAGAAACTGGAGAGAAAAGAAGCAAGTTAGGGTTTACACAAGAAACCCAAAATGAAGGAAAAACGACACTTACCCTGTTGTTTGAAGATGAGCACGAGCGGGCTGTGGAGAAGGATCACGAGCGTGTAGAGGAGAAGGCACCCGAGCGGGCAAAAGTTGCAGACTGGATTGAAGAAACGACAGAAATCCAGTACGCTTACTGGGTTGTACCTGAAAAATCAGAATTCTGTTATGCTTTATGTTAGGGACAAAAATGGGGTGATATGGGAAGAATTACATAATGTTTTCTATAATGCTGTAGGAATTTAAAAATGTAAAAACCCTAATGCATATCAACTAAGAAACATTTTTCCAGGAACCCTAAATCTCTATATTTTGTTGTTCTTCTTTTCACCTAAAACCCATTCACAAAATTGACCACAACAACATCAAACTTGTGGCCATGAACAGAACCCTATGAATGGTGTTCTCGGCCATCCTTAAAACAACAATATGGTATCATAGCGAGTAAGATTCGGGAGTACAAGAGCACTACAGCAACAACAGCACAAATGAGAAGAAGCAGCGGAATAAAAACTAAAAAACCAGCAGCAATAGCTTAAGGACCTAAAAACCTAAAAACCAGCAAGACGACAACACCATACCAGCAACAGCAACGCGAGAGGAGCATAAGATCAGACCTAAAAACCTAAAAACCAGAAAGAACAACACGACACAACGACAACAATTTAAAACCAGCAGTTGAACCAACAGTAGCATCAGAAGCAGCAAGAACCAGCAAGGTAAACTAAAAACCTAAAAAAAAATCAGATCTGCATTTTTGAGAAAAATGGACAGATTACAATCCATTACACCTATTCCTGTGTTTGAGGGGAAGAACTACCCATTATGGGTGATTAAGATAAAATCAACCTTAAGGTATAAGGAGTTATGGAAGGTAGCCACAGAAGGACTACCGAAAAAACCTAAAACGGGTGATATGATCACCGAGGAACAGAAAAAACAGGCTATGGCAGATTGGGAGGAGCTGGAAACGAGGGATCAGCGGGCGTTAGAGCTGATTTACCATGATGTCACTGAAGAAATCTTCAGTTCACACTTATCTATGTGCGAGACAGCAAAGGACGCATGTGATTTGTTGAAAACTAGGTTCCAAAGGGATCCTAAGGCAGCTCGAATCAAGCTGCAACGGTTGAGAGCCTCGTTTTACAACATGAGGTAGTCTGAAAAAGAGAAGATTAAGGACTTTGCAAGCAAGATTACAGAACTAGGGAATGACAATAGAGCCTATGGGGCGAGAATGGAAGAGGATGAAATAGTTTCGAAGATTCTATGCTCCTTAGAAGAGAGATTCGACCCATATGTGGGCGTTTTGGAACAAACTAAAGATTTGGAGACATTGACACTTGGGGAACTTGTGATTGCATTGGAATCACAAGAATTTAGGCTGGATGACCGAGACGGTTCAGGCCTAGAGGGAGCCTTCTACTCGAAGGAGAAAAGCCATAAAAATGCAAAAGCTGGAAAAGGTTATAATATGAATGAGGAAGCAGTGGACAACACATCAAAAAACAAGAAATTCTGCACTATTTGTAAGAAAGACAACCACGTTGAAGAAGGAGCACGAGCGGGCAGAGGAGAAGGCACCCGAGCGGGCAAAAGTTGTAAACTGGACTGAAGAAACGACAGAAATCCAGTACGCTTTGGGTTGTAGCTGGAAAATCAGAATTCTGTTATGCTTTATGTTAGGGACAAAAATAGGGTGATATGAGAAGAATTACATAATGTTTTTTATAATGTTTTAGGCATTTAAAAATGTAAAAACCCTAATGCATAACAACTAAGAAACATTTTTCCAGAAACTCTAAATCTCTACAGTTTGTTGTTTTTCTTTTCACCTAAAACCCATTCACAAAATTGACCACAACAACATCAAACTTGTGGCCATGAACAGAACACTATGAATGGTGTTCTCGGCCATCCTTAAAACAACAATAGTTTTTTTTCTAATACGCATGACTTCATTCTACCTAGTTGGTCAAAATCCAAAATTGGAGAGTTAAATCGTTTTAATGTTCAATTGTAGAAGTTGGGTTATATAAGTTTGAATCAATTGTTCCAATGTGGTCAAGAAACTTGAAAATCATTCTAGGATTAATTGAAAGATTTATCACATTGAAACCACATGTACTTTATCGTTATGGATTGTCTAAAAGATACTTGATGTTGTAACATTGTAGGTGTTGTTTGATTGAGCAATTCATTTACCATGTTGATGTTCAACTTTTTTTCTTTAAAGATTTGGCATATTTGTTAACTCGCCTACAATTTTCGAGAGATTCATCAGCTTACGGAAGGAAAATGTTGATAATACTGCTGGTATGCTTTAGTTTTTGCCTCATGAGAAGTTTGATTAGTTCTCTATTTGCCTTATTAACTTGTATGTCTATTAAAGTATTACACTTTATCATTTTCTCTTAACATTGTGTAGTGTAATCACGAGTAGAGAGTAATTAATACATGACAATGTTAACATAAGGAAGTTAAATGAATCATTTAAGGTATTTATTTCTTCAAAGGTTCGTGTATTATGTACTAATAGCTTATTACATGATTCACTCTTTTCGATTATTAACCTTTCAAGCTAACGAAAAGATGTTCTAGCGATTTGCGAGATTGTCTATGGCATCTCTCATGAGTTATCTCTTTTCTAAGTTTCTTAAAGCTTTTGTTGAAGATGTTTATTAGAGAAAACATTCTATAGAGACATATTGTCTATGGTTTTTTTATATTCGTAGTTTCAGTTCTCACTCTTTTATATTATAATTTTGTGGTAGAGCCCTCCAAAATCTTTTTCGATAAATCCGATCAAAATGAAAAAAAAAAGAGTTCAAATGTTTTATTGTTTAGGAATAATGGATATATGAACAAATTTAAGATTGAATTAAACCAAATTTTTATTAACAAAATAAATGTTTGTTCATACCTACTAATATTTATAATTTAAAGAAAACAATAAAATTCTTAATCTTAACATATTACTTAAATTACTACGAAAAATCTAAAAACATGTACTGTCATTCATATATTTTCCTTTCAATGTCATTTTCTCATATTATTATAAGATAATAGAAACAAAAACTATTTATGCAAGAATAATTATCTATTAAAATTATGCATACTAAAAAACAACTATTTTTAATTATCTGAAACAATTATATCTAATAATAATGTCTACAAATAATAAAAATATATTCTAATATAGATTTAAAGTAATATAATCTTACATAAAAATAAAGAAAATTATTAAATGAAAACATCATATTATTATAGCTATTTTCCGTAATTATTTTTAATCTTTTTCAATAATTTGGTCAAACTTATTAAATTCTAAATAAATATAAAATAGAAATAATGTTTTTGAATGAAAAACTTAATATACATGAAAACTAAAAGTTTAATATTTTTTTTGAATTTATTAAAAATATCAATGATTCATTGTATGTGTTATAATGAAAGACAACACAAAATATGTATAATCAAACATAAAATTAAATTAAAAATTAATTTATTTGTAAGAAAGTTAATAAATGTATTTAATAATTTTTAATACAATTAGAAATTTGAAGCAATATAATACGAAAAATTAGAGAAATTTAGGTGTTTATCCGTATGTATTTTTCCTTTTGAAATTGTCGTTAATTATAATTTTTCGTCTTAAAAAATAATTTTTCTAAATTATATATTCTAGAAAATTATTGAAAAACTCTTATTCACATATATATATAAACACTAATTTACTTAATAAAAAATAAAAATTAATATCATTCATATATGTCTTTTAAGTATCAATTCTTCGTATCATTATAAAATATCAAAAAGTTTATTTATCTAAGAATTGGCAGTAAAATTATTCAATCATTACCATAAACTATTTATAATTATCTAAAATAATATATTTAATAATTATTTTTATTAATTGTAAAATTATATTTAAATATAAATTATAAACTTATATAATCTTATTATATAACAAAGAAAATGTATTAAATAATATACTATTTAAATTATTTTTAAATTCACCTGAAATATAATTATTTTTTATAGTTATAATCCGACAGATAATATTCAATGCTAAAATGACAAGAAATTATGTGATAAATTGACGAAATGGATCGATAGAAACAATCGAAGGATCGGAAAAAATATAATCCGTCAAAGAATTGTTTAACGATGGTTGTGATTATCTATCCTTAAAAAGTGAATCATATGGAGAAAATTAGAATAACAATCATTTTAAAAAAAAATATGATATCTACAATAATACTATTACGTTGAATTTCAATATATATATATATATATATATTTAAAACGGAAAATTATTATTTTATTTACATATTAATATTTTTTAAATATATTAAATATTATATATATATATATATATTAAATACATTAAAGGTGTGATATGGAGTTGTAATCGTCCGTAATCGCCATGATTACGTTTACCGACGACTCTGCATCAGATTAGAATTGATTGGCAGAAAGATAATTGCCCGTAAACGGATCATAAAAAGATGAAAAATAGTTGGAATAGAATTGTGTTTCGAGGCCTCGTTAACAAACATTAGCCACCTTTAATTTAATAAAAATTATAAAATATGTCATTGTCTTCATCTGATACTATTTTCCCAAAATAAGGATGTTTAACGTTTTTATTCACTAAACTGAACTATCTCTGCGCTCTTGCAACCCGCCGGTCGACTCCAATCTCTACGCTCCGGTGAGTTTTTTTCCTTCTTCTCTTTTTCCGGTTTCTCTCTTCTTCCCTTGAATTCATTTGTTGTCGGCGACCATTGTACTTGAAATATGCTTAACAGAGGCTATTCTTCAAGCGATTCCCCTCGAGAATCGATTCGGGTTTGATGTGAGATGAAGAGAAGAGGAATCAGACCGAACAAGCTCACTTTCACATTTCTTCTCAAGGTTTGCGCTTCATTTTTTTGGTCTCACTGCAAGAAGACAGATTCAAGTTGAGTGTTTGAAACATGGGTTTGATTCTAATGTCTACATTGGAAACAATTTGTTTTAGAGTCAATCAAAAGCTCGCAAAACTTTTATTTGAGACTCCTTCACGTAAAAATCCGAACAAAGTTCTCTCTTTGTTTTAGAAAACGATTAATCGAGTCTTAAACTAAAGCTAAGAAAAATAGAAAACAAACAGCTGGGTTGCCTCCCAGAAAGCGTTTATTTAACGTCTCCATTCCTCATGCGTGCGCGACGGGTGGATCGGAAAGGGAGATGGAGTTTCCACTTTCGATCGGTTGAGCGGCTTGGTAGAGTTTTATTTGATGTCCATTAGATTTGAATTTTCCGCTCGAATCGCTCCATAGTTCCATGTCCCTATATGTGGAGACTTCTCGTACCTCGTGCAAGTACGGGTGCAGCCTCCTTTGAGTTTTGGTGGAAGGTTTGTGGTTGTCTTCCGTATAATCTCCGTGCATACACATTGAATAGCTGACTCTCCTACGCTTCTTTACGTGAGTGGGTGACTTTCTCATCTCTTCTGCACTCAAGTTAACATTCATAATAGCAGGATATATTTTATCGCATTCAACGTACTCATACCGAAAAGAAGACGGAGGTGGCTCGGGCGTCTTCTCCATTGCGAAACCAGCGTGCATTTCATGTGGTATCTCCTCACATGGGGCATCTCCTAGTGCTTCAATAGCACTCATGAATTTCGTGTACATCTCAGCTCCTTCGTCCGTAAATCCTGCATCTTCGCAAACTCGTGTTAAGCATCGCATAAGAGGATCTAAAACACTTACTTGATCATGTGTGTCTTTTGCTAACTTGTCCAGCGAATCGACTGTAAAGCAAGACTCCTTGGATAAGGGTCCGTTCATGGGGCTGTACAAGTTGAATTCCATCGTCTCATCTCCAACATGTAAAGAAAGTTTTCCTTGGTGTACGTCTATCATGCAACCTGCAGTAGCTAGGAACGGTTTACCAAGAATAATAGGTATCTTAGCATCTTCCTTTATTTCAAGTACAACAAAATCAGTGAGAATGAAGAGGTTACCTACCTTGGTGGAAACGTTTTCAACAATTCCCACCGGATATCTCACCGAACGATCCGCGAGGCGTAGAGACATCTTTGTAGGTTTGAGATTCCCGAAGTCCATCCGCTTGAAAACTGAGTGTGGCATGATGCTCACGCTTGCCCCTAAATCGCACAAAGCATTATCAATAACAAATATTACCTATTGTGCATGGAATGGAGAAGCTTCCGGGGTCCTTCAACTTTGGTGGCAGCTTGTTTTGAAGGATAGCGCTGCATTCCTCGGTGAGTGCTACCATCTATTCGATATGCTTCTCTTTGGAAAGTACCTCTTTGATGAGTTTGGCGTGATTAGGCATCTTTTGGAGGGCTTCCACGAATGGGATGTTGATGTTAGGCTTCTTGAGACCCTCTACAAATCTGCCCACTCGTTCTTCATTCTTACTGCTCACCAACCGTTGAGGAAACGATATAGGAGGTTTGTATGCTGGTGGAGCTACGTATGGTTTATCCAAATCTGGTTCGACTCCTTCCATAATTGCGACGGTACCTTTGCCTTTTTCTCATGGACGTTCCAGCAGCTTGCTCTTGATTTTTGGAGGGTGAATGCTCAACCACATCACTGCTGCATACAGAAATAGCGTTAACGTATTCTCTCGGGTTTAATTCGGATTTATCGGGAAGCTGTCCGGGATTCCGAGGGGATGAGGCAGCATGTTGTGCTACCGAGTTCTCTTAGCTCTTCACATGGTTGCTCAAGGATTCCATTTGAGTTTTGAGCTCGTTGATCGCTGTCCCCACATTAGCATTGAATTTGGTTTGAGTTGAATGTTGCTGCCTTTGCTCCTTGATAAATTCGAGCATTACCGCCTCAAGGTTTGAAGAAGGGGCTTGAGGAGGTTGAGGAGCTTGCAGAACTTGTTGAGCATGCTGAACTTGCTGGTTATTTTGCTGGTATGGCTGCTGTGATTGCTGAACGGGTGATTCCTCCAATTCGGGTTATAGGTATTCCCGAATTGTGTGTTTCCTTGCTGCTGGGCATAATTTATGTGTTCCACATTCTCTTGCAGCATGCATTGATAAGTCATGTGTTCTGTGTCTCCGCAATTCACGAAGTACATGGCGTTCGCTGCATTACCAGTTGCTCTGCCCTGATTCAGCTCATAAAGGCGACGAGTGCTGTTAGGCATACCTCTCGGTGTTGACCACATAGTGTGGTTCATGGCAAGGTTATCGATCAGCTCGTATGCTTCCTCGACGCTCAGATCTATAAATGATCCTCTAGCAGCGTTATCCAACATCGTTCAGTGTTCATCTGAAATTCCGTTGTAAAAAGTTTGGATAACGTACCACTGCTCGAGACCATGGTGTGGACACATCTGTAGAAGATCATTAAGTCTGCCCCATGCTTCAAACAAAGTTTCTCCATCTCTGCATCTAAACGTTGTGATTTCCCCGCTCATCTGAATCGTCTTGCTCGGAGGAAAGAAGCGTGATAAGAACAATGTGCAGAGCTGATCCCAAGTCGTGATTGAACCAGCGGGAAGCGATTGCAGCCATGTTTTTACTCGTCCTCTAATCGAGAAGGGGAAGAGACACAGTAAGATCGCATCCTCTGAGACTCCGTGTATCTTGAATGTATCGGAAAGCTCAAGGAAGTCTCTGAGGTGCTGATGGGGATCCTCGTGATTTCCACCCATGAATTGCTTCTGATAAAGCATATTGATCATAGCCGGCTTAATCTCAAACAAATCCCTAGAAACAGCAGGCATCCTTATGGTTGTTTGCACGTTGTTCATGTTCGGCACCACGCAATCTCTGAGGCGACGTGGTGGAGGAGCCTGTGGTTCTCGCGGTTGAGGCGCGAATTGCTGTTGCTGCATATGCCCCAAATTACCGATAGGTAATAATGGTTGTTCGTGATTATCCATCTTCTCATTGATCTGATGACTCTGCGAAGAACAAATGAAAACGATTTAGGTAGAAAGAACGAAAGAAAAGAAAACAAAAAAGAAAAACAAAACAAGAGAGACTCTAGGTTCTAATCTAAGATGTGTTGACAATAGCCTCCGGCAACCGCGCCAAAAACTTGATGCGTATCAAAGTTAAACAAATAGTAACCTAAACTACCCGCAAGTACACGACACGTGTGTAGTACTTTAGGTGTCGATCCCACAGGGAATAAAGGAGAGAAATTGGTGTTTTTAAGATTGATGCGGAAGAAATGAAAAGAATCCTTGTTCAATCGAACCGGGCTCTGATACCATATAGAAATCTAAGATTGGTGGAGACTAGAACCAAGATAAATACTAGAATGAGAATAGGATTGAGATTAAGCTCAGAACGAGCAGAATAGACAGAATGAGCAGATAAGAGAGAATGAGAGAGAATAGCACTCAAAACGTGC
>CM071866.1:39705067-39738232 GCA_036759665.1 Gynandropsis gynandra
AAGTACACGACACGTGTGTAGTACTTTAGGTGTCGATCCCACAGGGACTATGCAACACAACCTAAACTCAAACTATGAATAAAACTTGCAAACTAACGAAATATGGGATTTGAGAATGAAATACTAAAAACAAGTAAACAAACGAGTTCCTAACAATAAAACCAATTTATTGACTTAATAAATGATTTTGAGCTCAAAAACGAGGTCGGGCTGCCTCTTGCAACCCGGGCCGTCTTTTATCTGGATAAGATGAATTAGATGTGAAAAAATCAAGTAATTTGGTGCTTTGTACGCAAAGTCATGGTATTTCAAAGCCCCTCGTACAATTCAATGTTTTAATCGTGTAATGACATCAGAAACCAAAACAAAAAGCGGAAGAGGGATGCAACACGAGTACGCAAATTGGAAAAAGGAGGCAAAAGATATGTGCGAGAGATAAATGCAACGCAAGCAGTGTATTGACAAGAAGTGACATGTGTATCCTATGAAACTCTAAAAGGGCATCACCCAGCTCTAAAAATCCGACGTATCAATCTAAATAAAAGATTTTGAGCTCGAAAATGGGGTCGGGCTGCCTCAAGCAACCCGAGGCGTACTTAATTTGAACAAAAATGAATGAGATGTATACAATCAAGTAATTTGGTGCTTCGTACGCAAAGTTATGGTATTACAAAGCATGTCATACATTTCAATGTTGTATTCGTCTAATTACGGAGAAAACCAAAACAAAAAGCGGAAAAGGGGTGCAACACGAAAGACAAATGAAAATAGGAAATAGAAAGCAAAAGGGAATATCTGAGAGATAAACGCAACGCAAGCGGCGTATTGACAAGAAGTGACTTGCGTATCCTAAGAAAATTTGTACATCATGAAGTGTTTGAGACTTCTCAAGATGTAAAAATGAACCCTTATGTAGAAATGGTGGTTTCACCATAAGACTACCGAAACCAACAATCTACCTATCTATCATGCAATCCCTGTCAAGTTATCTAAGGCAGACGATCCTAATATCATATCTACCCTTTTTCGAGGCATAGACACGTGATCTAGTCAAGTTATCCCCTACTTTTGTGGCTGACACCTTGAACTAAACCCATAAGATCTATGATTCATCTGTTTTACCCTCAACTGCTGCTACCCTACTTTCGTGGCCTAACCTCAGTTGTTCTAAACCTGATCTTCTAGGACTAGAATTCTTCTTTCGGCCCTTATCCTAGTCCCTAACACATGCATCTACTTGGCCTTCATAAACACAAGTCATTTAAGCTCTCAAAAAAAGAATAGATAAACGAAAACGGGAAGATGCATTCAAAGATAAATCAAAGTGGTTCCTGGATAGCCATGGGCTAATCCCTTCTCCTAGAACAAAACAAACTACTCGCTCATGCGTCCGTAAACAAACATAATTGAAGTAGAAAGTCTAAGGAACATGAAAACCAAACGAAACCGAAGTCTTGGGTTGATCTCCAATGCTCCTTTTCGTCTCCCTCGCAAGAATCTCCTTCTTCTCTCTACTCTCTCGAAAAGCTTTTTTTTAAATGTTAAAAAATGCTTGGTGTCCACTTTATGATGGTTGTTGAAGTGGTCTTTCACGGTTGTGTCTATCTGTTTCTTTCTTACGGTAATAAATTGAATGAAAAGGTGCGACTTGTCATTATATATTTGTTGTATTTTAGCTGTTTGGTTTATTTGTGTGAATTTGAAGTCTACTTGGGTGGGACTTTTCCCACCTATTTGGGTCTATGGACCCTCATTGTAACGGGCGACTTTTCTTCTCAACAGAACCATTTGTTGAGGGGAGTTCTTCGGTCAACCAAACCCATTTGGTGAGGGGAGTTCTTCCGGGGGCAATCTTTTGGATGCGGTTATGCCCAGCCTTCAAGAAAACGAGACTCAGGCTCCACTTCAAGAGATCAATTAAGATCGCATTTGGGAGAACCTCGTTGCCCAAGAGCTGGAGGATAGGGCACAAGAGGGCTAGATCAAGGTGGCAAAGTGGAAGGAAGAGGGGCCGTCTCCCTCGCAAGAATCTCCTTCTTCTCTCTACTCTCTCTCCTCGTGTGAATTCTCCAAACTAAACACTCTCTAACTGAAGCTCTCCTCGACCCCTAGCTCATGTTCTTCCTTTTCCTTCTTCTTTTCTTTCCTTTTCTCCGCCTTTTTTCTTCTGGCCGTTCGTTCTTTTCCTTTTGTTGCAGCAGCCACCAGTTTTGCCTTTTCATGAGTTTTCCATTCTTGATTAAGTTGGGCAACGTTTTCATTACTTTCTCCAGCAAAATATCACTTATTCCTCTTCTCTAAAGTCGTTTTTCTTATTGTATAAGTTACCAACAAGTTCCTTTTCGTTTTAAGACAAATTAACTTCTCTGTAAGTTGCAGGTGACGAACGCGACCCACGCGGGCTGAGTGTGTGACCCGCGCGAGTGCGGCGTGCATGATCGCGATGGAAAACAAGGCAACCCGCACGGGCTAGGGAGTGCCTGCTTGGGCTGATGCGTGCCCCGGTCGAGCTGGGGTGTGCCCCGCTCGGGCTGTTTCCCCGACCATGCTGATAGATTGCTCGACTCGCGCTCAATTTGCTGGACCAGTGGCCCGTAGCATTGCCGAACTAAATGCCCGCGCGGGCAAGGGTGTACCCCGCGCGGGCGAGCTTGTTCTTCACTGATTCTTATTCTGTTTGTTCAGTGATGATCCTCGATGTTGGTACTTTTTCTCGTGTACATCCTTTAGCTCCAAAATGAACCGAATACGCATTAAAACCTGTAAGAACATGAAAACACGTAAACATGTAAAACGGATACAAATTCATACGTAAACATCGTATCTATATCGTAAACATCTCTAAAATCGTGCAAGAAATACGTATGAAAACGAGATGATCAGTTTTAGAGTTAGATTACCTTCTTCGCAAAAGAGGGCAAACTTAATGCGGCTGAATGGAGCTGAATAAGAATTCAAAGATGAAGCCATAGTTATTAATTGGATCCTGAAACTTGGCTTAAACATAGTTAAACTTATAGTGATTTTGATTACTTTACCTCATAGTTATAAAGCTTCATAGTTAACTGGATTTTTGAAATCAACACGAGGACCCTCAGTTGAATAGAGCATGAACCCTATAACCCCACCCCATTGCAAAAAACATCTTTCGTCAGAAAATCAAGGTTTTTAGCCAAACCTTGAAAAGCTGATTTGAGATCATTATAGATTACCTAGGGTATGTAGGAACATTGTTCTAGGCATAATTCACATAGCCGTTAAAGATTTTCCAAGTCTTTGAAATAATGTCTTAAATGATATCCATGTGAAGCCACATGCTTTCATCTTGAGTACATACAATTCCACCAAGACGAAGAAGAGCCCTAGCCATGGATTAAAAGAAAGGTGGTTTCTCAAAGAGCTCCTTTGCAAGAGCTATCACATATAACAAGCACGTTCGAAGGACGTTTGATTAATGCTCTTTACCTGTCGAAACTGATGAATCCACGATAACTCCATCATACATTCCTTCAACTTCATTCTTTAAGAAAGCAACTCCTGCAAGCAAAAAAAATCATTCGTTGAGTTATAAATTAGTTTGAAAAGAGAAGAAAAGGAAGTAATTTATATCATCGCCAATGTGAAGATTTACACGAGGATCATCATACCCAACTGCTACAAGAGGAAAAAATTCCTTAGAAACGTAAAGATCCGTGAGAGTGTATGATTATAAGGAATTCATTGAAATAAAAAATGAAGGGTGTGTAAGAAAAGTATATAACCACTTGCATCAACCACCATTTTATCGATTTGATAATGTCAATCTGTTCGACAAAAGAATGGCGTGACACTTCTAGCAAAACTCCACCATCTCCCCTCCAATGACTAACACCTGAAGAAGAGCATTATAAAGAAACTCACCTCTTTATATGTTTAACTTATAAAAAAATTAAACAACACTTGGTTCTTTTGCTTTACAAGGAGGCCAAAAAATGTGTTGAAACTTACCTTTCGTGGATGCAAAATCAAGTTTTTATAAATGACAGAGCAATAAACTCTCAATTATCTATTCTTTTACAGTCCACTACTCAAGAATATAATCATTCATGGTAGTTTTACAAATGAAAAAGCTAAGAACTTTGATTATTTCTCTGCAATTTGCCCATTCAAGGAAGAAATATAAGTTATCCCTTTACAAAAAAGCAAAAAGCTTTGAATAAAGTCTAAAAGAATTCTCTCGAAAGCATATAAAAGTAGACATGAATCTTTCATTATCTAATTTTATCTCAGATACATAGTCCGACCAACACCTTAGAAAGATAATCATTAATATTTTCCAACACAGTCTGTATGATAATATTTGACAAAGAATCTATGATTGCTTCCGTTTACCAATTTTAAAAATTGAATAAATGTACTTCATCAGATGTCAGCAAAGTAAAAATGCTAAGCTTTCTTGGGATTTAAGAAAAGAAGTTTCTTGAGATTGAACATTTGTAAAGCAAGTATTCATCTTCTAGATGTACAGAGTAAATTGTTTGTGTCCACAATTACATGTCTGTCATTTTAACCTTCAAAGAAATGTGATCGTTGTATTGTACAAAGTAAATGATTATACTTTGAGAGAGTATCATTTTTTCTCTCATGTTGATCTTTAAAAATCTCATTTCTCTACTAAACATCATTAATGAAGATTCAGGATAAGTGTTCTTGATTATCCTTGAATTATTACCATAATCTTCACGGTCTACTCTTCATAATGTTGGTTAGAAACCTTATTTTCGAATATATCTATATTGTTTTGGGTCTGGGTGCATAGATTATGATATTAAAGGTCATAATCAATATTTACAATAAATGAATATGATTCAAGACTCCTCTGTATTTCCTCTAGAAAAATACAAATCGATCTAAAGATAGTGAAAATAAAGATGCACAAGGAAAATGACTTGATTTGACAACCAGGTGGTTGAATGGATCATAGGGACGAGTTTGAAATATAAGACACTTTCAGATTTAGGACAAAGATAACTTTTCTAAGTTGTGATATTGTTGGACTTCTAATCGCTATGCAAGAATCAAATTTACAGCTATATATGATAAAAAAAAATATAAATCTGGTTGTTATTAAATCACTACAAAAAAAAAACACACCATTTCCAACGGACGGGGCAACGGATCCTTCCGTTGATACAAAATGGTAACGGATTGTAACGGATTTGTGAGTACTCTCAAAGGGCGTAAATCCGTTTGAATCCGTTACAACTTTCAACGGAGGTTTAATGGATATTGTCCGTTGCCTCATTCGTTGCAATCCCTTGCAATTTTTAACGGAATGTTAACGAATTTCCTCCGTTGGTCATTTCCATTGGAAGTCCGTTAGAAGCCGGGAAAAAATTTTCAACGGACATCCGTTGAAATTTGTAACTGATTCCTGTTATACATGGCAACGAATTCCCATTGAAATTGTTAATTTCAAGGTTCACCGGAAGAAATAAATTCATTTGAATTTCAAATGGACATCCGTTGCCATTTCCAGCGGATGTTCGTCGGAAATTGCACTATTTAGATCAAAACCAAAGATTGCATCAAACCATCAATAACAAACATATTTTCAACAAGATGTCATCTTCTTCAAATCGAGATATATATATATAGATCGAGAGAGTGGATGTATAGAAGAAAAGATCCTATAACCGAAGAGATTACGCAAGAATTCGTATACGGATTGGAGCAATTCATGAGTTTTGCATTGATGAAACCTTTGTGTCAAGAACGCGGGACAATGTTATGTTCGTTGAAAATTACGAAATTTGGTCTTTTCACAGCGAAAAATGAGGTGTTAAAGATATTGTGCAAGATGCACAAGTAGAAAGAAATGAAGAAGTTATTTATGAAGCATCAACGACCAATCCATATGTGGAAATGGTGTCAGATGCTTTTTCTGGAATTTTTAATGAACAAACGCATGGTAACGGATGCCCGTTGAAATTGTTAATTTCGAGGTTCAGCGGTGGAAATAAAATCACGTGTTGCAACGGGCATCCAATGCAATTTCCAACAGATGTCTGTTGGAAATTTCACTATTTAGATCAAAACCAAAGATTGCATCAAACCATCAATAACAACATATTTTCAACAAAATGTCATCTTCTTAAAATCGAGATATATATAGATCGAGAGAGTGGATGTATAGAAGAAAAGATCCTATAACCGAAGAGATTACGCAAGAATTCTTACACGGATTGGAGTATTCATGAGTTTTGCATCGATGCAACATTTGTGTCAAGAACACGGGACAATGTTATGTCCATGCAAAAGATGCAAAAACATAAAATATCGAAGTCAAAAAATTGTTTGCAAACATCTTTATAAGGTGGGTTTCGTTGAAAATTACGAAATTTGATTTTTTCACGGTGAAACTTCCGGTGTTAAAGATATGTATTGATAAAAAGTGATATGTGTATTTTGAGAAACTCGAAAAGAGTATCTTTTGGCTCTAAAAATCCAACGTATCGACTTAAATAAAATATTTTGAGCTTAACAATGGGTCGGGCTGCCTCCAGCAACCCGAGTGTTAGAAGAATTCACATTCTTCATCATAATAAGGTTAATTACCTTACTCTAGGCTGATTAAATCTTCAATTAAGCCCATAGATCCAGAACCTTCAATTAGTGCACAATATATCTTCAAGATTGATGAGCATTAAAACAGATTACAATGTGGCTGAAAATTGCATGGATTCATTTTGCAAAAAAATGCGTGAATATTTATCGGAAAATAATCAAGCTCCTGAGACATACTACGGAACAAAGAATGTGTTAAAAGATTTTGGAATGCCACATGAGAAAATTGATGTTTATAGAAACAGTTGCATGTTGTTTTGTGGAAATGATAAAGAGTTGTTGGAATGCAAGTTTTGCGGTTCGACCTAAAAAACCATCTTCACGTAAATATGTACCATACAAGAAAATGTTCTATATGCCTGTAGCAAATAGGTTGAAAAGGTTATTTGAATCGAAAAAAACCGCTGTACCAATGAGATGGCACGCAGAACACTCGACGACCGAAGGTAGAATGCAACATCCATCGGATGGTAAGGCTTGGAAAGATTTCAAAGAAATATTTCCCGAGTTCGCGTATAAAACGAGAAATATTTATCTTTGCCTGTGCACGGATGGTTTTACGCCATATGGACAATCTGGAAGTCAATATTCTCTGTGGTCGATGATTTTGTCTCTGTATAATTTGCCTCCCGAGATGTGTTTGAAAATAGAGGTAATGTTTCTGACGTTACTGATTCAAGAACCAGAACATCCGAAGAAAAGTTTCGGTGTCCTTTCGCAACCCATAATTCATGAATTAAGACATTTGTGGAACGAAAGAATTCTTGTTTATGACGTTAGTACGAAGCAAAATTTCACATTGAAAGCGGTCTTGTTGTGGACAATTAGCGATTTTCCTGCCTATGGAATGTTATCTGGATGGAGCAAGCACGGAAGATTGGTATGTCCATATTGTATGGAGGATACATATTCATTTCGACTAGTACATGGTAAGAAACCATGTTGGTTTGATTGTCATAGAAGATTTCTTCCTCGTGGACATGCTTTCCAAAAAGATAAAAATATTTTCGAAAGAACGTGGTACAAAAGAAGAGGTATCGTGCATGCAAACTGGAACACAAATCATTTACGAAAGATTGAACACAATTGGTGATTTACAAGAATCGGTAGAATGCGGTGGAGATCGTGAATCGTAAACCAAAAGGCCAAGGTGAATGGCATAACTGGTACAAACGTAGTATCTTTTGAGAACTACCGTACTGGAAATCATTGATATTACGTCATAATTTAGATGTTATGCATACCGAAAAGAACTTTTTCGATAACATCATCAATACTGTTTTGAATGTGGCGGGTAGAACTAAGGATAATATACAATCAAGAAAAGATTTGAGGTCAATATGCCGACGACCTGAGTTGGAATTAAGAGATGGAAGGTCATCTGTTCCGGTATTCAGATTGTCTGGAACGGCGAAAATGGCATTATTAAAGTGGTTAAAAGAGGACGTTAAGTTTCAAGATGGATATGCATCGAACATTTCTCGTTGTGTGGATATTGTTGGTTCGAGGTTGATCGGATTGAAAAGTCACGATTGTCACGTTTTTATGCAGCGACTCATTCCAATTGCATTTGCTGAGCTCTTACCACGGAATGTTCACGATGTGCTATGCGAAATCAGCATATTTTTCAGAGATATATGTTCAAGGAATTTAAAAAGGGATGACTTGGATTTAATGAAAAACAATATCTCTGAAGTATTATGTGCATTGGAAATAGTTGTCCGCCTTCATTCTTCGATGTCATTGAGCATTTGCCAATACATTTACCAGATGAGTAAATATTCGGTGGGTCAGTTCAATTCAAATGGATGTATCCTTTCTAAAGGTTTTTCTTTCCTTTAAATAAAAAAAGCAAAAAATAAATGAGCGATAGAAGGATCTATTGTCAAACAATACTTGCTGGAAGAAATCACATATTTCAGCATATTTTATTTCGAATCGCATATTCAAACGAAAGAACGACGTGCAACGGATGATCACACAAACTATTTATATCAATATAATCCACAATTTGGCACAATCCTTGAGATGTTTACACCGATTGGACGTACATGAGGTAAAACTGAGGAATATTGGTTAACACCAGAGGAGTATAATCACGTCCACACATATATATTACTAAATTGTCAAGAGTTATTACCGTTCGAAAGGTACTCATCAAACACACGAACAACGACATCATCCAAGGGTCCTTACAGGATCGATTATATTATTTCCGACAAGTTACGCCAGAAGCCGTGCGCCACCGATGGTGGTGCACTTTTATTGTAAGTTTTAAATTACCTTTCATTTAAAATTATTAGTTATATATGTTATAAGACTAACAAATACTAAATTATTTTGCAGCGCGCATACAGATGGCGGAGGAAGGATACGGTGTGCATCTATACAGCATGGGTGCACGACATGCAGGTTCGAAGGCGCCTTATGATGAACAACGCCAAGCGCAACTACTACACCAAAAATCGCAAACCAACATGGGCAACAGATGAGTTCTTCAATCAAATGATTCAGCATAGGGAGTCGACAGACTTCAAAGCCAAGAGCAAAAAGGCCAAAAAATGTCGGTACAGCGAGAAAGTTCCCGGAGATGGTCCGGATCGCCATACTTTGGGATCAAAATCATTCCCGAAGAGAAAACAAGAATTAGTAATATTTATTATTACTTAAATTTTTGTTTTTTAAAATATTTATCTACTTAAGTTTATTTTATATTACAGATGCAACGGATAGGAAGATAACCAACTCTTCTTTACCTGGTATTGGAAACCCACGCCAAGAAGAAGTCGATCGTTGGGGAAGAGGTCGACGAACCCGAACTCGTCGATCTTCGAGCAGAGAGAACCATGAAAGCTGTGATAGAGAAGATTACACAGCAATCACAAGCTTGCGGTTCGACTCCCGACGAGCTGAGTCGTTTTCAAAAGGACAAAATTTACTTAGAGGTAAAAACTTTTTCTTTTGTTTTTCGATTATTAATAAAATATTTTGTAAAAATCTAACTCTAATTTTGTTTGTCTTGTAGTCGGTGAGACCGTATAAGGGGCATCTATACGGTCTCGGGGCACTTCAAAAAGATATCGTCTAGGACGCCACGATTTTACCTCCCGCAATCCAAGAGAGTTACACGCAACACCGATGGATCGAGGATCTCGAATCACAACTTCGAGAAACTCGAGCAAAAGTACAACAATTGGAGAGCGTCATCGAGTTGCTGTCTGGCCAGGGGAGGGGATCAACGCCGCGGCAAGAATCGGGTTCCGATTCGGATGCAACGCCGTCTAGAGGTGGTGGCGATCAGGTAATGATATTGACCCAGCCGATCTAAATGAAATATAATAGGATTAGTTTTAGTTTTAATGGTTTTTGTAAATATTTTTAATATTTAAATTAAAAACTTTTTATTTTAATTTTTTTTGTTTTTTTATTTTTTTAACCGACATTCCAACGGATGCCCGTTGCAATTTCTAACAGGCATCCGTTGGGGACTTTTCCCGCCAAATGGTAACGGACGTCCGTTGCACTTTCCCGTCAATTTGCAACGGATGTTCATTGCTCTTTTTCACCAGTTTCCAACGGATGCCCGTTGAAAATTTTAAATCCTGCTCATTTTTTTCCCGTCTGGATGGCAATAGACGTCCGTTAAAATTTATTAACGGACATCGGTTACCAAATTACAACGGGCGTCCATTGCAACTCTTAACAGGCATCCGTTACAAATTTTTTCAACGGTCTTCCGTTATAAATTTTCAACGGCGTTATCCGTTGTTCGTCCATTAAAATTTTGTAACAGATATTATCTGTTGCAACGTCGTTGTGAATTGCAACGGATCCCGATTTGCAATGTGCGTTTTCCAACGGCCGCGGATCCGTTGTCGTTCGCTGGGAAACGCCTGTTTTTTGTAGTGTAGGTAAATATTTAATATTGTTGCTCTATTAACCTATTATGTTATTTTGTCCATAATAATTTGCTCACCTTGCTTGAACCTTTTAAAATACAGAAAATATATCGTAAAAAATTTCAATATGGATTGACTTGATATGCATGTTCATTCAAATAGTGCTCAAATAATTGTCAAGAAAACAGTCATGATCGCAACTTGTATTATTCTCATAATGATCAATAGTATTAAAAAATATTAATACTTATGTTAATTAATATTTTAAGTTCATGTCGTAACTTAATTATCATTTGTAAATGTATCAATAAGGTTTATTAACACTTCGACCGTTATACTCCACAAACATCTACATCAATCAAAATATAAAGACAATAAAAAAATTCAAACATATGTATATTTAAAGAATCCAAAATTATGTATATACCTTATTAATTTGTTTTTTAATCATGTAATAGATTAAATTTATTCCTAAAAATTATGCAGGTAGGGATAGAAAAACAATCATACGAAAAACTCATATTCAAAATATGCAATCACTTTATTCGATAAATTATGTTTTGAATTTTCAAAGATAATATGGATAAATTGTAGTGTTATTTTACATTACATCTTATAAATCCTATTGTTTAAACTTTTACATTGAAAAATATAATTCATGTGTTGGTATTTGCTGATACATATATCAAATGTCATAACAATGTTTGAATTAATGAATTATATACAATATTTAAGAATAACACAATTTAATTATCACAAACCGCGCAACGCGCGAGTATCATATAGATTTTGATAAACGGTAGTAAAAAATAACACTTTTATTAAATAATATATGTTTTTTTTGTTCATGTCATTGCGTAATTATCCTTTGTAAATGTATCAATCATATTTGTTAACACTTCGACCGTCATGCACCACAAATTTCTATATCAATCAAAATCTAAAGTCAATCAAGAAATTCAAACATAATTTAGTTTTTAATGATTCTCAAATTATGTTCATACCTCAATAATTGTTTTTAAATCATGTTATAAATTAAATTTAGTCCTAAAAATTATACAGGTATGGATAGAAAAAACAATCATGCGAAAAACTCCAATCAAATCATGTAATCACTACCTTGTGGAGCATGGAGACTACGTTTTAAAATTTCAATGATATTATGAACAAATTACATTATTAGTTTACATCTTATAAATCTATTAATTATATTTTGACATTGACAATTAGAATTCGTGTGTTTATATTGATCAATACATATATCAATGTCATAACAATTTAAATTAATGAATTATATATAACGTTTAAGATACATACAATGTAATTATCACAAAACCACGCAACGCGTGATATCATCTAGTTACATACAATAAATATAATCTATATACGAAATATTGAAGTTGTATGATTTAATCTCTTTTAATATATGGTTAGATAACATAACATCAAATTGTAAAAGAACACAATATTTAACGTTAAAAGAGATACATCTAATTGCTCATCATGTTAGTGAAGCAAGAATCAGACTCAAAACAAGACATATGAAGCAACATGTTCTTAGGTTAAACCCTTGATAGTTTATTTGTCATCGCAGATTTCTTCCTCCTCGTCTTCTTCCAATATATACACCAATGCACGCCTTTTCTCAGCAAAAACGCAAGCTACTCCTCTCGACGCTGTTACAAGGTAATATGATTATATACATTAGGTAAAGAATCATCGAGCATTTCGACTAGAAAACGGATCAACTACTTCAACTATCTGGTTTCATTTAGTTACATGACAGGCTTCAGGCTCACAACATTATGATGGCAATGTAACATGGACCAGTAAGAAAACATTTGCAGGTTTTGGACGTTGATTGGTTAAACCTTGGTATTTATAAACTAGGGAGGAAAGGAAATTGATCTGAACACTTACCACTTACTGCTAGGGGAGCAACAGTTGAGTGCGGAATTTTGCGAACCTTTTCATCATCCATCTGCAGGTGAACGACAGAGTCCTAGAGGAACAACAGTGAGGATTTATGAAAAGGTTTTATCAGGCGTGAATTTCATAGATCAATATTCAGGAATCAGTACAGGAAGAGTGATGACGTCCTTCATAGTTCAAACAGAACAGATAAAGGTGTTGATTCAACTTTTGTATACCATAACAAAGATAAAATAAAATGCTTATGCGGCCAAGAAAATTGAAGGAATGCATGAAGCAAAGACAAGTTTCAGAATCACAAACCAAAATGAGAATGACAGAATTGAGCAATACCTTTAGATGGTCTAGCTCCCACAGGTTTGGACAACAAGATGTGGAAATGGACATGAATGGAAGGTCACCAGCTAGCACAACCATCATGCAGGCTTCTCCAGCGCCATCAGGATTCGAGGTTGTTTTATTCAGTAACAAAACCAGTTCACTATCCTGTTTTAAAATTTGAAAGGGTTACAAAACAACTCGAGTGAAGGGTATGAAAGGGAAGCAAAAAGGATAAAGAAGTCAACAAAAGAACCAGTTTTCACCTTGTAGAGGGCCAAATCAACACAATGGTAACCATTGGGTACAGATAACAAAACAGCTTCCAAAGTGGTATAACCATCTCTTTCATTGTGGATGTTATACATAAAACCCCTAGCTACACCGATACAGTTATCAATATCTTGGAGTGCTCCATCCGGGACTTGAAAGGATATGTAATCAGTGTATCCATATTGACTACGCGTATCATCAGCTAGTTCATTCTGCACAAGCAGAAGAAGATTCAATACACATGCAATTGGGTTTATTATAGGTCATATACAGGAATATCAGGAGCAATCAGTTTCAG
The DNA here is from genome assembly GCA_036759665.1 of Gynandropsis gynandra. NCBI lineage: Eukaryota > Viridiplantae > Streptophyta > Magnoliopsida > Brassicales > Cleomaceae > Gynandropsis > Gynandropsis gynandra. Next base: position 39,718,394 of record CM071866.1, read on the forward strand.
AGAGAATAACGAAAAACATGCACAAATCTCTGCATGAGCATGCCCTGTGAGAAATATAATAACACACAGGAAGCTTGCTCCTCAACGTACCTTGTAGAAGGAAACGGACATGGGATTGCTTGTAGGCTTCTGCATTGTTGACTGAGGGCAAAGTGGCAACAACTTTATACACGATATCTGCCCTGATGTAGTTGTAAAGGGCATTTGAAGAGCCATCTTGAAGCTAAAAAAAATTACGGATCGGTGTCCAGTCAAGAAAATTGATTATGGAATGTGTTGCTCGAAAAAAGCAATGGAAGAGCATGACCAAAATCTAAGAACTCAATGCACTTCGTTCGGCAGTAATACTTCCAAGATGTTACAGTTTAACACCCATGACAGAAAAGCCATGTCAGTTAAAGGTATGATTTTTATCTGAACTATAGATTTTTATAATCAGTTCAACAAAGCTGTGCTCCAGCATGTCCAATAAACTATTTAAACTAATTAGTCCTAAGGAACAGAAAGACGAAGAAAGATACCTTAATTCCATTTGTTGGAACTCCTTGGCCAATGTTTTCTGCAGAAACTCACAGTCTGAGAAACCTCCAAACTGAACTAACTCTTTGATTCTTTCAATAGTTTTGCTGAAACATTAAAATGTCAAAAGGATATATACACGTTAAATAGATCAAATTTGGACTGGAAGCCAAAACACCGTCAAAATGGCCTCTCTCTTCAACAGCCTTGGAGGATAAATTGGACTTCAAGTAGCTTCATGCTTACCCAAGGCATGCTAATAAATGGTCATGATATCTATATTAGTTTCACAGATTGTATATAGTAGTCATGTGGGCTCTAAACAAAAGGCATGGATGCACACACGTATTTGATATAAGAAACTTGGAAAACATTAATGGTTTTGCTTGTTCCACACATGGTTATGGATGACATAACAGGTTTTTGGAAATTCTATAACGAAATTCAACTTATGGCTTTCCTAGACATGAATCGATGAAATGATAATTATGCGAAAAGGTGAGGATAAAAACAAAAAAGAAAATTCAGAAAGAAGCAACCTACACATCAATCTGAATATCATGATCAACTTCTGATAGCTCCAAGAGGTCTTTCACAGGGTCTTGGTCATATAAAAACTTCAAGAATATCACAAGGAGCTCACTGCCAATAAAGCATAAAAAATAACCACAAAGATTGGGTTTGTTGGTGTACAACATAAAAGCACACGTTCATACCTGTTGTATGACAAAAGCTGATCACTCGGTTCTTGCATAAGATACTTTATGCTTTTGAGCAGCCAGTTGAAGAAATTTGAAAACTGATACATAAGCAACCATTACATGAAATGAAATTAGGAAATTTTTTCTGAACAGCGATTTACCAGTATTAAAGGGTTGCACATGTACCTGCTGGACGACAGATGCTAGTACCATCATAAACCGTTCTACTTGTACAACCAGAAGACCGGCATTTTCAGTTGCTTTGTTTAGGAGCGTCTCATCTAAACCAATGCCTTTGTAGCGTGCACGCCATCTTGAGAGACCTCTCAGCTCACCCATCCTGAATCCAATAATTTCTGCTGCAGGCTGGGAATGAAAGTTCAATCATCAGTTCGCTAAACCCTGCTCCTTGATGCAAGGAAACAGATCACAAAAATAGAGTTTTGTTCAGCAATAAAGTGGTGCTCGGATAAAACTGGGAAACCAAACCATAGAGAAAATGACCTTCACGGTAAACATAATATCTCAAAATCATTGGCAATATAAATAAAACTTATTACATTCTTTAACCATGCAAAAGTACTCGAATCAGTAATACTAAAATTACTACACCTGAAGATAGTTGAGCACGATCAGCTGAAGCTCTTTTCCAGTACCACAGACTGACTTTGAGACACGCTTCACACCCTACTAAGCACAATATCAACTTAAGAGGATATAAAAAAACTAAGTGCCCTCTACAAAAAACCTCATAGCATGTGAAGCTTACCACTTCACCAAGAGAGTTAACTAAAAATTGATTAAGTGCTGGACTTATTCTTGCACCGCCCAAAAGGCTAAGAAATTCTTCTTGCGGAGATGAGTCCAGTCCTAGAAGAAAAGTAACACGATGCTGTGAGTGTACAAGCAAAAAAATATATAACATTAATAAAAAATGATTACTGGTAAGTACCATTATTTATTATTAAAGTACAAAGCCCATTGAACTTGTCGTGAAAAGTTTTCATGGCATCTGACCATTGCTTGCTCATAACAGACAGGGATTTTCGAATAACCTCAGTCAAATCTTCAATGTTAGAAGCTTGTTGAGCAACCTGATGAAGCTCATTTTTCCTGATTAAAAAATATGGAAAGAAAACGAAATATGAGAAATTGGAGGGTGGAAGAAGCCAAACAATTTACAAACAATGGATACAAAACAATCAGAAGAAATAAAACAGAGAAGCAGACATAAGAGAAATATACTTTATTACTAAGTTTTTTGCAGCAAAGTTACCTCTTCCGAAATATAGATGTGTCCAGAACAAGGCAATGCAAACCATGCAGATCTTGAATGCTAATTTCTCCCGTTCTTGACTCATTATCACAAGCTTTAAGTCCTCCTGAGCACATGACTACCAGGCGACAAAGGTCTTTGGACAAAGCAATCTAATAGATGTAATAGATATCAATCAGTTTTAATTTAGAGACACTGTTCATGCAAGAAACCGTCCCTTCTTCTTACCCTCCAGGTAAGATCTCTCATTCGCAATAGAAAAAAAAAGAACCATGCACATTCTTTACCACAATGCAAATGACTAAAAAAATTAAGATACGTCCCATTTTCATTTGGAAAACTTGGCTCTAAAAATGGTGCAAGTACCTTGTAAATGGAAGCACTGAAAAGCTTGTAAGAGGCATGTTCATCCTGATGGGGCACAGGAACACTTAACTCGTGTATATTCTGATCAAGGTTTTGCAGGAGCGGCAGAACATAAACATAAGAAAAAAATAGAATAAGAGGCAACTCAAATACCAGAAACATTGTGATCACATAGACACAATGCCAACAATAATCAACTTTAAAAGATGTAACTAGATAGCAACTATAACATAAATCAACTGCAACCTAATAGAACAAGCAGATACTCTAGCCCTTCTAAGAACCAAGATTTCCAGAAAATACTATAGATAAATCTTAAAAACAAATTCTACTAAAATAGCAAAACATGAATGGCTAACTAGGGCTTATTACTTTCTTAAAGTAAAAGAACCACTTACAATTTTCCCTATTTGAAATATTCCGAATATAGTAAAGCATATGCTCCCATCACGATCTCCACTGCATAGAATGTTAAACTTCCGGAATGAGGAACTTGACAGTTCTGCCAAAGAGTCTTCAGCATCATCCATGAAACTTGAGTCACCTGATACCAGTCCTGACATCTGAGGTGCTCTTGGAGCAGGAGGAAAAAACCGGGAGGTACGGTCCTCATAGATTGAGAAGTTACCAACATCATCCTGAAACCAGAACTCTAGGCAAACGTAAGAACAAATTCAAATAGCTTCTTTCATGAACAGAGGGTTTTGGTGCAAAAGAAAACTAAAAATATGTATCTGTCCACAGTATTAGGACTATAGCTATTAAAGGATTATAGAACAACAACTTGAACTTGGTCATCTTACAGAGCTATGCTACTGATATCACTATTTAAGAGGCGAAAGCACCTTGGAAATGAAATCCATAAATTACAGAAACCTTATGAAGAAAAGACTGTCTATTCCTAGTTCCTTGAGATTAATATACAAAAAAAGGAATGCACCTCAGCAGAAGGTAAATAACTTGTCTACCGATTAGAAGATAAAATCATACCTTATTATATTGCCCATCCTCCTCCCAGTTAAGACAAACAACAGCGACAGCATGGGGCTTTAAGCTCCTCATTAACTTCCCATTCTGCATGAGGCCAAGAGTGTCAACAGCCTTCAGGTTAATACGATTCTTTTCTTTCTGAACCTTTTACAAACAGTGTTAATACTTTGCTCTATCAAAAAGCTCCATCACACTCTAACTGATTCCAAAATGTACACCAAAATTATATGCATGGGAAACACATATGATACAACCTAAACTTAGCTTCACCTGCCTATAGCAACAAAATCAAAAGTAGCTCCCAAATGGAGAACTCATGGAAAAATTTTGGTGAGAGCAAATAAACCAACAAACCTCAACATCGTGAAGCGCAATAGTTCCATCCTCGAGGCCAATGGCTATGGCTTTTCCATCAGGACGCCAGCACAAAGAAGTAACCAACCTTCCTACAAGAAAACAGTAAGAAAAAAATACTGAAGAAATTAGTAATCGGTCCTACTAAGAAATCGCTAGTCGGAAAACATCAAGCATACAGTTACCTTTCGCTTTGAAGAATACAAGTGACGGCTATGAAGAAAGAAAGAGAAAAAATAAAATAAAATGAATGAGAGGTACAGTTTTGCTGTGCTGCTTTCTAAGTAAAATGAAATGGGAAGTTTTGAACAGCTTTTGCCTCATAGTGAGGAAGAAACAAGATTTGCTCAACACTACAGATGAAAACAGACCAAACGGGTTTATGTATAAGTTTTTCTGTCTCTCAAGTTATCATTGAAAGCAGGGTTTCACCGTATTGAAGTTGCAGATCAATAAAAATCAAACAATAAAGCCAAACTTTGATCATAGTAACCAAACGAATTTAATTCAATTCTAAATTTAAACTCAAACTCAAAATGTGAACCCCAAACTCTGAGTTCACGAAAAGAACATGCACAAAGAAGCAGCAACTGGAACTACCAAAAAGTTTAAATCTGCAATATTACATTGCGTTTCACTTTTCACATTGAACTAATAGAAAACAACCACTAAAAATGTTTCATTAAGCTCTAAACGTTCGATCATAATTAAAAACCACCAGAATTCAGTAAATGTCTGCTTCACCACATAGAGAACAAAACAAAACAAACAAACAAACAAAGCTACCCGGCGAAATAGTCCACAATCTCTGCCAATTAAAGCGATGCAGCAAAATTTTTGAATCCTCAGTAACCATTGCAAGCAAGTCCTTCTCCGGATTCCACTCAGCTATCTTAATCTGAGAATCAAACAACGAAAAAGTAGAAACACGAACCCATCTAAATTCCCGAGCAAATACACACGTACGAACATCCAACAATGAAATTTAAACAGAAGAGCACTAAAACCTGAGAAGGCATGGGTTTGTCGAATTGAAGCTGGAAAGGAATGACACTTTCGGCGTCATCTGTTTCCATAGCTAAAAAACCCAGGAATGCGAAGCAAACGGAGGACAGTAGGAAAACGGTTGAAATTAGGGATAGGAGGTTCTTCTACTTCGAACGTTGCGGCGGCGCAGGCACACGAGAAGCTCGGTGAAGCTTTAGAGAAGGAATAATAGAGTAAGCCGTTCGAGAAGGAGGAAGTAGACGGAGAAAGATACCGTCGCGGGCTTTTGCCTCCACGCTTATTTTGCCGGTGTTTTTTTTTTAAAGTCCTAGATTCAATTAATCCATGGGCCAAAGGTCTAAATTATTTGAGATTTTAAATTATGGCTTCTTTTCAAAATCTAATTCAATTTTCAAGGTAATCAGATTTTTATAATTATTTATTGAACTTATACAAAAACCAATCAATCCAAAAACGATCAAATATTATAATCAAATATTAAGCCTACAATTTTATTACATATCGATAATTCTCTAACTCGTGACTATGAATCTATTCGAATATGGACTTAGAAAACAAAATGCAAAAGAAATATATAATTAACATAGATAAAGAACAAGATCCCTTCCTATTCTATTACCGATATTTTCAATAGTTCCTCCATGTTCCGAGTTTGCCCCCTTTCGTCCTCTTTCCTTTTTCCTTTATTTCATTTTCTCTTTTTTTCCTTTTAAGCCGTGCATTTTCATTCTTGTTCGTGAGTTTCCATTTGTATGTAGCAGTCGGAGGTTTCCTTTTTGTTGCAAGCGCGTGTGTGTTCCTTCATGCCCGACCGGGCACAAGAGCAAGCTCGGTCGGGCACTTCCTCAAATGCATGATCGGTCGGGCTTCACATACGCCCGAGCCGTGCTATATGTTCGGGAACTTTGTCTGTTTGGTGAGACCGATCGGGCTGGACATGATGCTCGGTCGGGCACTTCCTCAAGTGCATGATTGGTCGGGCTTCACATGCGCCCGAGCCGTGCTGTATGTTCGGGAACTTTGTCTGTTTGGTGAGCCTGATCGGGCTAGGCATGATGCTCGGTCGGGCACTCCTTTTTCTTGTTCACCCGGTCGTGCAATGCATGTGTGATCGGTCGCATGTTGTCTTCTTGGTGAGTCCGGTCGTGCTATGCATGTGTGATCGGTCGGGCATGTTGTCTTCTTGGTGAGCCCGGTCGTGTTATGCATGATGTTCGGTCCTGCTCTCTTCACTTTTCTCATGTATTCTTATAGTCGTTCCCACAACCATAAAAAGTTATTTGAAGCTTTTTCCATCACTGTCTAGCTTGAGATTTGCGACAGATTCGAGATTTCTTTTTGAAAACATGTGCAACCATCGTGAAAGTCTCCTATAATGATTAAATTTATCACCAAGAATTTGAGCATTGCATTTGCCTCTTAATGTCATTAAATACGGTACATTGGCACCGTACTTTGCTTTTACACGAACCATCAATTCTTTTGCTGGAGGTGTTTTATATTTCTCGGTATATTCCTCATTCAAATAATCTTTAACTAATTGCGCCGTACCCTTTTTAGCTTCCGTCAATTCGGGATTGCTGCCACGCGTAATTTTCATTTACAACCACTTCCAGCAAACTTGCATCGTACTTCCCACAGCTTTGAATCAGAATTCAATGTTGCATATCTAAAAGAATCTTCAATTGAACCCTTCCTTACAAATGCCTCGACATCCTTATTGCTATCAAACTCTTTCCTAATTTTAAGTCGCAATCCATCTTCGAACTCGAATACTGAATTTCAAATGTTTGGCTTCTCATAAACTAACATTTCCAAGTTATTCTCACCATCACCATAACACCATCCTAATACTCTGTTGGCAAGTCAGTATCAACTTCGTTACTTCCACAAACCATAACTTCAAGAACAACCATATTCATGGCACAACCACCATCTTCTCTTAACACGCTGGTATGTTAACTATCAGAATTATTCCAATCCAAAATATTTACTGTTTTCGTCGGATATATTCAACTCTACTTTTGTTATTTGAACTACAAAAACAAAGTCCTCATAATGTACAACACTTCCATTCTTACCTCTTCTAGCAATGCTTTCAGAAGCAAGAATTAGAGGTTCAACTTCCCTTTCAATTTCCATTTTACACTTCACACTTACCCATTCTATCTCCACATATAGTAGTGGTCGAATTCCTCTTATTTGATCGAACATATAACAAATAAAATGCTTGTAATTCATATGTTGGCTTCCTATTTGAAAAATATTGGGCAAATAGTTTAACTTCAACTTAGTTGTATTTTTCTCACTGTCATCTCTGTGCATAACTCATCAATAAATTGTTAGTATGTCAAACTAATTAGAGGACAATAGAAAAATAATCCTTGATTTTCCTTAACTCTATCAACCCATTCAAATTCTCCATCAACATTTTTTCTATTTACCATCTTACAAAAAATAAATCAGTGTGATTTTTTCATCCACTATATCCATTAATTACACCTATAACGAAAACATAAAAAGATGATAAATTCTGTGACCCACTAGGACCATGTGTTTCCATATGACTATGTAACCCAGTGCGACCGTGCGACTCAATGAGATTTTGTAACCCGATATTATTCTATGACCAACTGTGACCACGTGTTTCAATATGAATTGACCCAATGTGACCTTACGACTCGATATGACTCTATGATCCAGTGCGACCTTACGACTCGATAAGATTTCATGACCTAATGCGACTCTGTGACCCACTACGACCATGTGTTTCAATATGATTATGTGACCTAGTGCGACCGTGCTACTCGATGAGACTTTGTGACCCATGCGACTCTATGACCCACTGCGACCATGTGTTTCAATATGAATCTATGATCTAGTGCGACCGTGCGAATCGATGAGACTTTGTGACCCAATGTGACTCTGTGATCCATTGCAACTATGTTTATCAATCTGACTGTGTGACCCAGTGCGATCGTGCGACTCGATGAGACTCCATGACTACTGCGATCATTTGACTCACTCCATTTCACTCGGTGACTCGTTTTGACCAAATCAATATAAGACTTATTTTGACAAAGGGAAAATTGGATATTTTGTTCAGTACATTATGTACGATATTTTGTTCATGATGTTGATATGTATATATACTTTTAAATCGAGTCCAAATTGAAAATTAAAATTGATTGCAAATAAAAAAATTGAAGTCATTTTTCACTGAGTAATTTTTTAACGGCGTAAAGAAAATTTACAGTATTATTTTTTTAACGTCGTAAAATTTTTATGACATATTTTTTTAACATCGTAAAAAAAAGTTTTACGGTGATGTAATTTTTTTAACAGTGTAAATATCGGATTTTAATTTTAAGTTGGTTAAAGTGATCGTGCTAATAACGTGTTAAAAAATTAATAATAATATTATGGATCATATATATATATGAATATATGATATAAATATATGCATGTACATATTATAAAGATGTTTGTGTATGTAAGATACATATATATAAATGTTGATAACATGATATATAATATGCATGATATATGATATATCATATCATAAACATATCTCATATATGTTATATATATATATATATATATATATAACTAATTAAACAAGAGATAAAAAAAATTTACCGAAAACCTTGAATATGAAACAATAAAGAGATAATATGAGAGAATAATGAGAGTTTTGGAGTTTCTAAATTGTGTATTAAAAAAATAGTTACATTACCTATTTATAGAAAAATAAATATAATTCTTCAATTTAAAAAATCATAAATTTAATATGACCTTTCATAAATAATCATCAATTTAATATAACTCTTTATGAAAATTTTAGACATGCATAATTTTATATAATTATAAATTTATTATAATTATAATAGAAGTGTATTTATTCCAACTTGGGTTTAATCATGATCAACTATACAAAAGTGAAAAATAAATACGATTAAAAAAATATGATCTAGATGTAGGGGTGGACAAATACCGAATATCTGTAAATATCTGACTACTCGTATTCGTCGAATATTCAATTTTGTTATTCATATTCGTATTCATAAATTTGGATAGTCATAAATTCGAATATCCGCAGATATTCGGATATTCGTCGGATATTTGTATCCGTATCCAAATCAAAATTTTTTTAGTTAATAAAAAAATCTTATAAAAAAGTTGATAATTATCAAAATATAATCCATAAGTAGTTTTCAAATTGCACAAATACACAAATAATCCATAATTCAAATTGCACAAATACACAAAAAATGATATATCTTTTGTTTTTTCAAAATGATCCCAAACCTTGAAGGAGGTCGAGGTCGAGATTCAACTACCTTTTTGTATTATCCTCCAATTGTCTCAATTTCTGTTGTAAGCGGTATTGAACTATCAATTCCAGTTGCAACCTTCAAATTTTCTGTTGTAGACTCCATCTTAACTATATATATAAACAAAAAAAATCGGTCATTATTGATCATACAACATAGAAATCGATCATTATTGATTATACAATAAAAAATAACAGGCGAACAAAGATTACCACGTTATGCGAGATGGACACGATGGCTCGAGTTCGAGGGCTATGTAATGTGGCCAATTTGATAGAGGTAATGCGGCCAAGCTGATAGGAACATACAAATGACCAATAAAAATTACGATATATACATCTAAACAATGAAACTAAAAAATTGACTAAGCAGGAGAAAAAATCGACAAACTTACTCGAAATGAAGGGCGTGCGAAAGAGGAGGAGGGCGTACAACGGAGGAAGTGCGACGGAAGGAGTGCGACAAAGGATGTGTTTCGATGTTTAGGTATGAGGATGGTGGTTGCAGTCAATAGAGAAAAGAAAGCGGCAACATATTAGATTAAAACAAATGTTATGATTAAAAGTTTGTAAATTACATTTTAATCCTCTAAATTTTTTGTATAGCAACTATTTATTTATATATTTAATATTTGGTATTAAAATAAAATTAATAATTTCTTTTATTATATATATCTATATATTAAATAATTTATCTATTTAATATTTACGGATACAAATAATTGCGAATAATTGAATATATTATTTGTATTTGTATTTGTCGAATATCTAATTTTTTTTATTTGTATTTATATTTGTTCCTTCAAATATTTGGGTTTTCAGATCGAATACGAATCGAATATGAATATTTCGAATATTTTGCTCAATCCTATCCAGATGAAGACAATAACTATAAAGGGCGACGAAAAATATAATATACAATTTAGTTTTTTTAATCTGTAAAACAAATTCAATAAATAATTTTTGTTCCGCATTGACATAACAATGTATACATCATATATAAATGTAACAAAACATTTATAATAGAACTATAAATAATAATCCACTAATGATTACATATCATGTCACACTATTATATCTTTTTTCGAGCCATTACAATAACTCAATACATATATAACTTTCTCTCTCTTTCTCACGTTAGTTCTGTAGTTCGGTTTATTTACAATGTTTTTGGTCTTATTTATCTTAGATAAAAATATTTTTTATTATCTTTCAAATTTATATTGGATCTTATGCTCATCAAACTTTGAGTTTTTTTCCAACCATTGTGGTTTTGAGTGTGTGAAAAAAGAGGAAAAAAAATAGGAGTTTGGTAGTACGCATGCTAAATAATAGGTTTAGACGTCGGGAGAGTTATTTCTTAGAAAAGAACTTGAATTCTCTGAATGCGTAATGATATATATAACCACTGTCTTCGTAATCTACCACTATCTTCGATGTGTCTTTCAATACATATGTATCTTCTAAATAATCCTTAAGAATATCCGGCAATTCTTCCATACCCTCATCCATCCACATCTTGAGAGACTATATGGAAGGAACATCACAAATGTAATAATTCTTTAACCCATATTGAATGGATATTTTCGGATGCGGGAATGTAGCTCCAACAACACCTCATCAATTGCTGCAAAAAATTGACACACATGAATACATATGACCCAAAATAGCCTTCGTGACTTTCGTGACTTTCGTAACTAAGGGTTAAAAAAACTTACATAATCTTCAAGCCATACGCAATCCTTTAGTATGATCTCCCAAAACTCTGGCCCCCACGGACATCCAATTTCATATTTTCACAAACACTCTTGCCGATGTTTCATCATAAATTTATATAGACTAGTCAACTAGGAACAACATCAATGAACAAAAGTGTTCAGAATATAAAAAATGTAATAATTCTTTAACCCATATTGAAATGGATATTTTTAGATGCGGGAATGCAGCTCCAACCACTACAAAAAAACACGCCATTTCCAACGGACGGGGCAACGGATCCGTCCGTTGAAACGAAATGGCAACGCATTGTAACGGATTTGTGAGAACTTTCAACGGGCGGAAATCCGTTGGAATCCGTTACAAATTTCAACGGAGGTTTAACAGATAACGTCTGTTGCCCTATCCATTGCAATCCGTCAAAATTTTTAACGGAATGTTAATTGATTTCTTCCGTTGGCCATTTTTGTTGGAAATCCATTAGAAGCCGTGGAAAAAATTTTCAACGGACATCCATTGAAATTTGTAACTGATTCCTGTTATACATGGCAACGAATTCCCATTGAAATTGTTAATTTCGAGGTTCACCGGAAGAAATAAATTCATTTGAACTTGAAATGGACATCCGTTGCCATTTCCAGCGGATGTTCGTTGGAAATTGCACTATTTAGATCAAAACCAAAGATTGCATCAAACCATCAATAACAAACATATTTTCAACAAGATGTCATCTTCTTCAAATCGAGATATATATATAGATCGAGAGAGTGGATGTATAGAAGAAAAGATCCTATAACCGAAGAGATTACGCAAGAATTCGTATACGGATTGGAGCAATTCATGAGTTTTGCATTGATGAAACCTTTGTGTCAAGAACGCGGGACAATGTTATGTTCGTTGAAAATTACGAAATTTGGTCTTTTCACAGCGAAAAATGAGGTGTTAAAGATATTGTGCAAGATGCACAAGTAGAAAGAAATGAAGAAGTTATTTATGAAGCATCAACGACCAATCCATATGTGGAAATGGTGTCAGATGCTTTTCCTGGAATTGTTAATGAACAAACGCATGAAGAGATGGCCGAACATCGATGCACGTTGATTCTTCAACCTATTGGATTCCGCGAAACAACCTATATATGAAGGTTGTCGTGAAGGTCAGTCTCGCTTATCTTTATCTTCAAGATTGATGAGTATTAAAATAGACTACAATGTGGCTGAAAATTACATGGATTCATTTTGCAAAACAATGCGTGAATATTTACTGGAAAATAATCAAGCTCCTGAGACATACTACGAAACAAAGAATGTGTTAAAAGATTTGGGAATTCCACATGAGAAAATTAATGTTTGTAGAAACAATTGCATGTTGTTTTGGGGAAATGATAAAGACTTGTTGGAATGCAAATTTTTTGGTGCAAGCAGATTTCTGCCTAAAAAATCATCTTCACGTAAATATGTACCATACAAAAAAATGTTCTATATGCATGTAGCAAACAGGTTGAAAAGGTTATTTGAATCCAAAAAACCGTTACGACAATGAGATGGCACGCAGAACACTCGACGACCGAAGGTATAATGCAACATCCATCGGATGGTAAGGCTTGGAAAGATTTCAATGAAATATTTCTCGAGTTCGTATATGAAACGAGAAATGTTTATCTTTGCATATACACGGATGCTTTTAATCCATATGGACAATCTAGAAGTCAATATTCTCTGTGGCCGGAGATTTTGTCTCCGTATAATTTTCCTCCTGAGATGTGTTTGAAAAGAGAGGTAATATTTCTGACGTTGCTGATTCCAGGACCAGAACATCCGAAGAAAAGTTTCGATGTCTTTTTGCAGCCCTTCATTCATGAATTAAGACAATTTTGGAACGAGGGAATTCTTGCTTATGACGTCTTTACGAAGCAAAATTCACATTGAAAGCGGTCTTGTTGTAGACAATTAGCGATTTTCCTGCCTATGGAATTTTATCTGGATGGAACACGCATGGAAGATTGGCATGTCCATACTTTATGGAGGATACAGATTCATTTCGACTAGTACATGGTAAGAACCCATGTTAGTTTGATTGTCATAGAAGATTTCTTCCTCGTGGCCATGCTTTCCGGAAAGATAAAAACATATTTTCGGAAGAACGTGGTACAAAAAGAAGAGGACCGTGCATGCAAGCCAGAACATAAATCCTTTACAAAAGATTGCACACAATGGGTGATTCACAAGAATCGGTAGAATGCGGTGGAGATCGTGGGCATCGTAAACCAAAAGGTCAAGGTGAATGGCATAACTGGTATAAACGTAGTATCTTTTGGGAACTACCATATTGGAAATCATTGATATTACGTCATAATTTAGATGTTACGCATGTCGAAAAGAACTTTTTCGATAACATCATCAATACTGTTTTGAATGTGGCGGGTAAAACTAAGGATAATATACAATCAAGAAAATATTTGAAGTCAATATGCCGACGAACTGAGTTGGAATTATGAGATGGAAGGTCACCTGTCCCAGTATTCAGATTTGTCTGGTCCGGCGAAAATGGAATTATTAAAGTGGTTAAAAGAGGACGTTAAGTTTCCAGATGGATATGCATCAAACATTGTTCGGTGTGTGGATATTGTTGGTTCGAGGCTGATCGATTTAATGAAAAACAATATCTCTGAAGTATTATGCGCATTGGAAAAAGTTTTTTCGCCTTCATTCTTCGATGTCATGGAGCATTTGCCAATACATTTACTAGATGAGGCAATACTCGGTGGACCAGTTCAATTCAGATGGATGTATCCTTTCAAAAGGTTTTTCTTTCATTAAAAAAAGCAAAAAAACAAAGCAACGGTCGAAGAGAGGAGTGGTGGGCCGTAGTAAAGATCAATCCACGAGGGATCATATGCTCTGATGATAATGAAGATATGTTGCAACCCGATCATCCGCAGCCGATTCGTTTAATGATATAGATCGCGAGGAGATTCTCGCAAGAACTGATATAGACGGAGAATTCATACACGATTATGAAGACTTTGAACCGAAAGATGCTGAAGATGAAAACAACGATGAATTCAATGAACAATCGAAGGAAGACTCGCCATCGATGAATCTACTGAAGAAGAAACGTAAATACAATAATGTGTATGATGTGTAATAAATGTAGATGATGTGTAATGTACATGACGTGTAATGTACATGACGTGTAATGTACATGATGTGTAATAATGTAGATGATGTGTAATCGAATAATCGAAATGTTAATACGATCGAACAGTTTATATAAACGATGTTTAATATATTAGAAATTAGAATTATATAATATCAACGGGCATCCGTTGGCATTATTAACGGATGCTCGTTGAAACACGAAATCGCTCCCGACACTTAGAAAAAATTTCTAAGTTTTTCACATTTCTAACGGGCATCCATTGGAACATTCTAACGGACACCCGTTATAGAAATTCCAACGGGCATCAGTTAGAACCTGTAACGGTCAAAAAATTCTAACGGGAGTCCGTTAAAAATGGCAATGGATGCCCGTTAGAAATTTTGTAACTATCGTCCGTTACAAATTTCCAACGGATGCCCGTTGCAAAGTATAATCATGCCTACCTTATTCTGCGGAAATTCCAACGAGCATCCATTGGAAATTGTAACAGATACCCGTTGCAAAGGGAGACGAGCCGCCATTTTGCCGTCCGTTGCCTCGAGAAGACGCATTTATAACGGGAATCCATTGGAATTTCCAACGGATGTCCGTTGGAAAGACAGGACGTCGTGTCAATTAACTATGTCCATTGAGATGACGTATATTCCAATGGGCATCCGTCGGAATTCCCAACGGATGCCCGTTGGAAATTTCTGTATATAAACCGATGAACAGTTTCATTTTCAACACAAATCAAAACCTCAAAATACTTTCAAGCACTCCATTTCACACACAAAACACATTTCCAAATAATACAAAAGAAAATGAGGGCTAGACGATTTATAGGATCGGGAGGAATGTCGGCTGGTTCTGCGGGAGCTCCTCCCCTGCCTCCACCACCACCATATCGTCCTCCTTCACCAATATTGGCACCGCCTATATTTAATAAAGAGGATGATATGGTAGATATTGATTCCTTGATCGATGATTTTGATGGGCGTTCTACCCTTCTGATTATCGATCCTAAACGTCCTGCCGAGACGTTATGGTAAAAAAAATCATTATTTGTATTTAAATTATTGTAAGTTATTAATAATATCTAACTTTTTAATTTGATATTTCAGGTTTGACGTGGATGATGTGATCAAACACACGAATAACAACATCATCCAAGGGTCTTTACACGACCAATTATATTATTCCTGGCAAGTTACGCCAGAAGTCGTGCGCCAGCGATGGTGGTGCACTTTTATTGTAAGTTTTAAATTACATTTCATTTAAAATTATTAGTTATATATATATGCTATAAAACTAAAAAATTATAAATTATTTTGCAGCGCGTATACAGATGGGGGAGAAAGGATACAACGCGCATCTACACATCATGGGTGCACGACATGTAGGCTCGAATGCGCCTTATGATGAACAATGCCAAGCGAGACTACTACACGAAAAATCGCAAACCGACATGGGCAACAGACGAGGTCTTCAATCAATTGATTCAGCATTGGGAGTCCGCAGACTTCAAGGCCAAGAGCGAGAAGGCCAAAAAATATCGATACGGCGAGAAGGTTCCCGGAGATGGTCCGCATTGCCATACTTTGGGATTAAAATCATTCCCGAATAGAAAACAAGAATTGGTAAAATTTATTATTATTTTAATTTTTTGTTTTGTAAATGTTTGTCTAATTAAGTTTATTTTATATTACAGATGCAACAGATAGGAAGAGAACCGACTCTTCTTGAGCTGGTATTGGAAACCAACGCCAAGAAGCCGGTCGTCGGGGAAGAGGTCGACGAACCCAAACTCGTCGATCCTCGAGCGGAGAGAACTGTGAAAGCTGTGACGGAGAAGATTACACAACAATCACAAGCTTACGGTTCAACTCCCGAAGAGCTGAGTCCTTTACAAAAAGATAAAATTTATTTAGAGGTAAAAACTTTTTCTTTTGTTTTTCGATTATTAATAAAATATTTTTTAAAAATCTAACTCTAATTTTGTTTGTCTTGTAGTCAATGAAACCGTATAAGGGGCGTCTATACGGTTGCTGGGCACTTCAAAAAGATATTATCAAGGACGCCATGACGGTACCTCTGGCAGTCCAAGAGAGTTTCACGCAACAACGACGGATCGAGGAGCTCGAATCACAACTTCGAGAAACTCGAGCCCACGTGGCGTGGCAAACCTCCCAAATAAAGGAGTTGGATAGCGTCATTGAGTTGCTTTCCGGCCAGGTGAAGGGATCAATGTCGCGGCAAGAAACAGGTCTCTATTCGGATGCAACCCCGTCTAGAGGTGGTGGTGATCGTGGAGATGATATCGGTCAAGCCGACCTAAATGAAATGTAATAGGATTAGTTTTAGTTTTAACGTTTTTTGTAAACAATTTCAATATTTTCATTAAAAACTTTTTATTTTAAAAAATATTTTTATTTTTATTTTTATTATTTTTTTATTTTTTATCCTATTTCCAACGGGTGCCCATTGCAATTTCTAACGGGCATCCGTTGGACGCTATTTTTCCGCCAAATGATAACGGACGTCCGCTGCCCTTTCCTGCCAATTTTCAACGGACGTCTGTTGCTCTTTCCTGCCAGTTTCCAATGGATGCTAGTTGGACATTTTAAATTCCCGCTCATTTTTCTCGCCTGGATGGCAACGAACATCCATTACCATTTTTCGATGGCCTTCCATTGCAATTTTGTAACGGGCATCCGTTACAAAATATTTCAACGCGCGTCTATTACAAAGTTTCAACGGAGTTGTCCGTTGGCCCCCCGTTACACTTTTGCAACGATATTATCTGTTGCAACTTCGTTGCGTATTGCAACGGATCCTGATTTGCAGCGAGTGATTCCCAACGCGTTCGGATCCGTTGCCGTCCGTTGGGAAACGTTTTTCCAATGGATTTAAGGCGTTTTCCAACGGATTTGTCCGTTAGAAAACGCTTGTTTTTTGTAGTGACAACACCTCATCAGTTGCTGCAAAAATATTGACAAACACAAATACATATGATTCAAAATGACCTTTGTGGCTTTTGCGACTTTTGTGACTTTCATAATTAAGGGTTAAAGAAACTTACATAATCTTCAAGCCATACACTATTCTTTAGTATGATCTCCCAAAACTTTGGCCCCCAGGGACATCCTATTTCATATTTTCACCAACACTCTTGCAAATGTTTCATAATAAATTTATATAGACTAGTCAATTGGGAACAACATCAATGAACAAAAGTGTTTAGAATATCTTGCATTGTACCAATCCCTTGGACGCACACAAAATTCTTATTCCCGTCAGCATCTGCAGGTTCTTGAACCACCTTTTCTATGGGTTCTTCTACAACAATAAGTTTATCTACACCTCGCCCTCGCCATCTCCATTTCCCATTTTCTCTCACTGCCCTTATTGTTGGTTCACCCCGTGGATTTTGTTCTCTAAGTATTTTTTTATCTTTTCGTCGGTGACTCATTCAAGTAAGGATCAACATATTGCTCTTGTCTTGCCTTCGATGGTTTTAACTTTTATTTAATTATAAATAGACCATCAGAATCATCCGATGAAGCTCTAACATATGCATAAAAAACAATTCATTCATTAGACTCATCCTTTGTGACTTTGATGACCTTTATAACCTTAGTGACCATTGGACCCATGCGACCTTTATGACATTTATGACCATTGTAACCCTTGTGATTTTGGTGACTGTACGACCCATGCGACCTTTGTGATCCATACAATCCATGCGACCCTTTAACCCACGTGACCCATTGACCTTTGCAATCTTTGTGATCCTTGTGACCATAGTAAACTTTGTAACCTTGTGACTCAAGTGACCTTTATGACTTAATATTACTTACTTGGTGGAACTTCGACGGGAACATATGCATTAACCTCTTCGAATGGAACTTTTTGGAGTTTCTTCAGTACCAAAATCAGCGACAACCTCTTTGACAGGAACCACTAGAGTATCCTCTACTGGAATCTCGTCGGGAACAGCAACGCCAACATCAGGAGTAACCATTAGAGGAACCTCTTCAGGAATGTATTCAAGTAAATGAATGTTGGACTAAAGCCTACTTGAAGGATTAACGACGTATGTAATATTTTCAATTAATGTTGAAATGTTTGGAACCTCCTTTTTTGAGCCATCTCGAGAGTCATTTTTAGTCTCTGACTCCACTAGCTCTTCTCTCAGCTCTTCTCTTGACAGTGGATATAGACGATGATGGAATTCAAAATCACAATAATCATCTCTGATGCTCGTATCGTTTTGGATAACCTTTGATTTTTTTTCCTTTCGGTCTTTAGTCTTTTCTGCCTCGTTAGCACCTTTGGGATTTTCCGCCTTTGATGGATTAGGCAAATCAAACCCAACATCCCTTAGAAGGTCTCTTACGGTGTTGATGATTCTTTGCTCTAATTTTTTTATTTTTTCATTAATTTTGGCTCTAGTGTCAGAAAGACTGTTGCTTTTTCTCCTTCAATTTCAATCTCTTCTTCAGCTCCAGCTTCAGCATCACCTTATTCTTCTTCATCAGTTTTAGCCCCTACAAATCATTCATCCTAATCAGCTTCAGATATGGGTGGAACATATGCAACCACTATTGCATTTTCACCCTTGCACTTCTTCCTCATACTCTCTTTCTCTTTCTCTTTATGTTTCTCATCAAGAGCCACTTTTCGCATCAACAGTTCGAGCTTACGGATGTCCTCGCAACAAATATCCGTTGGATTTATTTGTAGATGTTCCATCCATATCTGAACATCTAGGTCATTGCATCCCTCATAATACTGCGGATCATAAAGTAAAGCTTACTCATCGCCTTCAGCATAAAGAATACGTCGAATTTCCTGAAAAAACACTAAATAACAATTATGACCGTTGTGACCCTTTTAAACCTTGTAACCCTTGTATAATTGTTCCTTATAATCTTCGATCTACTTGATCGTGTCTACATACTTCAGGTTCAAATTGGATTTAACCCGCTTCTTGCACATCGACGCGTTATCAAAGTTAAACAAATATTTAACCTAAACTACCCGCAGGTGCACGGCACGTGTGTAGTACTTTAGGTGTCGATCCCACAGGGACTATGCAACACAACCTAAACTCTAAATGTGAATCAAACTTGCAAACAAACGAAATATGGGAACTGAGAACGAAATACTAAACGAACGAAATAAACAAACTAGTTCTTAACGATGAGACAAATGTTCCAGGAATCCAGTTTCACCATAAGACTACCGAAACCAACAATCAACCTATCTATCATGCAATCCCAGTCAAGTTATCTAAGGCAGACGATCCTAATATGATATCTACCCTCTCTCAAGGCATAGACACGTGATCTAGTCAAGTTATCCCCTACTTTCATGGCTAACACCTTGAACTAAACCCATAAGATCTGTGATTCATCCGTTTTACCCTCAAC
>CM071866.1:39742290-39755855 GCA_036759665.1 Gynandropsis gynandra
TCATTCATGGATCTGAGCGTCGAGGAGGCATTTGAGCTGATTGATAACCTCGCCATGAACCACACCATGTGGTCAACTCCGAGAGGTATGCCTAATAGCACTCGTCGTTTATATGAGCCTAATCAGAACAGAGCTATGGGTAATGCAGCGAATGCCATGTACTGTGCGAATTGCGGAGATACGGAGCATGTAGCGTATCAATGCACAGTACATGAGGATCTCGAATAGATGAACTATGCCCAGCAGCAAGGCAACACTCAATTCGGGAATTCTTACAACCCGAATTGGAGGAATCATCCGAACTTGTCATACCGAATGACTCAACCGGTAAAGTATTCGGAGTTTCCGCAAAGGCAGCATGCTTTTCAGCAAAACAACCAGCAATTCCAGCAAGATCAGCAAGTTCCGCAAGCTCCTCAACCTCCTCAAGCCGTTTCATCAAACCTTGAGGCGGTATTGCTCGAATTTATGAAGAAGCAGGAGCAGCAACAATCGATTCAAGCCAAATTTGATGTGGATGTGGGGACAACAATCAACGAACTCAAAACTCAGATGGCATATTTGAGCAATCATTTGAAGAGTTTAGAGAACTCCGTAGCACAGAAAGTTGCCTCATCCTCTCGGAATCCCGGATAGCTCCCAGGTAAACCTGAGCTAAACCCGAGAGAGTATGTGAATGCTATTTCTGTGTGCAGCGGTGATGTGGTTGAGAATTCGCCCTTGAAAGAGCGAGGGAATGCTGCTGGTACGTCCATGATTAGAGGAAAAGGTAAGGTTGCGATTATGGAAGGAGTCGAACCAGATTTAGATAAGCCATATGTTGCTCCTCCGGCGTACAAACCTCTTATACCGTTTCCTCAACGGTTGGTGAGAAGTAAGAATGAAGAACGAGTGGGCAGATTTGTAGAGGGTCTCAAGAAACTTTATTTGTAGAGTGTCTCAAGAAGCTAGACATCAACATTCCATACGTAAAAGCCCTCCAAAAGATGCCTAATCATGCCAAACTCATCAAAGAGTTACTGTCCAAAGAGAAGCACATAAAAGAGAACGAGACTGTAGCACTCACCGAGGAATGCAGTGCTATCCTTCAAAACAAGCTGCCACCGAAGTTGAAGGATCCCGGAAGCTTCTCCATTCCATGCACAATAGGTAATCTCGATATCGATAATGCTTTGTGTGATTTAGGAGCAAGCGTGAGTATCATGCCATACTCAGTTTTTAAGCGGATGGACTTCGGAAATCTTAAACCTACGAAGATGTCTCTACGCCTCGCGGATCGCACGGTAAGACATCCGGTGGGGATCGTTGAAAACGTTCCAACCATGGTAGGTAAGCTTTGCATTCCCACTGATTTTGTTGTACTTGAAATAAAGGAGGATGCTAGGATACCTATTATCTTGGTAGACCGTTTCTAGCTACTGCAGGTGCTCTGATAGACGTACAACAAGGAAAGCTGTCTTTACGTGTCAGAGATGAGACGATCGAATTCAACCTGACCAGCCCCATGAACGAATCCTCATTCAAGGAATCTTGCTTCATAATTGATTCGCTGGACGAGTTAGAGAAATACACGAATGATCAAGTAAGTGTTTCTGATTCTCTTTTACGGTATTTGACACGAGTTTGCGATAATGCAGGATTTGCGGACGAATGAGCTGAGATGTACACAAAATTCATGAGTGCTATTGCAGATTTGACACGGTTTGCGATAATGCAGGATTTGCGGACGAATGAGCTGAGATGTACACAAAATTCATGAGTGCTATTGCAGCACTAGGAGACGCCCCATGTGAGGAGATACCACACGAAGTCCATGCTGGTTTCGCAGCGGAGAAGACGTCTGAACTTGAGCCCGACCCTCCACCGTCTTCATTTTGGTATGAGTACGTTGAATGCAATAAAATATATCCTGTTGTTTTGAATGCTAACTTGAGTGCAGATGAGATGAGAAGGCAACCCACACGCGTAAAGAAGCGTAGAAGTGTCAACTCTTCAATGTGTATGCACGGAAATTATACGGAGGACAGCCACGAACCTTCCACCGAAACTCAAAGGAGGCTGCACCCGCACTTGCACGAGGTAATGGAAAAAGATGTCATAAAACTTTTCAATGCAGATACCATTTATCCAACCTTGGGCAGCGAGCAAGTGAATCCCGTGCATGATGTGCCAAAGAAAGAAGCAATGACTAAAGGGTGGCACGACAAAAAGATCCTACCTCATGAGATCCAACTAGGTGAC
Organism: Gynandropsis gynandra; assembly: GCA_036759665.1. Taxonomy (NCBI): domain Eukaryota; kingdom Viridiplantae; phylum Streptophyta; class Magnoliopsida; order Brassicales; family Cleomaceae; genus Gynandropsis; species Gynandropsis gynandra. Next base: position 39,744,532 of record CM071866.1, read on the forward strand.
TTAGTTCTACTTTTCAATTCTCGTCCTAATATTTTCTCGGGCAACCTACTTGCTTGTTGGTCTGGTCCTTCCCAGGTACGAGAAGTCTTCACACATGGAGAAGTGGAACAATGGAGTGATTCGGGTGTCACATTTAAAACCAATGGACAGCGGCTAAAGCTCTACCAAGCCACTGAACCGATCAAAAACGGAAATTCCATTTCCCTTTACGATCCACCCGTCACGCACACATGAGGAATGGAGACGTCAAAGATTAAAGACGTTAAATAAGCGCTTTCTGGGAGGCAACCCAGCTGTTTGTTTTTCTCTTCATGTTTAAGACTCGGTTATTCGTTTTAGTTTAAAAAAACAAAAAACACCACAAACGTGCTTCACTTCCTTTATCCTCCATCGGAGCTTCACGTCGAGGACGCCGTTCAATTCAAGTCTGGGGGAGCAGCTCACGTTTGTCAGGTGATTTCGTTTCATTTTCTTTCATTTTCTCTTTGATTTTGTAGTTTTTACGTTATTTTGTGGTTTTCAGTTTTTTTTGAGTCAGAGTCGTCCCAAGGCACTTGTCCGGTGCCACGTTTTGAGATGAACCTTGAACCTAGGATGCTTAAGAAGTTGACCTTTTCCGTGAGATTTTGCATGATTGAGCTAGGTTTTCCTAAGGGTTAGAGCTTATTAGTCGGCTGAAAGACAATAGGTCGTAGTTCTTAGGAACCCTAGTGTTGCTTGTGGGGAGGTTTAGATGAGGTTACTAGGCTAGTTTATGGTTTATTCTCTCTACCCAGATGGTCATACTTCGTGTAGACGATGCTTTACTTCTGTTCTATTGAGGATTATTGGATCATATTAAATCGAGCTTATTTTGCAGATTAAAAGCGCACACTAACACTCCGTTGTCGATAGAAATAATGCCTAAAAAGCATGATCAAAAATCGATATGAGTGCATCGACCTTGTTACTCCTTCGGTGGCTCGGGTCTAAGTGGTGGGTTGGCGATCATCTTTCTACGTCCTAAGGGCATGGCACAAAAAGCCGCCTACTCCGCTGCACTCTTACACGAGATGCATGAGTATACCGTCATCGGTAGTCTGGGTCTAAGTAGAGGCTGGATCCCTTCAAATCCGATGTCCTAGAAGCCTAGTGTGTATGCAAAGAAAAAAAGAAAAAAAAAGAGAGAAGAATAAAAAAAGGGAAACAAAAGAAAAATAATTCATAAAAAAGAAAATAAAAAGAAAAAGAAAAGAAAAAGAAAGAAAGAAGCTCGGATAGAAAGAAACAAGTATCCTCGGTTGATCTAGGTTTAGCATAGTCTGAAGTCTTGTCTGCTGGAGGGAGTTACGGTAGCGTGTCTAGTTTCCTTTGATTTACTTTCTCATGGGTAACCGTGGTGGACCTAGGATTAAGACTGAAAACTCGATTAGGCCGAATTTGCTCTCGACATGCTAGTTGATCGGTTAGGTTCGCTTTAGCGGTATTTCTAGGAGTAGGGGGAATTCTCGTGTTTTTACACCCCATGTGTTCCACGTTTACGTTTGCTTAGGGACAAGCTAACATTTAAGTCTAGGGGATTTTGATCATCTCGTTTTCATACGTATTTCTTGCACGATTTAAGAGATGTTTTTGATATATATGTGTTGCTTTGCGTATGATTCCGTATCCGTTTTACTTGTTTTCGTGTTTTCATGTTCTTACAGGTTTATACGCGTATTTGGTTCATTTTGGAGCTAAAGGACATGCACGGAGCTAATGAGCAACTTCGAGGATCATCAGGGGACAACGGGACGAGATTTAGCAAGAGGAGCCTCCACCCGGTCGGGCACAACTCATGCACGATCGGGCAAAGGCTACGGTGAATTTCGGTGCGCATTCACGCACGACTCGGGCAAGGAAATGCCCGACCAGCTGCCTTATGCCCGAGCGGGCGGACATCATGCCCGATCGGGCATCCCTTGCAGGCCACGACCTGCGCGACTTGACCTAGCCGCACCCGAGCGGGCACATTCAGCACCCGAGCGGGTCACGACCCGAGTTATCAGCCAAGTTAAGTAAAATTAACTTAAAATAAAAGGAAACTCGTGGGGGAGATTAAGGAAACACTTAGACCGACTTAGGAGACATAAAAGAGGCCAGAGGACGACATTAGAAGACAACTTACATTCAGTTCGTGATTAAGGAGAATTCTTGCGAGGAGGCAAGCGAGGAGCATTGGAGATCACCCCGACACTTCGGTTTCGCTTGGTTTTCATGTTCCTTAGACTTTCTATTTCGTTTATGTTTGTTTACAGACGCATGAGCGAGTAGTTTGTTTGTTCTAGGAAAAGGGATTAGCCCTTGGCTATTCCTGAACCATCTTTTGATTTATCTTGAACGCATCTTTCCGTTTTCGTTTATCTATTCTTTATCTGAGTGATTGAATTTACTTGTGTTTGNNNTAGGCCACGAAAGTAGGGTAGCAACGGTTGAGGGTAAAACGGATGAATCATAGATCTTATGAGTTTAGTTCAAGGTGTCAGCCACGAAAGTAGGGGGCAACTTGTCTAGATCACGTGTCTATGCCTTGAGAGAGGGTAGATATCATATTAGGATCGTCTACCTTTGATAGCTTAAACTGGGATTGCATGGTAGATAGATTGATCGTTGGTTTCGGTAGTCTTGTGGTGAAACTGGATTCCTAGAACCTTTGTCCTATCGTTAAGAACCAATTCATTTATTTACTTTCAGTATTTCATTCTTCAATCATATTTGTTCGTTAGCAAGTTTGATTCATAGTTCGAGTTTAGATTGTGTTGCGTAGTCTCTGAGGGATCGACACCTAAAATACTACACACGTGTCGTGCACTTGCGGGTAGTTTAGGTTATTTTATTTAACTTTGAGAACGCATCACCTTTACACAGCCGAAATTTTTTAGGCTGAATGTATCACACCTTTTGCACTCTCATCCTCTAGGATAGGATCTACAGTTCAATCCAGTAATTAGTGCACGTTCCAGTATAGAATATCAAATGTTTTCGTACACACCATAACTCTTTATTATCACGTACAATCACTGAGTGATTGATAGGACAGACAATTGAACCTTCGTCACGACTTTGAAAGGATAACACTTAGTGGAAATATTTGGCATTATGTCCATGTGCTTGAATTTATAGAGAAACTTTGGATTTGGCATCTGCAATATGACCAATTAAGAATACATTATACTTTTACCGACTCAAACGATCCTTGAGACCCAATGAGTCGTTTGAGTTGAAGAGGGTCATGAATCTCAAGTGACTCACTCACATTCTTAACTCAAACGACTCACTAAGACTCTTGACCAGTCTTCGACTAAAGCGACTCATTGAAACTCATGACCCTCTTCGAATCAAGCCACTCATTGAAACTCACACCCATTTGATATCAACAAACAATCTTACTTTCAATAACTTAATCTCTAATATATTTCATCTACAACGTACAATCCTAAAAATCGATCCACTCACAAACACCAATAAAAGTTGATTTGTGTTCTCTTCTTAATTACTTACATTGTCAATTCTTTCTTTCTTTCCCATTTCAAAATTTCATTGTTCTCAACTTTAAAATTTATTTTCTTCCTCACTTGTAACTCAATCTTTGCTCTAAATTTCTAAATCGACGCTCGCGCTTTATTTTCAACTTTGAATAGACTTGGTTTCAAAATTTTGCTAAACCTTATATGTTTCACGTAAAAAAATAAATACACATTTATTTTCTCTCCATTTTTTTAATACTTAGATTTTCGAGACTTCACTTGGTTCACCCAGATGCCTTTCGCCTGTTACCCAGATCAGACGGAAAACACATCACACCATTTTTTCGGATGACCAAAGAAGAAGAACAAACCGATGACCCAAAAAACGATCAAAATCGTCGACCATATTGGCGACCCAGATTCACTGGAAAATACCCACCAAACGGATGACCCAAGATGAAGAAAAAATCGGTGCCTCAACCATCGAAAAACCCAAAGCTAAAGCGGTGACCCGGCTCCAGTGAAGAAGAAACAAATTCAAAGAATCCGAAAGACCAAGATCCTCGGACCATAACCGACGACAAGAATTCCTCAAACCTTCGACCGAACAACCCAATTGGAGATTCACCATGGATTTTGCAGAAATTGGTTCGCATCGATGAACTATAGAAGGCAATCTCCGGTTTGAAGGTTTTGAAGGAAGAGAACGACGATAGGGTGTCTGGGTTCAGAGAGATGGTGGAGAAGCCACGAACAATGAGTATTTGTCTAATGACGGTGGCTGTTTTGAGGAGTTTTTAAGGTAATAGAAGGTTATTTGAGCTTCCCCTTATCGTTTTGGTTAGGCATGTAAAATGAGCGGGTGGTTCACGAGCCTATTCCACTTTGCATGATGTTTGAACGAATTGAGTTATAACTCGTTTAAAAAACGAACCGATGAGAGCACATATTTTTTTATATTTATATATTATATATTTTTTTATTTATTAAATATTATTTAAATAAAAAATAATATATTTTACATATAATAAAAATTATAATTTTTCTATTTATATCAAACTAATATAAATTTTAATAAATAAAGAAATAAAATATTTTAATAACTATTATAAAAAATATATTTATATATTCGATATTTTATTTAATTTTTGATAGATTTATTTCCTAATTAGTATTTTTTATGTTTAATAATGTTGTATTACTATTTTTATATTTTATATATTTTATGTGATTTGTCGAAGAAAAATATATAATTTAATATATTACAATTCTTTTAACTTAAATAGCCCAGTTCACGCGTCAGTTCGTTTTTAGACGAGTTAAAGACGAGTTGAGGTGAGCTGAGATTTTCTAATCTTTTTGAAAACAAGCCGAGCTGAAATAGCTCATTTTTTGGCGAACTCATGGCAAACTGAGCCGAGTTGAGTCGAGCCACTTCATTTTACACCTCTAATTATAATGGGGAGTGGAGGACGCTATGGTTGCGAGGAAGAAGCATAATTGAATGAGAGAAAGTAAAGAAGATGGAGAATCTCAAAATACATCGGAGAGTGATGAGGAATCATCTTTAACCTCAAGATTTATACAGACTTATGAGATAAAAATAGGACCCGATAAATAATGAATATTTGTTATTATTTATATTTGTATTGAGTGAATATCAAAATTTATTATTTTTATTTGTATTTGTAAATACAAATATTTGTCGGATATACGGATCTTAACCTAAATTTTTTTAACGTATAAAATATATATAAAAATTAATAAAAAACAATAATCATCAAATATAATCTAAAACTAAAATATCGATGATTTTAGAATATCGTCAATTCACCTAAAATAATGAAATAAATTGTTAGATTATACACTAAAATAAAATTCACAAAAGAATTATATATTTACTGAGTTTTATTTTTTCATATATTTTAATGTATCTATAACATTATCCAACTCATTTGGATTAGGACCTATCTTGCGTGTCAATTAAATCTTGAACAACATTAGTTATTTTAAGTATTTGATATTTTAGTCCTCCAATCATAAATATATTGCATATTTGTCTATATATTTATATATAAATGTTTATATAAGATTAATAATGTTTTTATTTCCAATTTGATCCTTAAAATCAATTTTGTTATATATGTATCTATGTATTAACTAAATTTTCTATTTAGTACTTACGGATACGAATAGTTCGGATAATTGAGTCTACTATTTGTATTTGTATTTTTAATTGTCGAATATTTTATTTCCAATATTTGTATTTGTGTCAGCGGATATTTATATATTCGATATTTTATTTAATTTTTGATAGATTTATTTCCTAATTAGTATTTTTTATGTTTAATAATGTTGTATTACTATTTTTATATTTTATATATTTTATGTGATTTGTCGAAGAAAAATATATAATTTAATATATTACAATTTTTTTAACTTAAATAGTCCAGTTCACGCGTCAGTTCGTTTTTAGACGAGTTAAAGACGAGTTGAGGTGAGCTGAGATTTTCTAATCTTTTTGAAAACAAGCCGAGCTGAAATAGCTCATTTTTTGGCGAACTCATGGCAAACTGAGCCGAGTTGAGTCGAGCCACTTCATTTTACACCTCTAATTATAATGGGGAGTGGAGGACGCTATGGTTGCGAGGAAGAAGCATAATTGAATGAGAGAAAGTAAAGAAGATGGAGAATCTCAAAATACATCGGAGAGTGATGAGGAATCATCTTTAACCTCAAGATTTATACAGACTTATGAGATAAAAATAGGACCCGATAAATAATGAATATTTGTTATTATTTATATTGGTATTGAGTGAATATCAAAATTTATTATTTTTATTTGTATTTGTAAATACAAATATTTGTCGGATATACGGATCTTAACCTAAATTTTTTTAACGTATAATATATATATAAAAATTAATAAAAAAAATAATCATCAAATATAATCTAAAACAATAATCATCAAATATAATCTAAAACTAAAATATCGATGATTTTAGAATATCGTCAATTCACCTAAAATAATGAAATAAATTGTTAGATTATACACTAAAATAAAATTCACAAAAGAATTATATATTTACTGAGTTTTATTTTTTCATATATTTTAATGTATCTATAACATTATCCAACTCATTTGGATTAGGACCTATCTTGCGTGTCAATTAAATCTTGAACAACATTAGTTATTTTAAGTATTTGATATTTTAGTCCTCCAATCATAAATATATTGCATATTTGTCTATATATTTATATATAAATGTTTATATAAGATTAATAATGTTTTTATTTCCAATTTGATCCTTAAAATCAATTTTGTTATATATGTATCTATGTATTAACTAAATTTTCTATTTAGTACTTACGGATACGAATAGTTCGGATAATTGAGTCTACTATTTGTATTTGTATTTTTAATTGTCGAATATTTTATTTCCAATATTTGTATTTGTGTCAGCGGATATTTGAATTTTCGGTTCGAATATGAATCAAATACGAATCGGATACGAATACTTCGAATATTTTTTTACCTAACTCTAGATAAAAACGTCTTTGAAAAACAAAAAGGTTTAGAAAGTTTATTTATATACATTGGTATTAACTGATATTAAAGAATAATTTATCTGATATTAAAAAAACTTATTATTAATCTTTTTCATAATTTTTAATAATGAAAAAATAAATAATTCAATTTTTATGGACATTTAATATCAATTTAATAAATTATTCAAGTTATTCAATTTATATATATATATATATATTATAGTTGATAAAATGAATATAATTGTTATATTATAAATAATAAATTTATATATAAAAAATTAAATTCTCTTAAATAGATAACATATTAAATTGAAATTATAACAAAAATCAATAATAATTTAAATTATAATAAAATTTATCAATCTATTAAATTCAAAACAATATAAAAAATCATATTAAATCAAAATGAAATTGAAAATTGATCATCAAAATTGTAAAAAAAGCTAATTTTTAATATAAAAATTTTAAATATTTTTTCAAACTCTATTTTTTAGTTAAAATATATATTTTGACTGTTTTAATTTTGTAAGACGTGGAGTTGGATCTTATATATCATATAAAAGATTCGGTCAACCACTAATTTACAATCAAAATCCTTTTCAAAAAATAATGTTTTTTTTTCACAAAATAATATTTATCTCCCAAACATTTTGCGAAGATAAAATATTTGAAGAACTATATCGTTTTTTAATTCAAAATGTTAAACAAATTAAATCGCAAATGTTTTGATATTTTTCATAAAAATTTGAATTTCTCGTCTTTTTTAAAAAAATAAAATTTATTTGTTTCGTAACCGGTCTAATAATTTCTCAGAATGACCTGGTCTAGTCATCGAAATCTTCTGTTCGTAAGGAAGAATGAATCAAATATAATAGGAACAAACTCCTATTTCCCCCTCATGTTTACCTACTTTGTCTATTCTCCTTCATATTTCGCACTCATCCTATTCATCCCTCATGTTTCGGTCAACATTCTATTGCTTCCTCATGTTTAGAAATTCTGCCTATAATCCCTTCGTTTAAAATTTTGTTAAATCTTTCTATTTCAACCCGGTTTTTATCCAGTTTCGACCCGACCCGACCCGGATTAATTTAGATCCGGTTTAGACTCAATTTTGATCATAATTTAAAACCAATTTTGATCCGGTTTAGGCTTAATTTTGACTAGCATTTAGGTCCAATTTTGACTTGGTTTATACTTAATTTTGATCATAATTTGAAACCAATTTTAACCAAAATTTGGATCTAATTTTAATTTTTATCCGATTAAAATTCGAATCAATATGAAACTTTAACCGAACTAAACCTTAATTAAAGAAAAATCGATTCTTAACGAAATTACACAGAAATAGTAAAATTGGATAGAATTATACACACTTCGAGTAAAAGTAATACTAATTTCGGGTTAAAAATCGAACAAACCGATAAGAATCGATTTTTGTTTAAATTTCAGTTTAATTTTTTGAATTTCATATGGATTTGAGTTTTTAATGGTATGAAAATCAAAATTGGATCAAATTATACATAATTCGAGTAAAATAATACTAATTTCGGGTTAAAAATCGAACAAACCGATAAGAATCGATTTTTCTTTAAATTTCGGTTTAATTTTGTTAAATTTTATATTGATTCGATGGTATGAAAATAAACATTGGTTCAAATTGTACACAATTGGAGTAAAAATAATACTAATTTCGGGTTAAAAATCGAACAAACCGATAAGAATCGATCTTTGTTTAAATTTCGGTTTGATTTTTTTAATTTCATATTGATTTGAGTTTTTAATGGTATGAAAATCAAAATTGGGTCAAATTGTACATAATTCGAGTAAAAACAATACTAATTTTGGGTTAAAAGTCGAACAAACCGATAAGAATCGATTTTTGTTTAAATTTCGGTTTAATTTTGTTGAATTTCATATTGATTCGAGTTTTTAAAAGTATAAAAATAAAAATTGGGTTAAATTGTACGCAATTCGAGTAAAAATCATACTAATTTCGGGTTAAATATCGAACAAACCGATAAGAATCGAATTTTGTTTAAATTTCGCTTTAATTTTGTTGAATTTCATATTGATTCGAATTGGATTTGGATAAAAATCAAAATTGGATCCAAATTATGGTCAAATTTGAGTCTAAACCAGGTCAAAATTGAGTCTAAAATGGGTCAAATTTGGACCTAAATTCTAGTCAAAATTAATCCTTAACTGGTTTAAAATTAGGTGTAAACCGGATCAAAATTGACTATAAACTGGTTTAAAATTGAAATATTAAACATAAGGAGGAAATAGGATGTTGGTCGAAATATGAAGGGAGAATAAGATGAGCTTAAAACACACGAGAGAGGGGAGGAAATAGGAGTTTACCCAATATAATAAGCACCTCTCCTAAGTGGCACTTGCTCTCAGCAGCTCCTTCGCCGGCGAAAGCTTCTGACTTTCTGGCGACAACCATCCGTGAACTCGAAGAAGAAGAAGAAGTGATAATGGGAGGTTGCGAAAATGGCGGCGAATATATCAACAGCAAGGCCGCAAGATGACTTATGGCCCATCATCAGAATCGATGTCCTTCCTTAGAGAAGACACCATTTCTTCAAGCATTTTAGGACCTCTTTAAGCTATAACAATTTCCTTAAAGCTTTCAAATGGTATGTCTTTTCTCTTTTGTTTTCTTTCTCTGTCGGGACTTGTTCGTTCAGCTTCTTTTTTCGATTTCGTTGGTGTTTCCGTCAGGCACCTGATGGTTCGTGTTTCCACAAGCTCGGAGGACAATACTCTTCGTGTGTTTTCTCCATCAGGGTTTTGATTTGAATACGTTAATGAACATCGAATTTGGAGAATATGATAGAGTTGGAGTTCTGTTAAATTGTTCGTGTAACTGATTTTTGCTCTTGAATTATGGAAAAGGAGAAAGGAGTTCGTTTTACAAGGTTGTCTTTTCCTTTCATCTTCGAAGTTGGACTTCGGTAGACTTGTCTTTTCGCTTCTGTTGTAGTATAAGGCAGTCCAGTCCATGAGATTTTGTGGTGAGTGTTATATGGGGCTACATTATAAATTATACCAATCCTACTCGATTGTGTCGTTCGCAACAAATAAAAAACAAAAAAAAAAATCTATCAGACCACAAGATGAAGGTGATTCTGCTTCCTGTGGACTGTCAACTCCAGAAGAAGGTTACATTTTCCATCTAGCATCTTTGGCAATTGATTGCTCTTTCATTTTGTGTCAAATCCTATGAAGATGAAGTGATTTTTTGAATGATGGGGAAGTCTATTTCCTTTATTTCAAACGGTGGTAGTGAGTGTGAAAAGGCGGAATATCAGATATACCCTCGTAGGGCTAAAACGCTTCAAAAATACCCTTCCCTAAAATAATTATTTAATCGGAAAAAAAAAACTGGAGAAAAGACAAATTTACCCTTAATTTTCGAACGTGAGAAAAACCGCATTCTGGGAGAGTAAAAGCCAAACCCGCATTCTGGGAGAGTAAAAGCCAAGAAAGAACAAGTGATTTCGAACTTGAGAGGGATCGATTCGAAGTTGGCAAGAAGGAAATGGATAGAATCAGCAGCGGTGGAGAAGAGAGCACGAGTCAATCTTCAATGGCGTCAATAAGTGTAAGTAGATCGATTTCTAGGGTTTTGGAGGATGTCGAGTCCCAAAATGGCTTATTGATTTGAAATGGTGTGAGTGTCAATGAGTCGGTTGAGTCTCAGTGAGTCGCAAGAGTCGGTTGTCTCAGTGGGTCGGTTTGGGTCGCGATGGTCGGTTGAGCGTCGATTTCTAGGGTTTGCAGGCTGTCGAGTCCCAGAATGGTTTATTGATTTGAAATGGGTGTGAGTGTCAGTGAGTCTGTTGAGTCTGAGTGAGTCAATTTGGGTCGCAATGGTCGCTTGAGCGTCGCACGGAGTCTAAGGGTCGTTTGAGTCGGTTGTCTCAGTGAGTCGGTTTGGGTCGCAATCGTCACTTGAGCGTCGCAGGAGGTCTAAGGGTCGTTTGAGTCGGTTGTCTTAGTGAGTCGGTTTGGGTCGTATGGTGCAGTCGAGTCGCATGGGTCGGTTAAGTCAAAGGGTCGGTTGGGTCGCATGGGTCGCATGGGTCTCATGAGTCGCATGAGTCGCTTGAGTCGGTAGAAGTATAATGTATTCTTTAATTAATTGGTCATTTTGCAGGTGGCCCCAAAGCCGAAGTTTGTGTATCAATTCAAACACATGGACAGAATGCCAAAGATATCACAACCAAGTGTTATCCTCACGAGACAATAACGAAACTGAGAGGAATCTTAGATGAATAC
>CM071866.1:39758521-39773121 GCA_036759665.1 Gynandropsis gynandra
CTATTGGCAGCGAATCTGATGCTGATCGCAAGCTACTCTCGCCGAATCTGTTGTGGTGTGGGGAAATAGTAATTTTCGCGCGAGAATTAGAGCTGCTCTAGAGGAGAGAGAAAAATTGTCGTCAAGGGTAATATGGGATTATCAATATTTTAAGGGTAGATTTGACGTTGAAACTTTTTTTTCAGTCAAGGGTATTTTTGAAGCACTTTAGCCCTACAGGAACATTTTTTATAATCCCCGTGTGAAAAAGATGTTTGTTGTTGCAAGAAAAAAATGAGAATAATATTCAGCAATAATGGTTTTTCTTTTTGTTTGTTGCAAGCTTGTGCTTGCTTATTGGCTCAATCTTTTTGGGACTGTAGATTCATTTGGTGCTTACCTTGTCGTGAACGAGGCTGAATCTGTCTATATGATTTCTGCCGGTATCCATACATGTGCTACACATGTGCTAAGCAAGCTTATCAATGATTTTTCTGGATAAAAATCCATTAATTTCTTTTGGTTTAAACTAGTCATGTTATTTGCTTCTTGCAAATCTTTACCTTTTTTGTTGAGATACACAAAAAACTGTTGAATCAATTCTTTTAAACCTTCACCAATTTTATATACATCTCAATCGGACAATCACATTTAATTCGCTAAATACACGGTTGATTCCTTTCGAGTTTTTTATGTGAAATTTCATTTTTACCCCATTAGTGACGAGATATCGTCAATGGTTTGTCCTTATCAACTGCGCAATGGTGTGGAGTTTCTACGTTGCTTCTGAAGAGTAGTAATGCCGGTGCCAATCCAAGTGGCAATGGTTGTTAGTTTGCCTCTCCGACTGATGAAATTTTTATTATACCCATAAGCTACTTCTTGGGATTATCTTAATTCTTGCTTCATCGAACAGATCGGTGATAATGAATAATTGTATATTATATAAAATAAATGTTATACAAGTATAACGTCTTATCATTTATTAATAATGTGATTATATTATTTATAACTTGGAAAGTCTTGCTTCCGCATCAAATTTTTTTTCTTTATAACTTGTTTGGCACTTTCAAAGTGATTTAAGATAATCAAGTCATTAAATGGTATTCCCATTTAGAAACCTTTTATAGTGTTTTCAACTATAATGTTATATAAAGGAAATATAATTATAATAAAATAATATAACGTTTGGATATTTACTGGTAGGTTTTGATGTTGGAGTCGTGGCTACATGTCTTAATTATTGTACTGTACAATTTCAAATTTAAAATACTGATTTCGTGATTTATTAAAGTTTTTTAATTGGCACCATGTGTATATTTCTTAATATGTTTGGTTTACTTGGATGTGAAGATTTTGGCAGTACTCCTTTGCCATGCATAATTAGTGGCTAAGATCAATAAAACTACGTATTATATATTATTTTTTACATACAATTATATTTTTTAATTTATTTTTTATTTGGTAGATTTGTTAACCAAACACCACCGCCTCTCCAAACCAAAAATACTTGGCGTATTCCTACGTCGAAAAATACCACAAATTAAAAAACAAAACTATGATATCATTCCGTACCTAATCCGACGTGGACACTCCCACGAAATCGCCGTCAGCATCTCAGTATCTCTTATGGAATCCAATGATGAATGACAAGTCAACTTCTCCAAACATGTTCCGTTCTCATACGGACGTTACCATGGACCCATTTGCACTTGATTATTCCCCCTGCGTCTCATCCGTGTTAAAGAAGCCGTGTTAAATCCGGACACAGCAAGCCAACTTGGACCGATCACAAAAACGCCGTCAAGAGATGTCCAATGAAAACAAGCCACGTGTCCTTCATTTGACGCGTGCAGATATAATATAAGTCGGCCAAGCTGACGAACTTCCTTCTATATCAAAGCCGAATTGCACGGGAGACTCTTTCTCTCTCCCTCTCTCTCTCTCCCCCTTTATATTTCTCATTCTGTTTCCTCTTTTATTTTCCGATTTCAAGCATCGAAAAGACCAAACACGTATTCTCAAATCCAGGGCTGTTTTCCCCTTCCATATATTTATGGGAAATCTGTGATTTTCGGTGATTGTAGCTCTGTATCTTTATTGTATATGTTTGTATGATTCGTTATTTCCGGTTTTTTGTTGATCTCTTGTTGACGGCATCTGCAAAAGTAGTTGAGAGGATTCGCACAAAGCTTGGTGCTGGAAGTATGTCATCGACAGAAATAGGATGCTGCGACCATGGCGAGGATGAAGAGTTAGGGTTAGGGTCGGTGAAGTTCACGCGAGGGTTAGGGAGGAAAAGGATTCTGATTTCTAACAAATCTCCGGTTCCTGAATCGCCGGAGAAATCTCCATTGAAGAGACAACGAAGTGCTCTAGTGGTTCCTAACTCTGAGAAGTCTATGCTTGAGTCTCTGCCTCGGGATCTTCTGGTAAGTTGGGAATAAAAATCACTAAACTTTAGTTCCTTTTTGCCTTTCATCAGTAATCAATTTTGCTTACTTTTTGGGGGTTTCAATGACTTATTACAGATTCGAGTGATTTCTGGTGTCGATCACGAGGACTTGCAGAGGCTTTTCTTGGTATCGAAAACAATAAAAGAAGCTGTAAGTTTGCTTCCTTCGTTATGCAAACCCCAACGACAAAATCATGCTTCCAAATTAAGCCAAGTTTTTGAAAATTGACTTGTGTTCTTTTTGCAAACTCAAACAGGCATTAATTGCAGAGGAAACACATTTCGCGTTTAACACGCCCAAAAAGACTCTAGCTTTCAGAGACGCCATTGATTTCGATGAAGTTTCCTCTGATATTGAGCCTCCTAAAGCCCCGATTCAACGCAGGGCTTACCGTGAATCGTGGACAAAGACGAAAAGGGAAGAACTTTCCAGGGTTTCCATGGCTTTGTTCTCATAAGCTGTAGATAACACGAATGGATCGGGGTTCAAAGGCACGCCGAAACAAGCTTCTAGTTCTTTCATTGAAGGATCAAAAGGGCTTGCTTTCTAGATCTTTGAAGGCTTATTAGATTGTCTATATACTTCATTGATTAGCACCTCTTGGATTTAAAACCTTAATTCTTTTTATCTGTGCATAAATAATTGGGCTTAGGTTTACTTAGCCTAGAGGGCATATTGAGATCTTGTTCCTTCTCTACTACTTTTTTTATTTCCCATAAAAATGGTCAGAGAATCCAAGGTTTTTGGTGCCTATTCTATTATAACTTTTTATATAAATATCAAGTCCTCCTTTATTTTATTCCATTTTTTTATATTTATTTCACATGCATGTATCTATTTCGTGTCATGAATCCAATGAAGCACACAAATAAACTAGTATAAAATATTTGTATCTTTTCTTCGAGTGATTTGCTAGCATCGAGTGTTATTATGATGAAATGGAGCAAATTATGAGTTCATCTCGAGTTGTATCTTATACGTTTGTCGTAGAACATAATAATGATCCAATCTGGACCACATGGAATTATATTCCTTGATGGTGTTCCAAGTCACATGGAATTTTGTTAGCTGGGTGCTGTGTGGGACACTATCTCCTCCATGTTCTAACCATCAAAACTTCGATTGCTTTTTGTCGAATATAATGTAGTTGTCACTTTTCTCATAAGCTTAATTTATATTTGTTACTAATTAATGATACATTTTAAGATAATGTTAGGCCTTTCATGTCTTAAATCATCTTATTACATTAACTATACTTAGAAAAAATAATTTCAACCGTGGAACACACAACAGATAAGATACTCATCGGATGCATATTAAATAAATTTCTTTGATCCATAAAAAATTGTAATCAGATATACTAATATAAAAAACAATTACATCTTTATCAATTATGTTAACTCAATGTATAAGTATTGTTTGATAATAGAATGTTATAAATATACATGTCATAGATCGATTATTAAATATCTAAATTTCACACTTTTTCTTCACTATTTCAACGTGTCCGTTTGGCCGATTCCATCGCATTTGAGACCAAACACGAATCACATCGATGCTTATATCGTACTTCTTAAGACATGCCAATTTCTCATGTCCTTTTGCCTTCACTTAACTTATTTATCAAATAAGTCTGGGAGACTTTTTTTTTCTCTATTTAAAAGTTAGTCTTTTATTGTCGTAATAAAGGAACTCAATATATTCAATGAATCATCATTTTAATTATTATTATAATCTTATCCCTAGTGACCAGATTTGGAACATGTAAACTTGCCCAAAGTGCCTCTTCCTCTTTTTATTGCCTTTATCATATTATCTTCATGTTTTCTGTTACTTAGACATTCCAAGTTTTTTTTATAAAAAATGAAAAAGAGGGAAAACAAATATTTTGAACTTAACATTGATTGATTAATTTATTCGGCGAATAAAGGATACAAAATGTTACGTCCATCCAAATTGGAGTAATATCTTTTTGAAAAAATAAATACGTTAATCGGGATTTGAGTCACAATGACATAGTGAACTGTATAGTACATAAATTCTGTCAACTATTTTTGGCACAGAAACTAACAATAATTTTAATAAGATTTGCTTGATCAATTGGTTAATCACCTTGTACAAATGTTTATAAATTATCACAAAATAATCTTTTATTTCACAAATTTTGTTTCTTTTTTACATGCCTAAGATCCGTGTACCTTTTCACATTGTAATAATTTAAACATTAGAATGAACTAAATTAGTCATAATTTAATATATATATATATATATATTGTAATAATCATGTTAGTTGTGGTTCTGTAAGAATTTTACCATATTTTGTTTCAATTTGGTAACATTGTAAGTGATAAGAAAAAAATTAGCTATGATATGATTTATTGAATGTAGCTTTTGTGGAATTTGTGAAATAAATGATGAACGAGAGATCAACAACGGAGAGTGAGACAACGGAAGAGAGATTAAAAGTGAAAGAAATTAAGAATTCTTCTCATAGATTGAGTTCTTTTTGTTTGTACAAGAGATACATATTTATAATAGAGAGAAGAGTCTATTCTAGTTGAGATAATAAATGAGATAGGTGGTTGAGCAATAAATGAGGTGATTGGTTGCTCTATTGATTTAGTAGGTGGTTGAAGCTGTAAATGAGGTGGTGGTTGTTCCATTGATTTATTGAAAACATCATCATCTCTAACATATCCCCTCAAGATTGAATGATCATGAGCCACATAAGAGGAGCCTCATTAAAACTTTTTTTCGGGAAAAATCCAAATGGGACAAAACCCAGAGAAATGAAAAAAGAGTACACCCTCTTATGAGCTCATAGGAAGATCGGCAAAGCCTGACTTTGAAATCTTAGGGCAAAAGATATCAACGAGACGGATACGTTCATGAAGATCAATGACCCCATCTTCGAGCTTTTCCCGAATAAAATGACAATCAACTTTGATATGTTTCGTTCTTTCTTGAAAGACGGAATTGGTGGCAATATGAATTTGGCCGCCTGATTGTCACAATGGAAGACCATGGCCCCCGAAGGTTCGAGGCCAAGATCCTTGAGAAGATCATGGATCCAAATCAACTCACAAGTTGTATTCGCCATAGCCCGGTATTCGGCTTCAGCTCTGGACCGAGAAACCGCTGATTGCTTTTTGCTTCTCCACGTGACAAGATTCCCTCCAACAAAGGTACAAAACCCGTAGTAGACTTCCTATCTTTGTGGTCTCCGGCCCAGTCTGCATCACAATACCCTATTAGATTTGTATCATCATTTCTACTCATGGAATACCTTTCCCTGGTGTATTCTTGATATATTTAAGGATTCGTTCCACCATAGTCCAATGTTGTTCCTTTGGATCATGCATATGCTGACTGGCCTGGTTCACAGTATAATACAAGTCAGGTCTAGTAATTGTGAGATAAATTAGCTTACCGACAAGGCATCTATATTGTTCGATATCATGAAAGGATTCCTCCTCATACTGATCTTTAAATTTCTCCGCAAGGGGCGTCTTGGCCAGTCTAGAACCGAGTTTCACTGTTTCACTTAAAAGATCAAAGGCATACTTTCATAGAGAAAAGAAGAGATTATCTCTAGTTCTTGTTATTTCTATTCCAAAAAAGTATTTAAGCTCACCGAGATCTTTTATATCAAATGTTTCTTTAAGAAAAAGTTTAGCATGATCTATACCATTAATATCATCACTGTTATTATGATATCATCAACATAAACTAAAACAATAGTATTCGATTTGTTTCTTATGATGAGCATAGAATGATCGGCTTCACTTCGTTTGAATCCATAGCTTCAAAGAGCATCATAGAGCCTTGTGTACCGAGCTTGTAACGATTGTTTAAGCCCATAGATAGCCCCTTTAAGTTTGCAAACCATTCCTTTTTCGGTTTGGAGATCCAGAGGTGATTTCATATAGATCTCTTCTTTGACTTCCCCCTGAAAGAAAGCATTCTTCACGTCCATTTGCCACATACTCCAATTGAGATTAATCGCAACAAAAAATATAGCCCCTTTAAGTTTACAAACCATTCCTTTTTCGGTTTGGAGATCCAGAGGTGATTTTATATAGATCTCTTCTTTGATTTTCCCCTGAAAGAAAGCATTCTTCACGTCCATTTGCAACATACTCCAATTGAGATTAATCGCAACAAAAAATATAATTCGAACGGAATGTAACTTGGCTACGGGAGCAAATGTCTCAGTGTAGTCTTCTCCATATTTTTTTATTATAGCCTTGTGCAACTAGTTGAGCTTTGTATCTCTCCACTTTTCCATTGCTTTAATACTTGGTTTTGTCTACCCATTTGCTTCCTATGGGTTTCTTTTCTTTCGGTAGAGCAACAAGGTCCCATGTTTTGTTCTTTTTAAGGGCAGTAAGCATTTCAACCATTGCTTCCTCCAATTCCATTTTTCCTTGAGCTTCTTTGTATATTTATGGCTCAATGTTCCTGTCAATTTTACTTAGAAAAGTTTTGTAATCAGTAGAAAGAAAAGCCAAAGTGCAATAGTTTTGAATAGGATGTTGTGTAGCGAGGCCGATGAAATAATATTTTATGTTCATCCAATCTAAAATATGACGCCTGAATCTAATGCTTCTCCGAGGGACAATCTCATTAAGAATCTTTCCTTCTACCTCATTCTCTTCTTGTTCTTCATTTTGCTCATGATCGTGGTCCGGTGATTCGGTTTCATCATGTCCTTGATCTGGTGACTCAAGTTTACAAGATTCTTAAGAGACAAACCTAACTCATTTGGCTCCGAAATGTCGTTTATTTCGTTTCATGTTATCTTATCATGAAAACTCTTGTCTTCGAGAAACACGATATCACGAGAGATCATTACATGTTGTGTTTTTGGATCAAAACACTTGTATCCTTTTTGATTGACCGAGTAACCAATGAACATGGCTTTTGTGCTCCTTGCCTCCAATTTGGTTCGCTGCAAGTCAGGAACAAGAAAAAAAATACACACAATCGAAGGTTCTTAGATACTCGAGGTTAGGTTTAGTGGAATTCAATACCTCATAAGGAGATTTATCTCTAAGGATCTTTATGGGAATTCTGTTGATGATATGGCATGCGGTCATGACCACATCGGACCAAAATCGTTTAGGAACATCTCTATAGAATATTATAATTTTAGAGACTTCTATTAAGTGCATGTATTCCTTTCGGCTATCCCATTCTGTTGTGGAGTGTATGGACACGAGGTTTGATGAATAATACCTTGTTCCTCAAGGTACCTGCGAAATTGATGGCTTGTGTATTCAACACCATTATCAGTTCTAAGACACTTTATTTGAGCAGTATATTGGGTTAGAATATGCTTATGAAACTTCACAAACACATTGATAACACAACGTTTAGATGAAAGAGTATAAGCCATGTAAACTTGGATTTTTTCTCGATGAAAGTGACAAAATATTTCTTTTGGTCACGGAAAATACAAGCAGCGGTCTAAACATCTGAATGGATCAACTGAAAACGGTTTTTATATATAGAAATTGATTTTTGGAAAGACTTGTCTCACATGTTTACCTAAAATGCATGGTTCACAAGTTTCATGATGATTTTTTTAAATTAGGAAAGATTAAATTTAAAACTTTGATATGAGGGTATCTAAGTCTATCATGCCACAAGGAAACTTTATTATTATTTAAATTTGATAAGAAAACAGACTCGGGATCACAATAAACAGACTCGAGGACATAAAGACCATTGTGAAGCATTCCCTTCCCGACCACTTGCTTGGTTTCAATATCCTGCATCCAAAACTGATTAGAATCAAACAAACATGACAATTAAAGTCTTTTGCAAGTTTTTGAATGGATAGAAGGTTATTAGAAAACTTAAGAACAAAGAGAGCCCTTGTATTATTACCGAGAAGTCTTCTTAGCTTCCCTGTTCCCTTAATGGAACACTCTCCCTGTTAGTAATAACAACATAGCCATTGCAAGGTTTAATATCATTAAGCAACTCATGGTTCTTAATCATACGATTTGTGGCACCATAATCAATTATAATGTAGTTTCTAATAGCAGAGAAAACATTATCGGCTTCTTCGTCGGTTTTGGTTGTTTCTTTTATCCGCCTTGGTTATATACTCTGTTTCAGAGACAACATGAGCTTTCCCTTGGCCATCACGGTTCCTATTCTTAAGGTGGGATTGCAGAATCCAACATCGTTCCTTGATATGACCCTTCTTTTTATAATACTCGCATGAGAATTGCTTTTTGAAGGGTTTGAGGATGGCCAAAACGTCCGGAGTGTCTTTAGACACATTTGCTTCTTCGAAAATCCTTTAAAGAGAAGATTGTTTCCATCTTCTTTCTTAATCATCATGCATACTTCATTGAATGAGGGAAACTTATTTTGCCAAAGTATGTGATGAATAAGGTCATTATAATTATCATCGAGAGTGAACAAGAGACCAAAGACCTGATCTTTGGTCTTGGTTCATTCTTTTAGCAATCTCTGTAGGATTAGTTGTTTGAGGTCTAAGAGCTTTGAACTCGGACCACAGCTCTTTAAAATCACCCAAAGCTTAGCTAAATGGTTTTCCTTCTTGTTTTAGATTATTAAGAGTCTTTTTCACTTCGTACACATAGTTTATATTGGATTCATTGCCAAAAACTTGTTTTAGCTCATCCCATAGCTCCTTAGGAGTTGCTTTATGTTCGTTACACAAAGGATTTGAGGTTCAAGAGAATTTTGAAGGATAATCAAAGCAGTGAGGTTTTATTGTTCCCGTTTTTCAGATCCGGTTTTAGAATCAACTGATTTCTCGTCAGTCCCGTCACAAAACCCCAATGATCGCGCATACCAAGATTTTCCTTGGCGATCTTAGTCCAAATGGAATAGTTATTTCCATTGAACATGATCAAAATGCTTTTGCTTCATTGCATGACAAGAGACACAAGAAAGATGAAGGAACAAACAAAAAAAGGAGAGAATATATATTTTTTTAAAAGAAGGTCTACTGCTCTAATACCATGTATAATTTGTGAAACAAATGATGAACGAGAGATAAACAACGGAAGCAAAAAGAGTGAGAGAGCGGAAGAGAGATTAAAAGAGAAAGAGATTAACAATTATCATATATTGAGTTTTTTTTTGTTTGTACAAAATATACATATTTATAGTAGAAAGAGGAATATATTCTAGCTGAGATAATAAATGATGTAGATGGTTGGAGCAATAAATGAGGTGGTTAGTTAATCCATTGATTTAATAGGTGGTTGGAGTAATAAATGAGATGGTTGGTTGTTATATTGATTTATTGATTTATTGAGAACATCATTATCTCCAACCGTTTTAAATTATAAAATTAATTTTAATTTTTTTTCATATTTCTAACATAATTTTCATTTTTTTAGAAAATATGATAAATGCCAAATTTTATAATATATGCAAATCTTATAAATTGAACTATAATACTCTTGTTTTGAACGAATTCAATAGAAAAAAATTTAAAATGCAAAAATTATACACAAATTATCACTTTACTAATACACAAATTTTAATGATTATTTTCAAATTAACATATAAGTTAATTTAAAATAATTATTGTAAATTATATCAAAACTCAATAAGTAGAGAGTTGACCAGAGTTTTGTACATACGGACAGCCATGCGACTTGTATAAAATTTAATTCTATCAACAATGATTGAAAATTCTGTTACAGAAATAATGCTTGGACGTGGTTCATCTTGGTCTTGGATGTAGATATGACAAAATAAATATAACATTTAATATAAAATATTAAATTAAACAAAACAAAAAATTGGTGGAGTCGCATCGATTAGTGTCTTTTTGTCTCTTTTTTAAACAAAAGGATTTCAACATTCCTGAAAAACATGAGTTCCTTTTGTAGATAAGTTATGAAGTACAATTAAATTATCTTTGTCTCCCTATAGTCATTTTTTTAAAATCCGGTATTTACATCAATGTAAATCTTAAAAAATATTAAAAATCATGATAATTCTCAGTTATTATGTTTCGAATATACATCCGATAAATATAAAAAACTTTACAATAATTTGTAAACTAAACAAATAAGATTGGTTTATATAAAACTACAGACAGACCCATCTGATTTGAAGATTTAATGAAAAAGTTATCAAATTCACTCTCCACTACTAGCTACCGATTAGACCAAAACCAGGGGGCTATGAGGCCTTTTTCTTCTTTTACCTCCTCCATTCCTTTTGCTTCTCCTCACGGGAAGCACTCCTCGTATCGGGTCGACCCAAGATCCGATTCCTAGGAAAGTAATGAAATCAGAGGAAACAAAGTGAAGGTAAAAATTCGGGTGTTGGATCCGAGAACCCGAATGTAGTGTAGGAACAAACCTTTATACAATATCAATATAATATAATAAACAATGAACTTAGAAAGAGAAACAACAAATATAAATACCGAACGTTTGATCGAGGCCTACTAGCAGTGTCTTAAGACAGAATTTGTTTCCATCTAAAGGATTCAACGATCACAGAATTATCTTCTACCGAATCTACTTTGTATTTTGTTTTTATTAGAAGAGAGCAGAGCGAATTAAATTGTTTCTTCAATGGCAAGTCTCTATTTATAGAGCACTTAGGAGCCAAAATTCGGTTAACCTTAAACAGTCATGACTGTTCATAAGGTTGTGACTCTTGATGGAAGAGTTGTGTCTCTTCGGTTCAAATTCGAAGGGTTGTGTCTCTTCGGTTCAAAATCAAAGGGTTGTGTCTCTTCGTTTAATAATTGCATCTATTCAGTTCAAACCCAAAGGTTGTGACTGTTCATAATCCGAAAATATTAAAAAATTAAGCTTAAGTTTAAAAGTAATTTCGGATTTAATCAAAGACCCCAAGACCCCCAAGGCCCGAAGGCTCTATCTTTGACATTTAATATATATTAAATGTCCACAAACCTTTTTACATTCCCATTCCAAAATCCCTCACCAAGCCCATGTAATGATTCAAATGGCTAAGATGGGAAAACATTTATATAGCGTATTAAATATTTTCCATTTTCCAATGTGGACTATGTCCCTTTAGATGCCCTCTCTTCATTTTTCTATCATGTAGGTCTTGCAAAACCGATTCCGACATTGGTAAGTATTTATCGGTGAGGGGATCAGTATGACTCGCTTCACTGCTCTGTTCCAGTTTGGTTATCGATTTGACATTTGCAGTGGGAAGAAAACGTCTAAACCAATTTAAAAAAAAAGCTGACATTTGTCCAAACTATAGATTTCTAGAAGAATATAATGAAGAATATTAAAAGATAATGATTGAAAATAGAGTAGAATTGAACCAAGAGATGAGAAGGAATTCTTTTCTTGTATTATACAATGATTATACGTGATGCATTAAATAGATAATACAAAGAAAACTATAATATGGAAATAAGAATAGAAAGGAAACTAATTAATGTACAAAGGAAAACGGAAAGATGGGAGTAAATTGTCGTGATTGCAGAAGATCTCACAATAATTGCAAGGAGAAAGTTCTGGACTTTCCTTAGACAATATGATTTGAATAAGACATGTTTCTTTTCTTCATTAGCTTCCTAATATGAGAGATATGCGAAAATACAGTTTCCTTAACATTCCCCCTCAAGTTCGACACGAATCAAGAGACATGAGTGAAGCCTCGTTAAAACCTTACCAAGAAAACCCAGTGGGACAAAACTTGGTGAAGGAAAAAGAGTACTATCACAAATCATGCTTGAAAATGTGATCAGTCGGACTTGGACTCTTGGAAGGCTTGTGTAAGTCGATCAAGCCAATCCGTTGTTGTAGACTCTTGCAAATCTTGTCATTGGTGGCTTTGGTAAACAGGTCGGCCAATTGGTCCTAGCTTTTGGTGTATGTCATTGCTATAATCCCGAGCTTTATCTTCTCACGAATGAAATGACAACCCACTTCAATGTGTTTCGTCCTTTCATGAAAAACTGAATTCTTAGCGATGTGAATGGCCGCTTGGTTGTCACAATGCAAAATTATAGGCTCCGTGGTTTTGATCCCCAAGTCTCGAAGAATGGCTCGCAACCAGATCAACTCACACGTAGTGTTCGCCATACTTCGATATTCTACTTCAGCACTAGATCTTGCTACCACATTCTGCTTCTTGCTTTTCCATGTGACCAAGTTTCCTCCCATGAATGTGCAGTACCCAGACGTCGACTTGCGATCTATTCTATCTCCTGCCCAGTCGGCATCGCAATACCCAACTATTGTGGTGTCTCCATTGCATTCCATCCAAACGCCTTTGTCCGGTGATCCTTTCAAGTATTTTAGGATCCTTTCTACCATACTCCAATGATGCTTCCTAGGAGCATGCATATGTTGGCTAACTTGTCCAACAGCAAAACTAAGATCCGGTCTTGTGATGGTTAAGTAGATGAGCTTCCCCACGAGCTGCTGATACTGAGATACATTGGCAATTAATTCTCCATAAATGGCCTTCTTGAGTTTGCAGACAACGCCTTTGTCAGCGGAGTATCCCGGCGGTGGTTGCATGTAGATTTCCTCGTCAAGATCGCCTTGGAGGAACGCATTTTTGACGTCCATCTGCCATAAATCCCATTGAAGATTGATAGCAACAGATAGAATGATACGTACCGTGTGAAGTTTGGCGACAGGAGCGAAAGTCTCGGTGTAATCTTCACCGAATGTTTGGGTGAAATCTTTGGCCACGAGTCGAGCCTTATGTCGTTCTATGGAGCCGTCGTTGTTATACTTGATCTTGAATATCCACCTACACCCCACTTTCTTTTTGTTTTGTGGAAGAGGAACTATATCCCAAGTTTCATTCTTTTCAAGAGCTGTGAGCTCATCCGCCATAGCCCGTTTCCATTCGAGATGATTTTTGGCTTCTTCGTATGTCCTTGGTTCGAGGGCTAGCTCGAGTTTGCTTAGGAAGGCTTGATGATGGGATGGTAGTTGAGATAAATCACAGTATTGTTGAATCGGATGGGCCACGGCCAGACCATTATAGCAGAACTTTTTGTTAATCCAATCGGTGGTCGGAGTGCGAGTGCGGGTGCTTCGACGAGGAAGCACGACTGCATACTGTTCTTTTTCAATGATAGCTTCCATAGACTGGTTTTCATCACTAGTGTCATCATCATCTGCAAAACAAGGGTTAGTCACAATGTCATTTGATTCAGCCATACCAATGGGGTCCGAAGTGAGGTGTTCGGATGAGTCTGCAGCTGGGGCAGGAAGCACAGTTTCGGGAGCACATGTTGAGGAGGGAGGGAACTCCGTTGGAACTGGCGGGGTAACCGGGGTTGAGATAACATCGACGGCGGAGATCGGCTCATCATTTGTAGCTTCGGTTGACTGTGTCATATTCTCCGCGAGTCGTGGAGGCATCAAAGAATTTTTCTCGGTGGGGTACCTACCCTCGGATGATTGATCTCTATGCTGCAAGTGAGAGACAAAATAGCGAAGAGAGCTACTAAAATCCTGAGGAGTAGATAAGTTTTGAAGTTCTGACCAGTTTGGTGTACCGTAAAATGCTCTCGTCTCATCAAATTTGACATCTCGGGAGACTAGGATATGCCGAGATTCGGGCTGAAAACATTTATACCCTTTTTGTGCAGGGCTGTACCCGAGAAGCATGCACTTCACGCTCTTAGGGTCAAGTTTGGTATGTTGTTTTTCTGCAAGAAAGACGTAACACACGCATCCAAATGTTCTAAGATAGCTAAGGTTTGATCCATTTAGTACCTCATAAGGAGATTTGTCGTGAAGTACTCTCGTCGGTAAGCGGTTGATAATGTGACAAGCCGCTAGAACTGCATCTCCCCAAAAACGTTTAGGAACATTTTTCGCAAACATTATTGTGCGGGAAACTTCCATTAAATGGCGGTTTTTGCGTTCTGCGACTCCATTTTGTTGGGAGTGTGAGGACACGAAGTTTGATGAACTATGCCTTCATCATCAAGAAACTTGCGGAATTGATGGTTTATGTATTCTCCTCCGTTATCGGTGCGTAGGCACTTGATTCTTGCGTCATATTGAGTATGTATGTGTCTGAAAAATTTGACAAAAGCATCAAATACAGAGTCTTAGAATCGAGCAAATAAAGCCATGTATACTTTGATTTTTCATCGATGAAGCTCAAAAAATATTTCTTTTGATCCCGAGAAGCACACGG
>CM071866.1:39782374-39814144 GCA_036759665.1 Gynandropsis gynandra
AAATCATGGAAAATTCAAGTAAGTATTATAATTTATTAATTATTATTTGGTTGATTTAATTTCTAATATCGATAATTAATTCCGCATTTAGGATTATCGAATTTTGCTTACATTCAGGTCTTATATATATTAGAGATATACATATATGTATGTGTATATATATTGAACTTTTTACCTGACGGTAGTGTGTGATTTAACTAAATTAACTACGAACAACTATTGACATTTGAGTAGGAATGTTCTATATTTGTCTCCAATTTGAATCTAAAGAGATATACATGCCGAATTAATAAGACGTAGGATGGACCGCATAAATAATTTAACCTTTTGATTGTATAAAAAAAATATAAACTATTGACCAAAGCTAGTATACCACTTTTCTTCAACTTAGTTGACTTAAAACTCTGGATGTATATATAATATTCCATTTCCACTATTTCACGAAACTATTAGTGTTTCAATTATTATTTTACACGATTTAAACAAATTAGCTTTATTCGTGCTGTTTGTATTCCATCCACCTTTAAATAAAAAAACATGTGTTTTTTTATTCGTTCAACGTGCTAAACGTCTTAGTTATCTATGATAAGTACACAGTTATAGTTGACTACCTCTTATTATATATTGTAACACTAGAAAATAATGATTTAGGGAGACGGTTTTAAAACTATCATTCGTTAATGCGGACGACTCAGATATGTTTATCCGTGAAAATTAAGTCGTCCGTAGATCTATCTCCGATTACGTGTTTCGAGTCTTATCCGTCCACAATTCGGACTATCTATACCAGTCCGCAATTCGTCTTTAAACTTTGTTTGTAAAAAGTTTATTTTGTGTCATCGATCAAATATTCGAGACCGTTTGTCTCTCGTCGTCTAACCCTTGCTCATTGCTATTGCGACCCCTGCAACCCAACTCGTGACCCGACACCATCTGTTCGTCAGTCTCTACTGTCAACTCCTCATATTGTCCGTTTTCAAATATTTATAGATAAGATATTTATATTGAATAATGTTTAAAATTTTCGGGTCACACATATATTATTTATATGTGTTATACCATTATTTAATTAATCTAAACTAAAGTGGTCTAAGTGTAATTAAGTATAGACTAAGGGTATAATTATTATGATGTTATTGTGTAGATACCACTTGTATAATTTCTAATTTGATGACGGACCGAATTAGAAATAATAATAAATATATTCTAAATATTAGGGTTATGGTCCCAATGCATAATATATAGAAAAAAAACCTTCTTTGTATCCCATCAACAAAGAGATTAGGTTCTGAGGTTATTGCATTGGAAGATCACATACCCGATAAACCTACGACCATATCCGATGGATCCATCAGGTACGCTTCCGCATCTGGTAAATAATTTCTACAATTGGTATCAGACCTTGTAGAAATTTTGTAAATTTTGGAAAAATTTTTCCATGGTCGTAAATTTTGGGTTTGATTTTCCTATGCTAGTCAATTCATGTTGGCGTGAAAGCATGTTTGATCTAGTTGAGATGTGTGAAATATATTTGACACCATTAGAATCAATAATATTGAGTTATGATGTTCTCATACATGAATCGAAGTTTTCTGAATATATTTTTTTGTGTGAATATTTTGGTATGTCTTATTAGTTTACATACCGCACAAAAAAAAGTTCTTTGGCAAAATTAATTTGTTAATTACATTATTTGAAGTTTTCGTGAGACATGAGTTTTATTTGTTAATTATCTTAAGGGGCGAATAATGTGTTTCCTTCATATTATTTTCTTTTGGATTATGGAAATTATGAAGAGTTATTTGTTTATTATTGGTATCATAAAAGGAAATTCGATTAATTATATGATTGATAATAATCGATTTTATCATTGGTATCATAAAAGGAAATTCGATTAATTATATGATTGATGTGTTTCCTTTTTTTACTAATTTGAATTATTCGTTTATTATATTTATTATACAATTATTGCTTGCTTTAATTACGCAATTCATGATTCACACGAATTATTGAGTTATTCAGGAATTAATTGTGCAACGCTAAGTTATTCAGGAATTATTGAGTTGGATTACATAATTAATTTATTAAGAATAATTAAAAAGGCATTGGTTTGAGCTTTCACCCATTAGCCGCAGTCATTTGCATGCATATGTTGCCTCTGAATATATTATATCGGTTATACAGTATATGGAAAATGACTTTTGCATGCAATCAACATTTGAATTTATTGTACAAGTTTGATACTTTAAATGATTTATTAGAAGCAAGATGGCACCAAAATGTCCTCTCTTGTGAATACTTTTCATGAGAAGTATTGAATGATATATACATGTTCATTCATGTGAGTATCAATCGGCCCAAAGGAAGATTCATGTTTAGCCGGATTTCATGTGTATCTGTGATGATACATATGTGATAATTCTTTGGTTAACGTGTGATGATAAATCGGTCCAAAGAAAGGTTTGTTATTTAACATGTCTTATTATCAGTGTTTGATCATTATATCAAGGTATCACTAGCAATTAATATTATTGTCCAAAGACTTGATATTGATATTGCACTAGGTATCTTGAGATGGGTTGTACAATCATATGTTTTGTTGATTGGTTTTGATAACTCGTGTTATAATTTATTCTCTTTTTGCAGTTAATCTTGCTGCAGTATCTGCAAACATCGGTCTGATTCTTGGGTGCATGGATCTGGACCTAGCATTGAGGATTGAGCCCCCCATTTCTCCTTCGGACACAAGTTCTGCTGAACAGAAAATAACTTGTGAGAAATGGGAGCGCTCAAATTGCATAGGTCTTCAGATCATTATGAGCACTATTCCAGAAACCTTTCGAGGGGCTGAGGATGCCAATCTTAAGGATTTTCTTACTGAGCTTGAAAAACGCTTTGTTCAAAGCGATAAGGCCGAGATAAGTGTGCTATTGTATCGCTTTAGCACCATGAGGTATCAAGCCAAAGGAAACATAAGGGAGTAAATCTTGGAGATGGCAAATATTGTTTCAAAGCTCAAGACACTTAAGATCGATATATCGGAAGATGTACTCGTACATTTTGTCTTGAACTCTCTTCCTGGACAGTTTAACCAATTCAAATTTGTTATAACTGTCAAAAGGATACGTGGTCTCATAACGAGCTCATCTCCTATTGCGTTCAAGAAGAAGAGAGGATGAAACAAGATAAAATTGAAAGTGCTCATCTGGCTCACACCTCTAAGGGAAAGGGGAAAAGAAAGAAACCTGAGGTTACAAAGAATAATGCTGATATGGGTCCAGATCAAAAGAAGCAACATAAAGCTGAAAACAATTGCTTCTTTTGTAAGAAACCTGGACATGTTAAGAAGGATTGTGCTGCATACCACGCTTGGCGTGTGAAAAAGGTATGTTCCTTACTTTAATCTGTTCTGAAGTTAATTTAGCTTCAGTGTCTAGAAATACTTGGTGGTTAGATTCTGGTGCTACTACTAACATCAGGGTTTTGGTGCAGGGTTGCCTGAGCTTCTGAAAACTAAGTAATGCTGAAAGAAGCATTTATGTGGAGGATGGAAAATCGGTCGAAGTGGAGGCAATAGCGCATTTTAGATTATTGTTGCACTGGTTTTTATTTTGATTTGAAAGACATTTTTGTTGTACCGTCTTTTAGATGGAATTTGGTTTCAGTTTCTTATTTGGACAAATTTGGTTATTCTTGTTTATTTGGAAACAATAAGTTTACATTGTCTTTGGATTCAAATATTGTTGGAACCGGTTCGCTTTTGGCTTATGATAATCTTTATATGCTTGACACTGTTGAGAGATACCATGAAAATTTAACTATTGAATCACGTAGTATTAAGCGTAAAAATGATAATTTAACTTCGGGAATGCTGTGGCACAAACGCCTAGGTCACATCTCTAGAAATAGAGTTGAGCGACTTGTGTCGAATGGGATCTTAGATTCCATTGACTTCACAGACTTCAATGTCTGTGTTGAATGCATTAAGGGGAAGCAGACCAAACAAAAGAAACTAGGTGCATATAGAGCTATAGATGTCTTAGAATTGATACATATGGATATTTGCGGGCCATTTTCGACTCCATCTTGGAATGGTAAAAAATACTTTGTATCGTTCATTGACGATTACTCTAGATATGCATACTTATTTCTTATTCATGAGAAGTCTCAGTCTTTGGACGTGTTCAAAACTTTTAAAGCTGAAGTTGAGAATCAACTCAACAAAAGGATTAAATCCGCCAGATTTGATCGTGGTGGTGAATACTATGGTCGATATGATGGTTCGGGTGAACAACGTCCACGACCTTTTGCCAAGTACCTAGAGGATTGAGGAATCGTCCTACAGTACACCATGTCGGGGTCACCTAGCATGAATGGTGTATCTGAAAGACGAAATCAAACTCTTAAAGACATGGTGAGGAGTATGATTAGTCATTCCACTTTACCAGAATCACTCTGGGCGAGGCACTAAAGACGACAACTTATATTCTTAATAGAGTACCAACAAAGGCAGCTGTGAAAACACCTTATGAGCTTTGGTCAGGTAGAAAACCATCACTAAAGCATTTTTATATATGGGGATGTCTAGCTGAGGCAAGGCCTTACAAGCCATATGAAACGAAATTGGAACCCCGAACAGTCAGCAGCTACTTTATTGGCTACTTTGAGCGATCAAGAGGCTATAAATTTTATGATCCCAAATTAAAGATAATTTTTGAGATGGAAACAACCACGTTCTTTGAGGATATTGAGTTTGGAGGGAGAAATAAAGACATTGTCTTTGAGGAAGAATTGGTTTCAGTTCCTGAACCAGTTCGTATAGTCGCTTCAGATGAAAAGAGTTCAGATCCTCAATCTGACATTGTTATTCAGTCTCAGACAATTGTTCATCCTGATCAAACTCAACAACCTCAAGAACTTGGGCAACAAGATCAATTGCCTTTAAGGAGATCTACAAGAGAGAGAAGAAACGCTATTTCAGATGATTATATAGCGTTTCTTCAAGAACATAAGGAAAACGATGGTATGATGGAAGACGATCCAGTCAATGTCCGTCAAGCTATCAGTAGTTCTAACTCTGAAAAGTGCATTGAGGCAATGATTGATGAGTATAAGTCTATGCAAGACAATAAATTTTGGGAACTTGTCCCATTACTAGAAGGTATGAAACCTATTGGTTACAAATGGATATTTAAGACCAAACTGGATTCGGTAGGTAATGTGGAAAGGTATAAGGCTCGTCTTGTAGCTAAGGGTTATACTCAAAAGGAAGGGATTGACTATATAAAGACTTTTTCTCCGATTTCATCAAAAGACTCTTTTAGGACAATCATGGCTCTTGTTGTATATTTTTATTTGGAGCTACATCAGATGGATGTCCAAGAAATTTCGAAATGAAAGATCTTGGTGACGCATCCTTTGTATTAGGAATTCAGATACATTGGGATCATAGTCGAGGTATTCTAGGATTATCACAAAGGAACTATATGGATAAGGTACTTAAAAGATTTGGCATGGAAGACTGTAAACCAGGTGACACTCCGATCGCTAAAGGAGATAAACTCAGTAAAAATCAGTGCCCTATGAATAATATTGAAATCCAAGAAATGCAGAAGATTCCATATGCATTAGCTGTTGGGAGTCTTATGTATGCTCAAGTTTGTACGCGTCCGGATATTACGTATGTTGTTGGATTGTTGGGCAGATACTTAAGCAACCCTGGTATGGATCACTGGAAAGCAGCCAAAAGAGTAATGCGTTATTTAAAGAGAACAAAAGATTACATGCTCACTTATCGGAGGCCAGATCATTTGGAGATCATCGGGTATACTGACTCTGATTTTACGGGATGCCAAGATAGTTTAAAGTCCACATCGGGCTACATCTTTCTGTGGGGTGGTGGAGCTATTTCTTGGCGAAGTGCCAAACAGTCGCTTATAGCATCTTCCACCATGGCTGCAGATTTTATAGCATGTTTTGATGCATCCAACCAAGGAATCTGGCTGAGAAATTTTGTCATCGGACTGCGAGTTGTTGATACAATCGAAAGATCACTCAAGTTGTATTGTGACAATAACTCAGCTATTTTGTACTCCAACAACAACAGGAGTGCGATAAAATCGAAGCATATCGAAATTAAGTTCCTGATTATTAAGGAGAGGGTTAAGAGTGGACAAATTTCCATAGAGCACATCGGGACGAACTCTATGATAGCAGATCCCCTTACAAAGGGTATTCCACCCAAGGTCTTTCATGAGCATATCGTTCGAATGAGTGTTTTAGATTTTGAGGGATCTGCAGTTTAATAAGAGTTTGAATATTTTTGTGTTCTGTGCTGTTTTTAGTATGGATATTTTCTGATCAGAAATAAAGTATTATTCAATTTATATTCCACTCTATACGATAAGGTTATTAAGTGATCTCACTTAAGTATGACTAGTTGAAAATCGACATGTATAGATCACCTTCATGTGATTTTCATGCTACACATTCATAATTATATCTATATCATTTGATTACATTGGTATTAGTGACCAAGGAAGGCTTAGCCACGATCGATGTAGCGAATGCCGCCTTGATTCTATACTGGTGTAGTTGATGGACGAGATTGTTTATGCCCTAAGGTTATAATGGCAATAGTTTGAGCTCATGAAGTTATCACATACCAGAATACATATGTGGCCCAGTGGGAGATTGTTAGAATTTTTGGGTCACACATGTATTATTCATATGTGTTATGCCATTATTTAATTAGTCTTAACTGAAGTGGTCTAAGTGTAATTAAGTATAGACTAAGGGCATAATTATTATGATGTTATTGTGTAGATACCACTTGTGTAATTTCTAATTTGATGAGGGGCCGAATTAGAAATAATAATAAATATATTCTAAATATTAGGGTTATAGTCCCCAATGCATAATATACAGAAAAACAAAAAAAAACCCTCTTTGTATCCCCATCAACAAAGAGACTAGGTTCTAAGGTTATTGCATTGGAAGATCACATACCCGAAAAGCCTACGACCATACCCGATGGATCCATCAAGTACACTTCCGCATCTGGTAAATAATTTCTACAATTAACACCTCATATTGTTCGTTTTCAAATATTTTATGTTAGAAAATCTCAACACCGAATAAACTGATTTAACAAATCAATAAGAAATAAAAACAATTCTTTTATTCTTTTGAACATCCGATAACAAGGTTAACATGAATCATATTTAGAGTCACATAATTCTTCTGTTGATTCTTGTAATTCTAAATTTGATTCAAATTATTTTTCTTCTTTTTCTTCTATCCCTTCATAAAGATTATCTTCATCTGTTTTAATTTCTTCGATTTCACCATGCGCAAGTGCTTCAACAGTAACTTCATCAATAGTAACAATTTCAGTGGTTTGTTGTTGCATTGCCAATTGTTTTTCTTCTATGTTATCGATAAATTTATCCATTGAAAGTATCTTCATTGCAATACTCTAACCTGAAGATCATCTAATATGTAGACAGAACACGTAACAAACTTGATCGGCTTGTGACACAAGAATAAAAGGCTCGTATTTTGCATATCTTCGTGTCGAGCTACAACGCCTAATTTGTTTGTTCTTGTTCTATGGCCGATTATTGGATCACATCAATCACATTGAAATAACATTACTCTTAAGTCGACGTAATCTACAAAAAATATCAAAATAAGTCAATATAATCCAAAATGTCATACGGGGTATGGATAACGTTGTTTTAGAGTAGTGATGAAACCCGGATATTCAAATTGCAAAATTTCCTTTAAAATCTCTTAAAAATCTGGTTCATTGGTCGATTCACAATAACTTTTACCTTTCACACATACATCACAGTTCATAGTTGATTTTAATTTTCTGTGTTCGTAAGTATGTAGATTGTAACCACGTGTAAAATACATTGGTCAACTCGTAACTTTCACAATCGGTCCTTTAACAAGATCTCGTAGCTACAATGGGTGATTGTCAATCTCAATATGCATTACGGAGGAAAAAATTATCGACAAAGCGTCGAAATATTTTATAAAAGTAATTTATTTATATTTAAAATATTATTTACTTACATATTGTCTGTTCCATTCAGATAAATCTTTTTTTTTAGATTCTAGAGTTGAGATTCATCCATGTTCACATATGTATTCTTCAATATATCATCAAATATCTTGTAAAATGTTACAAAATTCTGTAAATATTACAAATAGAATATGTATACGCAATTAAATCCATAGTTATAGAATGTTACCTTTCAAAAAGTCGTAGATATTCACAGTTAAGTAAAACATACGTATATGCGATGTGGAGATCTCTTGTGATAGCCATAGATTTTTCATTTTGACAGCAATTCGACCAATTCCACGAAAAATATCTGGAACATCTAGTACTGGATATGAAATACCACACCACCATCAAAATATCTGCATGTATTTATACTTCGGTTTGACATGTGGCTTGAAGTAGTCAGAAGTGAAGAACGATATTTTCTCATTCACGTATTGTTCCAGAGTTGATGATATTATAAAATAAAATTTCTCTATGTCTATGACATCAAGATTGTGTTGAAGCTTCAGATTTTTTCAATACGGCAGATCCCAAAATATGTTTTTCTTATACCAATTATGAAATAATTCCATAACCACCAATTCGCGGATAATTGTTCTCTCTGAAATCCTAAGAACACCCAAAACAAGAAGACGCTCATACAAAATCTCTTTGCTGGTCAAAACTAGAGGAGCAGATTTTTGTACAACTATATTCCTTTTAAAATTTTTCTTGTTGCGCCATAATGTATATCTGCAGGAAGAAAACGACGATGACAATCAAACCAACTCATTTTCGTTCATAGTTCAACTGAAAAACATTTGTTTTTGCCCATGCAATATGGACAAGCCAATCAATCATGCGCTGTCCATCCAGATAACATATCATAAGCTGGAAAATCACTTATTATCTACATAAGAGTACCTCGTAATATGAAATTATACCGCCTCGAGACATGATCTGTTGGAACTCTCTTCCATAATTCTTTCAGTTCTTCAATCAATGTTTGAAAAAATATATCCAAACTTTTTTTCAAATGATTAGGCTTGTAAATCAATATTATTAAGAACAAAAATTCCCTTTTCATGCACATATCATGTGGTAAATTGTACGGTGTCATAATAACTCGCCATGACGAATAATTCCTTCTAGATATCCCAAATGGATTAAAACCATCAATGCAAAAACCAAAATAAATATTCCGATTCTCAACTGCAAAATCAGGATATACCTTATTAAAGCGTTTCTACACCTCACCATCTGAGGGATGACACATTTCTCCTTCACGACTTGAATGTTCAACATGCCATCTCATGTCACTTGCGGTCTTCTTAAATTGATACAATCTTTTGATTCTGTCTCTAATTGGTAAATACCACATATGACGATACAAAACCGATTTTCCATTCTTTGTCAAATAAAACCAATCTTTTTCACAAAATCAATAATTACTCAAATCTGATGTCTCTTTCCAGACACTACAAAAAATATGTCATTTTCAAAGGATAATTTCGTTGGAAATGACAATTTTTCCGTTGAAATAAATCTTTTCAACGGATTCTTGACTGTTGGTAATCAATCGTTGAAAATATGCATCCGTTGCAATTTTCAACGGAGTTTCAATGGCCAAAATCTGTTGACAAATTTCCAACGGACATTCGTTGGAAATTTTAACGGATGACCGTTGAATATTTCAACGGATATCCGTTGAAATATTGAAAGATTTAGCGGAAAAATAGAAATTGTCAACGGATACCCGTTGATAGTTTTGAGTATAAATTTTAAATATATCAACGGATGCCTGTCGATGTTATGATTGTATAATAAAAGAACATCCATTGATTTTATGGTGAATATAAAAATTAATAAAAATTAAGTTTAATATATTTTAATTCAAAATCTATAAAAAATTAAAAATAATACATCATATAATTCATCTAAAACTTTGTATTCTTCTTCTTTTATCCCGTATTACGAAAATAAATGATGACGGAGTTCCATCAAAACTAGGCAACTATCTTTTATAATCGGATGATGGGAGAGTTCCATAAAAAATAGGCAACTATCTTTTATAACCGGTGAATCATGCAAATATTATAGTGTATTGTGTTTAAATTTTTTTGGGAGAGATTTTCATAGGATTTCAAAGGTTTTGTTGAATATGTTGAAATGAGTTGTTTTAACATCTTAAACGATATCCTTTCGAAATATCAACGAATGACCGTTGAAATAGATGACCAATCAAAGAATATCAAATCATAACCTTTCGGTTTTTCAAGGGGCATTCGTTGGAATTCCAACGGATGCTCGTTTAAAAACGGAAAGGTTACGATTTGACATTCTTTTATTGGACATTTATTTCAACGGGTATCCGTTGAAGTTTCTAATGGATGCCAGTTGAAAATGTGGCTAGATACAGAATTTTGTAATTATGATTTTTTTCAAGGGGCATCCGTTGGAAATTTCAAGGGATGCCCGTTGAAAATTCCAACGGATGTTCGTTGGAAATTTGGAAAAAAATTGCAAAGGGCATCCGTTGATAAATTTAAGGATTTCAATGGTCTACCATGGAATCCGTTGGTAAATATTTTCAACGGATAGATCCGACGATAAATAGTTCAACATAATGATCCATTGGAATCCGTTAGTACAAATTTCAACAGACGGATCCCTTGAAATTTGTTGGTAAATATTTCAACGGATGGATCTGTTGATCCATCCGTTGATATTTACATGTTTTGTAGTAGTGAAACAATCATGCAATTGTTTGACAAACATCAATCTTTTGATATGACAATAAACCCAATGATCTCATCATTTTCTTTGTCTCATAATATGACTCTACTGCAATATTATCTTCAGGCAAATAATCTCTTACTAATTATGATATAGAATCCATGTAATTCTCAGAAAGATTATTTCACTCTTCAAATTCATCAAACGTGCAGATAGAGACAACTGTGAAAGACTCATTCTGCAACCATCATAAAACGGGTGTCTAGCACTTTCTAACATTTCAAAAAAGTTTTTCTCTTCTTCATTTGGATCTTCTTCAATATTTTCTTTGTTTTTTTCATCGAATACATTTTGTACTATTTCCATATGAGGGTTAATTTCTACATCTTGAGAAGTCTCAAACACTTCATGATGTACAATACCCGTACTAAAATCTTTCACAACATTACTAGGTCGTGGTGCAAAATTTTTATTAGATAACTACATGAAATAATTCGAAGTAAAACCTCTTAAAGAAAGATGATTCCAAATGGTTCTCTCATTAACAAATTTTTTATTTGCATTTAACGCATGGATAAACTAACTTACTGGTTTCTTTATAAACTTGTTAATTTTTCGTCATCGATACACCTTGAGTTTCTGATCAATTTTTCTATACATCTATCGTCTAGAAACGAAAATATTCGATCTTTACAATGATGCCATTATAATCAGAAATAAGAAGGTATGTAGTAAAATATATGAGAATTGTGTGTGAGAAATGGATGAAAACAGAAGGATGTTAAATAGATAATTTCTAGAAGGATTAAGGACGAATTACATACTGGAACTAATATTTACTGACGAGTCGTCCCAGAAACGTCTCTAAATCCAACCAGTACCCCGTACTCGTCTACAATTTTGCAGACGGTCAACTCTTCTATCACAAATTTGCGAACGAACACTGTTTTCGTCCGTATTCTGCGTGACTCTCGTTTACGTTTCCAATCCGATCGTAAATACGGATGACTTGTGGACTACTCCTCCTTCGTTCGAAAATTTTGTTTAGAATCTGTAATTTTCTAGTACGGAATTTATAAAATTTGTAAATTTCTAGCATGGAATTTATAAATTTCTAGTAATGTAAGTACAATTTATGAATAATTTATGAATAAATATATACTCTAGCGTTTTCTTATTCACCGTGGATATTTTTCTATTTTGTAGGTAATTTATTACGAAATACCATATGTTACATGAACATATAAATGATTAACTAATGATGACGTGTAGTTATCTCTAACGTTGGATTTTATAACATGAAAACTTTATCCACATGACGTGGCATATCATATGATATTTTATTAATTATATAATTTCCTTCAAACGGAAACACTAAATTAATTCCCTAATAATAATCATTTAATTAGAAACTGACAAAATTTATTCTAAAATCGTTTATGATCATCCGAAAATTTAAACAATTTATGAATGAATTACATTCAAAACAATAATGCATCCGGAAATTGCGTTTTAATTTTATAAACTCAAATCGTTAGTAAATCTGTACACTCATCGGACGGTGGATGGCAGCAAGATTTCGTGAAGATATTAGCTTTAGAATTTCAAATTAGGGAAGTGGGGTTACCAAATATTCAAATAATTAAGTATAGATGGATATGTAGATATATATGCATAGACTCCTTACCCAATTTGCGAACCAAATAAATAAAAAAATTGGGAATATTCTATTCCAAATGAAGATCATTGTGGACCCATATACCATAACCTTAAAAAGTAGATAAAAAAAAACGACCTTTAAAATATAATTGATAAATTTTAAATGACAGCTAACATTTCATAATGAAATCAAAGTCATATATATTTGTATATATATAATTAACCTCATGATCCTTTTAACCTACAAAAACCGATTACAAAGAAAAAGAAAATGCCTGCGGTTGGAGGAATTGCGGTGGGAAATGGGAACAGTGAGTATCCTGGAGAGCTCACGGCCTATGTCATGGTCACATGTGTTGTCGCCGCCATGGGTGGTCTCATCTTCGGCTACGACCTTGGAATCTCCGGTTAACTCCCTTTTCAATAAAGTTTTTTTTTGAATTCGAACATCCACTTGTTATATCATTTCTTACACACTGAATAACACACTGAATAAGGTGCTGAGATAAATATAATGGTTTACCAACCATACCAATCTTGTAAATTGTACATCTTCCCAAAAGATCCATCCATGTTTATCGACTATGCTAATCCAATTAATTAAGCATCTTCGATAAGTTTTGGTTTATTTGTTATTTCATTTCTTTTAGTTCGATTTTATATCGAAAATTATGTGAATTTGTCTCATCTATTCGGAGTTATCAATAACATGTTAGTCTTGTATAAAAAAAAAATACGGTAGGGAAATGTTTTTGAACATATATACCTATTGATATGTATGCATGAAGTAGATATTAAACTATATGTAGAGATATTCCATCTCTTTTGTAAACATTCAAATCTCTCATTGAAAAAAAATATTATTGGCAAGTGTTTTTAGAGGTAACAGATATAAAACTAGAACAAATCTTATATATAATATTATATAAAATTCATATATATTTACATATGTAAATGTTGGGAATGTGTATAGGTGGGGTGACGGCAATGCCGTCGTTTCTGAAGAGATTTTTTCCGGAGGTGTACGAGAAACAACAGAGGAACAAGACAACGAATCAGTATTGTCAGTACGACAGTGTGACACTGACGTTGTTCACTTCGTCGCTCTATATGGCGGCGCTGATTTCATCCATGGTGGCATCGTTCGTCACACGGAAGTTTGGTCGGAAATTGTCAATGTTCTTCGGCGGAATATTGTTTTGCGTCGGAGCTCTCATCAATGGCTTCGCCACTGCTGTCTGGATGCTCATCGTCGGCCGTTTGTTACTCGGTTTTGGCATCGGATTCGCCAATCAGGTTCCATTTCTACGATTTTCTCTTTCCAAATTCGAATCTCGGTTTAAAGAGAATATTCTCTTTATTGGAAAATTTCATTTAGATGGAGATGTTGGAACTGATAGAGTTCATATATAAAATTCTTCCATGAAAACATATATATATATATATATATATAAAGATTTTTAATCTAGTAGTTGCAATATTTTTAAAATATTAGTTTTTATTCCTTTTGCCATTTATTGGATCTACCAGTTATATAAAATTATTGTGCCTCGCATAAACAATTTTCAAGAAGAGTACACTCATTTACGCTACAAAATTTCTTTGCGGGCAATTATCATAAATGATATTTTGTTTTTGGAATTTTGAGATTTAATCCCCGATTCGATTCGAGTGGTCCAATCACGAAATTTTCTTTTAATATTTATAGTGATTAAAAATTCATTATTTTTTAATACCAGAAATAGTGTGTCGAATCAGTTTCTTAGCTTTAAGAGACCGTTTCACTGTATATACGTAATGGCATTTACTGTTTATCACACCAACACTCGCATGTATTTTTTTTTACTTGTAAAGCCTGTTGTTATTTTTTTTAAGAATACTGAAT
Organism: Gynandropsis gynandra; assembly: GCA_036759665.1. Taxonomy (NCBI): domain Eukaryota; kingdom Viridiplantae; phylum Streptophyta; class Magnoliopsida; order Brassicales; family Cleomaceae; genus Gynandropsis; species Gynandropsis gynandra. The sequence continues at coordinate 39,796,711 of CM071866.1, forward strand.
TAGATATATCTTCGATTTTGTTGGCCCTATGTCCTAGAATTTTGTAAATTGGCCCCACAATTTTCACTTTCCACAAATTCACAATTAAATAGTATAAAACTTTCCTCAGGTTATTCTACGATGCTAAATTATTAATCTCGATAAAATGGCTATATATTGCATTATCTAAGCTTTTTTGTTCATCAATGATATATGTCCACAGTCAGTGCCATTGTACCTCTCGGAGATGGCTCCTTACAAGTACAGAGGAGCACTTAACATCGGCTTCCAACTCTCCATCACTATCGGGATCTTGGTCGCCGCCGTCTTGAACTACTTCTTCGCCAAGATCCCCGGCGGCTGGGGATGGCGTCTCAGCCTCGGTGGCGCCGTCGTCCCCGCACTCATCATCACCATCGGCGCGATCATCCTCCCTAACACCCCAAACTCGATGGTCGAACGTGGCCAACACGAAGCAGCCAAGCGAAAGCTGCGAAAGATCCGAGGCGTGGACGATGTGGAGGACGAGATAAACGACATGATCGCCGCGAGCGAGGCCTCGAAGCTCGTGGAAAATCCGTGGAGCAATCTGCTTAGGAGGAAGTATAGGCCGCATCTTACCATGGCAGTGATGATACCCTTTTTTCAACAGTTCACGGGGATCAACGTGATCATGTTTTACGCCCCGGTTTTGTTCAGTACCATCGGTTTTACGAGCGATGCTGCGTTGATGTCTGCGGTGGTGACCGGTTTGGTTAACGTAGGAGCGACTATGGTTTCAATTTATGGAGTGGACAAGTGGGGAAGAAGGGCTCTGTTCCTTGAAGGTGGCATTCAGATGTTCCTTTGCCAGGTACATTTGCATATATTTTCCATTTTTCAAAAAATATATTAAATTCCATTGAAAATCACAAGTAAACCGGTCTTAGGATGGATAACCATAAAACCGTTTACTCTGTTTTGGTTTCTCTAGATGATCGTCGCAGCATGCATCGGAGCCAAGTTCGGCGTTGACGGAAATCCTGAAGCTCTTCCCAAATGGTACGCCATCGTGGTGGTAACATTCATATGCATCTACGTGTCGGCCTTTGCGTGGTCGTGGGGCCCACTCGGGTGGCTCGTGCCGTCGGAGATCTTCCCCTTGGAGATCAGGTCGGCGGCTCAGAGCATAAACGTCTCCGTCAACATGATCTTCACGTTCGTGATTGCTCAAGTCTTCCTCATGATGCTTTGCCACATGAAGTTTGGGTTGTTCATATTCTTCGGCGTCTTTGTGGTCGTGATGTCGATCTTCATCTACTACTTCTTGCCCGAGACAAAGGGTATACCGATCGAGGAGATGAACCGGGTTTGGAGATCTCATTGGTATTGGTCCCGGTTCGTTGAGGCTGATGACGAAGGCGTCGAGATGGGAAGAAGCAAGTAGGACCTATGAGTCGTAATTTTTATTGTTGCTTTACGAAGAATTTTTTATGTGTGTTTGACATTATAAATCAAATGACCTAAAATCACAAAATTCTAATCTACTACGATTTCTAAAAGAGTATATATATATATATATATTGATAAATAGGTATATAAACTTTATTTACAAACTTTCATCTTACAAAAATAAAAACATTTTATTCCACATTTTCTTTTTATATTAAATGGCAAAAATCTTATAATAATTCTTCAACTTATCTTTATCGATTATATACACTAATCCCAAAAGCTAGCTCAAGAGTTTAGGGTTGCCCAACACCATATATACAAGTCCCAAAGTTCATGTCCTAGTCGATGTGGGACAACTTATCATAACACTCCCCTTCACGCCCAGGCTCGATCCTGGAGCGTGGACATCACAATCGGGGGTCCAACATCAGTATATTCAAATCGAGACGAACCGGGCTCTGATACCATGTCAAATATGGGCTGGGCCTAACTAATCCCAAAAGCTAGCTCAAGAGTTTAGGGTTGCCCAACACCATATATACAAGTCCCAAAGTTCATGTCCTAACCGATGTGGGACAACTTATCATAACATCAACTTATCTTTATCTAATAAAAGTATATACGATTTTTCTTTCACATATTAATTCCACATTCGGTTTATAAATATATTTTCAATTCAATAAACATTTGTTAATGCCGCCAACTACGTCCGTATTTATATTACTTCACGAATATGTGAATGCCATATCGCACCAAAAAGAGGCATCAACTTATCTCACTTCTCTTTCACTAGAATCAAAACATCCAACATGAAACCACACTTGCATGATGGTGAGCTATTCCCTTCGATAACCGGTCAAAAGGACAAACAAGACCACCCCACGAGACCAAGTGTCTATTTTTGTGCCATTGTAGCTTTTCTACTGAAAGTGTCAGGTAAACCATTTTAAGTGGTCAACAAAAAACAAAATTAGACAATGTTTAATCTTGTGGGATCCACAGATGTTGAATTTTTCTTCCATTTTTTTCTATATATACGAGGTGTTTTTCATCTCTGAAGAGCATCGCATGCAGCAAGAAACACAAGAAAAAAAAGAATTAAGAAATCTTCTATTAGTCGTCTGTGGATATAGACATTTTGACGAACCACGTAAAAATCCGTTGTTCTTTTTTTATATCTTTCTCGTGTCTACTTTGTTACCTAACAATTATTTATCCATGTCTGATCCTAACAGTAGTATCAGAGCTCTAGTTTAATACCATTTGTTCATATGATGATTGGGTTATAGTGAGATAAGTACTGATAAAATGTCAACACGGTATGAGATAGAGAAGTTCAGCGGAAATAATTTCTACACAAGTAAAACTAAAATGAGTAATGTTTGATGAAAGAGGGCTGTTTGACAACTATAGGGGAAAGGCCGAGTGGTGTGGCTGATGAGCACTAGAACAAAATTAATGAAAGTGCCATCGCCGGTTTATACCTCGGTCTCGTCGATGACATCCTCAATAGTGTAGAAGAGTTGGAGACTCCAAAGGAAATATGGAGTATCTCTCAAAGCTATATGAGAAAAAATCATTCTATAACAAGATCTTCTTGAAAAGAAGATTGTACACTCTCCGGATGTCAGAATATACTTCCATGACAGAGCATATAAGTACGCTCAATATAATATTTTCGAAACTCTCCAAAATGAGTTATAAAATAGATATAAAAGAGCGTGATGAGATCTTGCTCCAAAGTTTACCAGATTCGTATGATTCACTCATCGTGAACATGACTAGCAATCTTCTCACACACTATATAGTCTTTGACGATGTTGCAACTACTGTTCTGGAAGAAGAACATAAGCGAAAAAACAAGCAGAAAATATTTGGTAGGCTCGCAACAAGCATAGGCCTTAGCGATGATCAAAGGGAAATCAACAAAACATTGTTCAAGTGGGAGTTAATATGTTGACAAATCAAAGTTAGGGAGTAAAAAAGTTATTAAATGCTTTCATTACGGAAAGAAAGGTCATATGAAGAAGCAATGTTTACATTATAATAAAAAATGGAGAGAAAACAGCAAAGCCTCAAGGCAACGTTGCAAATGCCTATAATAGTGAAGTGATGTACAACGAGATAACCATGGAAACTGAAGACAACCAAAATTTCTCAGATGTATGGATTTTGGACTCAGGAGCGTCATGGCATATGACCTCTCGGAGCAAATGGTTTCATCATTATGAACCTATCTCAGGAGGATCTGTGTTTATGGGAAATGATCATGTTTTGAATATTAGTGGCATTTGTACCATCAAGGTGAAAACTGAAGATGGTGTTATTCGGACCATTCAAGGGGTACGATACATGGAAGGCTTGAAAAAGAATCTATTTTCTATTGGACAATTAGATGACATAGAGTGCAAGACCTATGTAGAGAATGGAATCATGACAATTGTCATGATTGTGCTGGTTGTGCTGAAAGCTAAAAAGATAACGTCAAATTTGTACATGTTTAAAGGAATTACACTACGGAAAGGAGAAACACAATCACATAATCAAGTTCAACAACGGACTTAACGATGTTGTGGCACCAAAAACTGGGTCATATGTCGAAACGAGGCTTGAAGATTCTTGCAGATCGAGGTCATCTCTCGGGGCTCAAAAGGGTCACATTACCCTTTTGTGAGCATTGTGTTACAAGTAAGCAGCATAGATCCAAATTCAGCAGTTCAACTGCTAGAAGCAAGGCTATCTTGGATTTAATTCATTCTGATGTTTGGCAAACACCGGAGATATCTCTAAGAGGTGCAAGATACTTTGTATCTTTCATTGATGACTACTCCGGGAGATGTTGGGTGTACCCTATCAAGAATGTATTTGAAGTTTTCAAAATCTTCAAAGTGCGAATCGAGCTTGAATAAAAAAAAAAGGATCGAAGTCATGAGGTCATACAATGGATGAGAATATACTGGTAATGAGTTTAATCGGTTCTGTCAACAAGAGAGAATCAAAAGATAGTTCACAGTGGCATACACACTTCAACAAAATGGTATAACAGAGTGGATGCCCTGTTGGAAAGAACAAGGGCTATGTTGGGAACTGTCGGCTTGGCAAACATATTTTGGGCCGAAGCAGTTGTGATCGCCTGTTATGGGATCAATCGATCACCATCAACCGAAATTGATCTGAAGACACATATGGATATGTGGATGGGAAAACCAACTGATTATTCTAACCTTTATATGTTTAGTTGTACTGCATATACGATGTATAACACCCAAGAAACAACTAAACTGGATCCAAAATCCAAAAAGTGTATATTCTTAGAGTATGCTGATGGAGTAAAGGGGTATCATGTGTGGGATACCATTGCCCATAAGGTTATTATCAGTAGAGATGTTGTATTTGCAGAAGAAAAGATGAAAATGATAGCAATTCTTTGGAAATACCAAAGACGATGGGAGTTGATGTTGAAAATCGAATGGAACAATAAGTTCTATATTCTTGTGAAGATATTGAAGAATCTCAGCCAACTGAGATTTCAAAAAACACAGCTCTGACATTCTTATCGAGAGAGGAGAAAACTAGTATGACAGAATGACTTTATTGTGGAGCAAAATATTTCTTATCTTTTATCTGAAGATGGAGAACCATTAACGTTTCGTGAGGCAGTTGAAGGAAAAGATGCATCTCAATTGATGACACAATGGAAGAAGAGATAGAAGCACTTCACAAAAATAAGACGTGAGATCTTGTTCCTTTACCACAAGGAAAGAAGGCCATTGGAAACAAATGGGTCTTCAAAATAAAACGAGATTGCAACGATCAAGTGGAAAGGTATTGTGCAAGACTGGTGGTAAAAGGATTCTCTCAAAAAGAAGGGGATCGATTTCAATGAAATCTTTTCACATGTTGTACGACTCACAAAAGTTGTCCTAGAAATGTGTGCTACATTGGATATTCGCCTTGAGAAGTTAGACGATAAAACTATGTTTCTTCATGCAGATCTTGAAGAAGAAATATATATGCTCTAACTAGAAGGATTTTTAAACAAAGCAAAAGAGAACTTGGTTTGTAGGCTAAACAAATCTCTATATGGTTTCAAATAGGCGCCGAGATGTTGATATAAGAGATTTGATTCTTTCATAATGAACCTCGGATAGGATATACTCAATACATATCCTTGTGTGTATAACAAGTGGACATCCGTTGCAAAATGGCAGGAATATTATTTTCAATGGATGCCCGTTGGAATTTTTAAAATATCAACGAGAATCCGTTGAAAAATATACTGAAAAAATAAAAAAAATTTAAAAATAAAACTAAAAATGAAAAAAAAGTTAAAAAATATTAATAAATATTAAATTTTTTTACAAATTAAAAACATAAAGAATTTTTCCGATCGTCTAAATTAGGTGCGTCGTCGTCATCCCCGTGGTCGCCAACACCTGGTGAAGGTGTTGCATCAGAGTCGATTACCGGATCTTACCATGGTGTTGTTTCCCTCGTCGTTGTTGGCGGTTCATACGATCGACCGGTTAGAAACTCGATGTTGCTCTCCATGTGATGCATCTTTGCGCGAGTTTCTTGAAGATCCGATTGCGTTGCCTGAAGAGCATCTTGTGTTGTACGAAGCGTGGTTTCCAGATGCTCGATACGTCGTTCTTGCGTGTAACTCTCATGAACCACGGGGGTACCGTGGTCGCGTCCTCAACGATATCCTTTTGAAACGCACCGAGATCGTATCAACGCCCCTTAGACGGTCTAACTGGCTACAAAATCAAACTCGTTAACGTTAGCATTATTAAAAATATTTTATCATAAACACTATTTTTATTATTTACCTCCAAATAAATTTTGTCCTTTTGTAGAGGACCGAGGTCGTCGGGAGTTGAACCGCACACTTGTGATTGTTATGTGATCTTATCTGCCACAGCTTTCACGGTCCGTTCTGTTCGAGGGTCGACGAGTTCTGGTTCTTCGCTCTCTTTCCCGATGATGGACTTCTTCTTGGCATGGGTTTCTACAACCAGCTCAAGAAGAGTCGGTTCACATTCGATTTTCTACATCTGTAACATTATAGTTATATAATGAGATAACAATTTTATATAATAATAACATTTAAATACTATAATAAAATAAATTATACTAATTCTTTTCTTCGTTTCGAGAATGACTTGGAACCCGAAGTATGGCGATGCGATCCATCTCCGGGAACGTTTTCGCCATACCGACATTTTTTGGCCTTCTCGCTCTTGGCCTTGAAGTCTTTGAACTCCTAGTGTTGGACGAGTTGGTTAAATACCTCATCCATTGCCGAGGTCGGTTTGACATTCTTCTTGTAATAGTAGTGCTTGGCATTTTTCATCATCAAGCGCAACCGGGCTTGCATGTCGCGCATCCAAGTAGTGTAGATGCGCGACATATCCTTCTTCCACCATCTATATGCGCACCGCAAAATTAAAGTAAGATAAATTAGTTACTAAATTATATATCAATTGAAAAATTAAATTTTATATATAAGATTTTACTTACGATGAATGTACACCACCATCGGCGACGTATGACTTCTTGCGTCACTTGCAAGGAATAGTACAAATGATCTTGTAGCGATCCTTGGATGATTTTGTTATTTGTATGTTTCAAAACATCATCCACATCAAACCTGCAAGTTAAAATCAAATTATTAGATAATATTTATAAATAAATAAAATCTAAATTATATAATTACTCTCTTACCATAATATCCCGTCAGGATGTTCAGGATCAATGATCGGGACGGTAGGACGCTCGTCGAAACTATCGATCAGAGCGTCTATGTCCACCATATCATCTTCGTCCTCAAATATTGGCGGTGCCGATATAGGTGAAGGAGGCCAATATGGTGGCTGTAGCAGTGGGGGCAGGGCTCCAGCTGAACCAGCCAACGTACCACCATTTCTGATAAATAGTCTCGCTCTCATTTTATATTGTGTATAAGTGTTTAAGTATTTGGGAGGGTTTTGTGTTTGAGAGGATTTTGGATTTGAAATTGTGTTGAAGAATGAACTGTTCAACGGTTTATATATAGAAATTTCCAATGAGCATCCGTTGGAAATGCCAACGGATGCCCGTTGGAAAATATGTCAACTCAATAGACGCAATTAATTGATGCGACACTTGAGTTTCCAACAAACATGCATTGGCATTTCCAACGATGCTCGTTGGAAATATCATTCCCGAGGCAACAGACGCCAAAACATCATTTCGTATTCTTTTGTAACATGCATCTGTTACAATTTCCAACGGATGCCCGTTAAGAACATAACCCAATGTTGCAGTCGTAGCCTAGCTATGATTACACATGCCAACGGGCATGCGTTGCCGCTTAAAGGTGGTAACGGGCGTCTGTAGCAATGTTCCAATGGATGCCCCTCGATAACTTATAATGCCTGAAAATTTTCTAAGTGTTGATCGAATTCACAATTCCAACGGACGTTCGTTGCGAATTGCAACGGATGCCCATTGAGATTTGAATATATTTAGTTAAAAAATAAATTCAAAAAAATTTATACATTACATCTATATAATTAACATTTCTTTTTCGGTAGATTCATTGATTGGCGAGTCTTCTATCATTTGCTCATTGAATTCATCGCCGTTTTCCTCTTCTGCATCTTCCGGTTCAACGTCTTCATAATCGTGTATATATTCTCCATCTATTTCAATACTTGTGAGAATCTCCTCTCGATTTCTATATCAATTAATTGTATCGGTTCTGGATGATCGGTTTGCAATGGATGTTCTTTTTCATCTGTGCTTATAACTCCTCGCAGCTTGATCTTTACAACGAACCACCACTCCTCTCTTCGAGGTTTCAATGTTGTTGGATATTGCACGTAACATACTTGGTCTGCTTGATCTATTGTGTTGAATGGATCATACTTACAATATCATCGTGCTGGATTCATATCAATTCTTCTCCATCGATTTTTTCATGTAACACGTCCTATGGTTGGATCAAACAACTTACATCTAAAAATTATTACTTTCAATCCAACAAAACCGAAATATTCAATCTGTAGGATTTGGTTCAAAATATCGTAGAAATTATCACCCTCTATTTCACTATTAACGCAAATGCCGTAATTGTATGTGCTTTTATATATTTCATGTTCGTACATGTGGAATGTGTATCCGCGAGTAAACATAATTGGCCAACACATAACATTTCGTGCATGACCATATTGGATGTCTCTCATCAGAAGATTTGACCTACATAATAAACAACAAATGAATATAACATTTTATTTTATATATGTAAAACATACGAATATACGATTACTTACATAATTCTCTCAACCACGACCCATAATGTTGAATTTTGATTTCTATGAGTTCATCTGTATTTAGATGAGGATATGTACCCATAACGTCTTCATCGAATATCCTGTAATGAAAGAATGCTAGCACATATATTTATAAATCTATATATATACATATTTGTGTTTATAATATCGATTTTAATTGTTATGTACCTTTTGAAAGGTACTAGCTCTTGAAATTTAGAAATATATATGTGTGGATGTGATTATACTCCTCTGGTACCAACCAATGTTCTTTGGGTTTACCTCATGTCGTCCAATAGGTGTAAATATCCTTGGAATCATGCCAAATTGCAGATTTTATTGATAAAGATAATTTGTGTGATCTTCCGCGGAGCGTTTGTCGGAATATGTGTCTCGAAATAAAATGTGTTGAAATATGTGATTTCTTCCAACAAGTATTGTTTAACAATATATCTTTCGACTGCTGCTTTGTTTTTTGCTCTTTTCTTCAGATGAAAGAAAAACCTTTCGAAAGGATGCATCCATCTGTATTGAACTGGCCCAGCGAGTATTGCCTGATCTGGTAAATGTATAGGCAATGTTCCATGAAATCAAAGAAGGAAGGCAAAAAAACTTTTTCTAATGAGCATAATACTTCAGAGATATTGTTTTTCATTAATTTCAAATCATCCATTTTTAAATTTCTGGAACATATATCTCTGAAAAATATGCTAATTTGGCATAGCATATCGTGAACATTTCGTGGTAATAGCTCGGAAAATGCAATTGGAATGAGTTGCTGCATGAAAACATGACAATCGTGACTTTACATCCCGATTAGCCGTGAACCAATTATATCAACATACCGAGCAATGTTCTATGTATATCAATATGGAAACTTAATGTTTTCTTTTAACCACCTTATTAATGCGGTTTTTGTCGGCCCAGACAATCTGAATACTGGGATAGGTGCCCTTCCATCTCGTAACTCCAACTCAGGTCTTCGACATATTGTCTTCAAATATTTTCTTGATTGTATATTACCCTTAGTTTTTCCCATCACATTCAAAATAGTATTGATGATGTTATCAAAAAAATTCTTTTAGATATGCATAACATCCAAATTATGATGTAATATATGTGATTTCCAATATGGTAGTTCCTAAAAGATACTACGTTTATACCAGTTATGCCATTCACCTTGTCCTTTTGGTTTCTGATAACCATCATTTCCGCCGCATTCTATCGATTCTTGTAAATCTCCCATTGTGTTTAATCGTTCGTAAAGGATTTGATTCCGGGTTGCATGCATGATGCCTCTTCTTGTTGTACCACGTTCTTTAAAAATTGTTTTTTTTTATATTTTCTAAAAGGATGTCCACGGGGAAGAAATCTTCTATGACAATCAAACCAACATGGTTTCCTGCCATGTACTAGTCAAAATGAATCTGTGTCCTCCATACAATAGGGACATGCCAATCTCCCGTTCGTACGCCATCTAGATACATAGGCAGGAAAATCGCTAATTGTCCACAACAAGACCGCTTTCAATGTGAAAATTTGCTTCGTACTGACGTCATAAGCAAGAATTTCATCATTCAAAAAATATCTTAATTCATGAATCAATGGCTGCAAAACACATCAAAACTTTTCTTTGGATGTTCTGGTCCTGGAATCAGCAACGTCAAAAACATTACTTCTCTTTTAAAACACATACCGGGAGGTAAATTATAAAGATAAAAAATCATCGGCCACAAAGAATATTGACTTCCAGGTTTTTCATATAGACTAAAACCATCGATGCACAGGCAATGATAAACATTTCTCATCTCATACACGAACTCATGAAATATTTCATGAAATCTTTCCAAGCCTTGTCATCCGATGGACATTGGTTTAGCCCTTCGCCAGTCGAGTGTTCTACGTGCCATCTCATTGCCGCATCAGTTTTTTTTTTCGATTCAAATAATCTTCTCAATCTGTTTGCTTCAGGCATATAAAATTTTTTTTGTACGGTACATATTTACGTGAAGATAGTTTTTTTGGCCGAAATTTACTTGCACCACAAAATTTGCACTCCAACAAGTCTTTATAATTTCTCCAAAACAACATGCAACTGTTTCTACAAACATCAATTTTCTCACGTGGTATTTTTAGATCTTTTAAAATATTCTTTGTTTCGTAGTACGTCTCGAGGGCGTGATTTTGTTCCGATAAATATTCACGCATGGTCTTGCAAAATGATCCATGCAATTTTCAGCAACATTATAGTCTATTTTTATACTCATCAATCTTGATGACAAAGATAAACGAGACTGACCTTCACGACAACCTTCATATATAGGTTGTTTCACCGAATCCAATCGGTGTGCCTCGATGTTCGACATCTCTTTGTGCGGTTATTTATCATGAAAAAAATCGAGGAAAAGCATCTGACACCATTTCCACATATGGATTGGTCGTCGAGGGTTCATAAACAACTTCTTCATTTCTTTCTATTTTATGTGCTTTTGCATAATATCTCTAACGTCACAATTTTTGCTGTGAAATAACCAAATTTCGTAATTCTCTATGAACCCTACCTTGTAAAGATATTTGCAAAAAAAAAAAAAATTCTCGACTTCGATACTTCATATTTTTGAATCTTTTGCAGGGACATAACATTGTCTCGCGTTCTTGACATAAAGGTTGAACCGATGCAAAACTCATGAACTGCTCCAATCCGTGTAAGAATTCTTAAGTAATTTCTTCAGTTACGAGATATTTTCTTCTATACATCGACTCTTTCGATCTATATATATCTCTATTTGAAGAAGATGATGTTTTTTGAGAATATATTTGCTTGTTGATAGGTTGGCGGTAGAAGCCTTGATTTTGATCATTAAATAGTGTCTTTTTCAACGGATATCCGTTAGGAATTTCAACGAATACCCATTGATATTTACAACGGATGGTCATTGGAAAGCCATGTTGAAATATCCCAACGAAAATCTCGAATGTCATAATTCTAACGAGCGTGTGTTGCAAATTGTAATGGATTCCCATTAGAAAATGTAACGGGCATCTGTTGGCCTTTTTTGGGGTTTTTAAGGATCGTTCAACAGACACTGGCAATTGATATAGTATGTTGGAAGTTTGCGCTAATCGCAATGGATTCCAACGGATACTAGCCCATTGATCGAGTTAGTTTGTCCATTGGCGTCTGTTGGAAAATGTCACCAAAGTTCGGATCCGTTGATCCGTTCGTTGCAAACAGGTTGTTTTTTGTAGTGTTTCGTCATTTCAACATGCAAGATTGTAGGACAATTTCTACCCGTCTTCCTATTAATTTCAAGTTATCCTCCGTGATGAGTCCAAGCACGAAAGAAGAAAGGATGAAGATATCTCGAGTATCGTATGCATCAGCAGTGGGCAATTTGACGTTTTCCATGGTATGTACCAGACCGAACATTGCACAAGGAGTGGGAGCAGTTAGTCGTTATATTGAAAAACCTGGAGTTGAGTATTGGAGTGTTGTAAAGAGGATCTTGTGATTCCTCAAGGGCACCACAAATGTTGCATTGTTATAAAGGGTCAGACTTGACTGCTACTGGGTATGTCAATTCGGATTATACCGGTGACCTTAACAAAAGCAAATCTACCACATGATATGTGTTTACTTTTGCTGACGGTGTTGTAAGGTGGGTTTCAAAACTACAGTTTAACGTTATGACATTTACGATAGAGGCTGAGTATGTTAAGGCTACAAGCAAAAAATGAGGCAATTTGGTTGCAAATGTTGATGGAGATGCTTGGTCATAAACAAGCTAATATTGTCTTATTCTCACTACAAAAAACAGCCCCTTTCAAACGGACGGTGCAACGAATCCGTCCGTTGATGATAGATGGCAACAGATTGCAACGATTTAGGAGAACTTCCAACGAGCACATATCCGTTGCAATCCGTTACAAACTTCAACGGAAGTGTAACGGATATCATCTGTTGCCTCTTCCGTAGCAATCCGTTGAAAATTTCAACGGGATGTTAACGAACATCTTCCTTTGGCGTCCTCCGTTGGAAGCCCGTTAAAAAACCGGAAAAAATATTCCAACGGACATCCGTTGAAAATTGTAACAAATGCCCATTGGAAATTGTAACGGATAGCCATTGAAATTGTGAATTTCGAGGTTTGCCGGTGGAAATAAATTCTAGTGAGCTTGCAACGGTAATCTGTTGAGGTTTCCAACGGATGTCCGTTGTAATTTAAACTATTTAATGATAACAATCAAGGTTTTAGCATCTAACCATCCACAGGAAATATATTTTCAATAAAATGTCGTCATCTTCAAATCGAGATATATATAGATCGAGGGAGTGGATGTATAGAAGAAAAGATCCTATAACTGAACAGATCACACAAGAATTCTTACACGGATTGGAGCAATTCATGAGTTTTGCATCGATGCAACCTTTGTGTCAAGAACGCGGGAAAATGTTATGTCCATGCAAAAGATGCAAAAAACATGAAGTATCGAAGTCAAGAAATTGTTTGCAAACATCTTTACAAGGTGGGTTTTGTTGATAATTACAAAATTTGGTTTTTTCACGTTGAAAATTACGGTGTTTGAGATATAATGCAAGAATCAAAAGTAGAAAGAAATGAAGAAGTTATTTATAAAGCATTAACGATCAATCCATATGTGGAAATGGTGTCAGATGCTTTTCCTAGAGTTGTAATGAACAAACGCGTGAAGGGATGCCAAACATCGATGCACGCTGATGTGTGGAAATTCAAGCAATAATATTTCCTAGACCACTCTACCGCATGTATACGGTTCGTGTAGTACCAGGGTCGAACTCTAGGGACAAATGCAGCATGTTGTAAGAATATCACTAAACTAAGACGGTGTGAAATAGATGACGACGTGGTGTAGGTATCTAAAATACTAAACTAAATGATGACAACGATAGAAGGATGCAAAAGACTTTACAATTAAGAACACTACGGGTTTCGGAATACTGTGAATCGCATGGATGTAACAACGAAAGATCATAAACCTATCGAACTATCTTGACAACGGGAAATTCATGCTCTAAATTGAGGAGTGATTCTGCTGAGCCTAAACCTCCTAACCATATTTACGTGCAATCCTACCTTTCAGCAGCGATTAACTCGTAACTACGGTAGCGTTACACGCGCAATCCTAATTCCTAAGCCGATTAACCGACTGGTCAGATTCTCACTAATCAAACTTAACCTACAATCAACAGTTTCGGATTCATATTTTAACCTTCCAGCAAAACACGAATTCCTATGTTACTGAGCGGGCAGCACTAGTATGAACGTTAACGATGTTGATCATAGAACCGAATATCAAGACAAGTACGATAGATCTAAGTATTAACGCATAACTTGCACATCCATTACAAAACCGATATCCCTAGCCCATAGTTGGGAATCTACTCACTCATGGATCTTACTGTCAATGAAGATAACACAATCCTAAACATGATAAAACCTAGGAAATTCGATGCCTCGATCTTCCCTATCGTGTTACCGATGTACGGATTGATGCTTCTCTCTTTCTCCAACGTCTCCCGAGCCTTTCCTGATTATTTCCAAGCCTTTCCTTGCCCTAGCCGTCGCCCTCTCGTGTCTAGAACTGATCTCCCCTTCTATTTTGCTCATTCAAACTCTAAAAGTAGGTTGTTGCGAGAAAGGTGGCCCGCTCGGGTACACACTTCACCTGGTCGTGCTGAAGGCAGCTCGATCGTGTACATCGGCCAGCCCGATCGGGCATCATTACCCGACCGTGTGGTCTACCAGCCCGAGTCGTGTAAACTCTCGGGGATTTTCATGTCTATATGCAGCCCGAGCGGGTTCCGTATTGCAGCCCGAGCGGGCATGGTCACCCGATCATGTTGTCTTCGTGCCCGGGTCATGTAAAGTGTTGCAATTATCCCCGTAGCTTTTGCCCGAGCAGGTAGCCTCAGTGCCCAAGTGGGCACTCTTTATTCCATGCTTTAGCTCTTTTCCGCTCGATGCTCGGGTGTTCCATTAAGTTCCGTGGCTTGAATTTGGCTCCGAGTGATTTGTATCTTCAATATGTGCGGTTTGATTCAGGAATTTGCCTTTTTATGCTCATTTAGGCCTTGTCGCCTTAAAACCTGAAAACCAACAAAAAGGGCATATATAAAGAACAATCGTAACGGAATTGTAACTCGTGCTATGAAATCTATGTGAAAACGATGCGAATTCTTTCTATGCTCCAATTGATGCACCAAGAGCAGAAAAGCGCGCTTGGAGGGATTAAGGCTGAGCAAGAGGATATGAAAAAGAGAACGGACGGATTTCAGACGCATTTGAGACTCCTCGAAACGCAAGTGGCGCAACTAGCCCAAGGTTCAAACCGACAACCCAGACAGCTTCCCGGGAAACCCGAGGCGAACCCCCGCGAGCAAGTGAATGTCATCTTCTTAAGGAGCGGGAACACGGTAAGGCAACCAATGCCTCCCACGGCTACAAGAGAAGAGCCTTTTAGCGATAAGATCGAACAACCAATCACTCCAGCCGTGGAAGAGAAGGTGACCGAGGAAGAGGAGAGGGAGTTACCCTATGTAGCACCTCCCCCGAGGGTACCACCGTTACCCTTTCCGCAGCATCAAAGGAAGCAAAGTGACGAGGCCCAATTTTCCCAATTCGTGGAACTCTTGAGGAAGCTACAAGTCACTATCCCGTTCTACGACGCGCTCACAAAGATCCCTTCATATGCCATATTCCTCAAAGACATCATAATGAGGAAGAGGACCGTGGACAACGAGATGGTAATGGTAACGAATTCACTTATATAGCCTCCTACCATGGTCGAGAAGATGCCCGATCCAAGTAACTTTGTCATTCCTTTTAAGATTTATGATTACGAAATTGAGTATGCACTAATAGATATCGGAGCGAGTGTGAGCTTGCTACCACTATCCCTTGTTGAAAAGCTCAATAGAGTAGGAGATCTTCAACCCACGCGAATGCAAATCACATTGGTTGATCAATCCGTAAGGAGTCCCTGGGTATATTGACGAATGTTGCCGTACAAGTGGGGGAATTCTGGTTCCCCACGGATTTTGTCGTTGTGGATATGGAGATCAATCCTGTACATCGTTACATTCATCCAGAGGAGATACCACTATCTGAGGGCACCGGGAGACAATTCCAGTCACCAGCAAGATCGGACGCTCTCACGCAGATCAAGGAGAAGCCGAAATTCCCTCAGCAGGGAAGTGACCTGAGCGGGCAGCACACTCTACCCGCGCGGGCAGAGCCAATTTTAGGAGACCCGGTCGGGCAGCCTCATAACCCGACTCGGGTAGGAGGGTTGGATGAGAACCCGCCTGGGCGACCAGGCAGCCTGACGCGTGCACACCCTACGGGGGTTAATGTCACATTTGGGAACCCGACCGGGGCACAGAAGAAGCCCGATCGGGCACCAGAGAGGAATCAAGATCCGCGCGTTTTGATCGATACTTCAAAGCGGGCAACGGTTCTATGGTCACACACATCATCTCCTACACCCTCAGTGACCCACATACATTCCTATCCCGCATGGAATACAGAAGAAACGGTCAACAAAAACCGAGTTCGAAGGAGATATGAAAAAATCATGGGGTCTAACGAGAAGAACCGAGGATCGCAAGTGAGAAGCCGACCAGGATTCGAGTCGCGTCACGCTGATCAGATAGAGGACGGAAGAGGCATACCTCCTCTCTCCGCCATCACACGCGTATGAAGACGCTAGGGTCAAGCTAAAGACCGAAAACAAGCGCTTCTCGGGAGGCAATGATGCGTATCAGAGTTAAATAAAATAACCTAAACTACCCGCAAGTGCACGGCACGTGTGTAGTATTTTAGGTGTCGATCCCACAGAGACTACGCAACACTATCTAAACTCGAACTATGAATCAAACTTGCTAACGAAAGAATATGGATGAAGAATGAAATACTGAAAGTAAATAAATGAGTTGGTTCTTAACGATCAGACAAACGTTCTAGGAATCCAGTTTCACCACAAGACTACCGAAATCTATCATGCAATCCCAGTTAAAGCTATCAAAGGCAGATGATCCTAATATGATATCTACCCTCTCTCGAGGCATAGACACGTGATCTAGACAAGTTGCCCCCTACATTCGTGGCTGACACCTTGAACTAAACCCATAAGCTCTATGATTCATCCGTTTCACCCTCAACCGTTGCTACCCTACTTTCGTGGCCTAACCTCGGTTGTTCTAACATGCATCTACGTGGCCTTTGTAAACACAAGTCAATTAAGCGCTCAGATAGAGAATAGATGAACTAAAACGGGAAGATGCATTCAAAATAGATCAAAAGTGGTTCCGGGATAGCCAAGGGCTAATCCCTTCTCCTAGAAGAAACAAACTACTCGCTCATGCGTCTGTAAACAAACATAAACAAAGTAGAAAGTCTAAGGAACATGAAAACCAAATGAAACCGAAGTGTCGGGGCTTGATCTCAAATGCTCCTCGCTTGCCTCCTCGCAAGAATCTCCAAAATCACGAACCGAATGAATGTGTCTTCTAATGTCGTCCTCTGCCTCCTTTTATGCACTTTAAGTCGGTCTAGATGTTGCCTAAATCTCCCCACCGACTTCCCATTGTTTTAAGTTAATTTTACTTAACTTAACAAGCAGACACGGGCCGCGACCCGCTCGGGCGGTCGTTGTACCCGCTCGGG
>CM071866.1:39825035-39849604 GCA_036759665.1 Gynandropsis gynandra
GGCGCTTTTCTACGTCCTAAGGGTTAGAGTGTTGCGTAATCAAAGAAAAAAAACCGAAAAAAAATCTAAGATCTTCAATAACGCACCTCTTCACTCCGCTAAGATCACGCAACCTTATGAGTGTGCCATAGGCAGCCTGGGTCTAAGTAGAAAGCCATCCCTCTTCGACTTCGACGTCCTAGGAACAAAGCATGGATCTAAGTGTAGAAAAGAAAAAAATGCATAAGAACGAGAAGAAACGATTTGAATGATATCAAAAGCTTAGGGAAATAGGTATGGAGATTGCTTGGACGTTATCTAGGGTTGTGAAGTAGACTTAGATTTTTGGTAGGATTTCATGGCTCAGCACTTTCGGTAGATATAAAGCTATACTCGGTACGCTTAGGCACTTATCCATGTGACGCATTGATTTGCGAAATGACTAACCCTTCGATATTTTTGAGCTAGTATCCATCGTTATTAGATTCTTCTTGTACTAGACTTAAGTTTTGTTTGAGGACAAACAAAGGTTTAGGTCTGGGGGAGTTTGATAACACTGAAAGTGTATCAATTCTAGGTTAGGTTTTAGTGCCATTTTCGCGTATATTTCAAAGATAGGTTTACATATCCGATACGATTATTCGTTGCATACACCCGTTTTGTTAGTTTGCAGGTTTTTAGGCGACAAGGTTAAATGAGCTTAAAAAGATGGATTCCTGAACAAAACCACGTACTTTGAAGATAAATCCACTCAGTGCCAAGATCAAGCCTTAGAACCCAAAGGAACACCCGAGTAACGAGCGGAAAAGAGGAAATTCAAGACTTCAAGGGTGCCCGGTTGGGCACCATAGTCCACCCGCTCGGGTAAAACCTACGAGGTTTTATCCGCACACCTTGCACGACCCGGGCACGAAGGCAACGAGATCGGGTAGCCTTACCCGATCGGGCGCGAGACGTATACCCGCTCGGGCGTTAACTCATCCCAAATATCCCCGAGAGTTTACACGACTCGGGCCGCTCAACCACGCAATCAGGTGCTGATGCCCGATCGGGCATGAATGGAGTACACGATCGGGCGCGCCTCTGCACGACCGGGTAGCAGTGGTGCCCGAGCGGGCCGCGTATTTCGCAACAACCTAGATCTTGCATTCAAATGACCTATTTTATAGACCAGAAGAGATCTAGAGCAAAGGGGGCGACGTACAGGGGAAGGAAAGGCTTGGAAAACATCTGGAAAGGCTCGGGAGACGTTGGAGAAGAAGAGAAGCATCAATCCTCACATCGGTAACACGATAGGGAAGGTCGAGGCATCGAATTTCCTAGAGTCTATCATGTTTAGGATTATGTTATCTTCGGTTTCTGTATTCTCCATGAGTGAGTAGGTTCCCAACTACGGGTAGGGATATCGGATTATAACGGATGAACAATGATTTGCGTTAATGCTTAGATTTATTGATTTTATCATGATTTTCGGTTCTACACTTGACATTATCACTCTTACACTAGTGTTGCCCGCTCAGTAACATAGGATTTCAGACTTTGCTGGAAGGTTAAAGGATGAATCCGGACCTGTTAAGTTGTAGGTTAAGTTTGGCTAATGAGAATCTGACCGGTCGGTTAGTTGACTTAGGAATTATGATTGCGTTTGTAAAGCTGCCATGGTACGGGTTAATCATTGCTGGAAGGTAGGGTTGCACGTACTCATGGTTAGGAGGTTTAGACTCGGAAGAATCACTCCTCACCTTAGGGCATGAATTTCCCGTTGTCAAGATAAGTTGATAGGTTTATGATCCTTAGTTGCTTCATCCATACGATTCCCGACACCCGTAGTGTTCGTCATATCCGAGTTTACCCCAACCTAGTATCGTTGTCACCATTTAGGTTAGTTTTAGATATTTAGGACCACATCTTCATCTATCTCTATTTTTCTTAGTTTAGTTTTATTCTTAGTTTTAGGTTGCTTTAGTCCCTAGAGATTGACCCTGGTACTACACGATCCGTATACTTGTGGTAAAGTGGTCTAGGAAAATATCTAACTCGTGTTTACCCACATCAGCCTACAGATGCATCATGTCGGTCGACATGAAGACCTGCTATCATCCTGTATATTTCGCCAACTTGCTGCTTCAAATATGTTAATTTCGGGTTGGCTACGCCTAACTCATTTACTACCGCTTTGGATGGGTAATCGTGGTTGTAGTCCCCGACCTTCTTGCCTCCTTCCCTCGCCATGCTCTCGATCAAGTTCTCGAGTTGATTGAATGTGAGGTTGCTGAGGGAACCACCACCCGCTGCCACGATCATGAACCGGGTGGTTTCTTGGAGACCTTGGATAAAGCTCGTGATAAGATACTTCTTATCCATTCCATGATGTGGGCATATACGCTGATAGTTCTTAAATCGCTCCCATGCATTGTGTAGGGTCTCGCCTCTTTCTTGTAGGAAAGAATTTATGCGATTCTTGGCGAGTAACGTCCTGTGATCCGGAAAGAATTGTTGCATGAACCGCTGCTCCAGATCATCCCACAAGGTAATTGATGCAGCAGGCAAGTTGAACAACCAACATTGCGTTGCATCCTTGAGCGAGAAAGGGAATGCCACCAAGTATAGATCCTCCCGCGTAACTCCCGTGCCAACTTTGGTGGTGCTGCAGAGCATCTTGAAGTCCGTGAGATGGGAGTTCGGATCTTCATTCTCCATTCCTCTAAAGAGTGAGTTGTTGAGCATTTGGATGAAGGCGGGTTGTAGCTTAACCTGATTATCTATGGTGCGGGCCATGCACGAAAGCAACTGAGTGTGCTTTGGAGCGGTGTAGGCTCCGTAGGTTTCATCGGCAGCAGCCATGTCAGGGTTATTTGCGTGATCTTCTCCGCTGCTTGCGCTGTCGGTTTCTTTCTCTTCGGAGGTGTAAGTCTCTTGACTGCGCTTTCTATCTACTTCGGACTCAAAATCCGCTAGACCAATCCTCCTCTTCTTGCGCAGGCTTCGTAATGTTCACTCGACCTCGGGATCGTATATGAGGAGCTTTTGTGTGGAGCTTCTCATACAAGGCTTCCTGCACAACAAGAGACGAAATACCAAAGTGTAGATCCGCGGTAGATAGAATAGACTCGATAAAAGAAAAAAAAAGAAAATGCGAAAAAATGACTAAGAATCCGGAAAGGACTAGATCTTAATCTAGCTAATTCCTAGTCTAGGATGTAATTAATCCCCGGCAACGGCACCAAAAACTTGATGTTTGGAAATTCAAGCAATAATATTTCCTAGACCACTCTACCGCAAGTATACGGTTCGTGTAGTACCAGGGTCGAACTCTAGGGACTAATGCAGCCTGTTCTAAGAATATCACTAAACTAAGACAGTGTGAAATAGATGACGACGTGGTGTAAGTACCTAAAACACTAAACTAAATGATGACAGCGATAGAAGGATGCAGAAGACTTGACAATTAAGAACACTACGGGTTTCGGGATACCGGGAATCTCAAGGATGTAACAACGAAAGATCATAAACCTATCGAACTATCTTGACAATGGGAAATTCATGCTCTAAAGTGAGGAATGATTCTGCTGAGCCTAAACCTCCTAACCATAATTACGTGCAATCCTACCTTCCAGCATCGATTAACTCGTAACTACGATAGTGTTACACGCGCAATCCTAATTCCTAAGCCGATTTACCGCCACCATATCTTCCTCCTTCACCAATATTGGCACCATAGATATTTGATGAAGAGGACGATATAAGGGATATCGATTCCTTAATCGATAATTTCGACAGGCGTCCCACGCTTCTATTTATCGATACTGAACGTCCTCTCGGGACGCTATGGTAACTTTATTGTTTTATAATTTTATATTGTTTATTTTATAAATGGTATCTAATTATTTAATTTTCATGCGTAGGTTTGACGTGGATGATGTTCTAAAAAATACGAACAACAACATCATCCAAGGGTTCTTACAGGACATACTGTATTATTCACGACAAGTTATGCCAGAAGTCATACGCCACCGATGGTGGTGCACCTTTATCATAAGTGTATTTCAAATTAAAATTTTATTTAAAATGATTATTTATATATGTTATAAACTAACTCATTATAAATTATTTTGCAACGCGCATACAGCTGGCTGAAGAAGGATACGACGCGCATCTATACGGCATGGATGCACGACATGCAGGCTCAGATGCGCTTGATGATGAACAATGCCAAGCACAACTACTATACCAAGAATCGCAAACCGAATTGGGCAATAGATAAGGTCTTCTATTAACTTATTCAACATTGGAAGTCTGAAGACTTGAAGGCCAAGAGCGCGAAGGCCAAACAATGTCGGTACGATGATAAGGTTCCCGAAGAGGAAGCAAGAATTGGTAAAATTATTATTATTTAAATTTTTTGTTTTTATACGATATTTATCTAAAAAAATTTATTTTATATCACAGTTGCAACTGATAGGAAGAGAACCGACTCTTGTTGAGCTGGTAGTGGAAACCCACGCGAAAAAGAAGTCGGTCGTCGGGAAAGAGAGCGATGAACCCGAACTCGTCGACCCTCGAGCGGAAAGAACCTTGAAAGATATGATGAAGAAGATTACACAGAAATCACAAGCTTACGGTTCAACTCCCGACGACCTCAGTCCTTTACAAAAAGACAAAAATTATTTGGAGGTAAAAATGTAGTATTTTATCTTTCGGTTATAAATAAAAAAATTTGTAAAAAATTCTAACTCTAATGTTTTTTGTTTTGTAGTCGGTTAGACTGTATAAGGGGCGTTTATACGGACTCGGAGCCATACAGAAAGATATGATCGAGGACGCCATGGCGGTACCTCCCGTGGTCCAAGAGAGCTACACAGATTAACAGCGTATCCAGGATCTCGAAACACAACTTCGAGACACTCAAGCCCAACTGGCAACGCGATCACAAGTGCAGCACATGGAGAGCGTCATAGAGTTGCTACCTGGCCAGGTGAGGGGATCAACGTCGCGGCAAGTACCGGGATCGATTCGGATGCAACGCCTTCCAGAGGTGCTGGTGACCCCACCGATTATATTGGCCCAACCGATTTAAATGAATTGTAATAGATTTAGGTTTAAGTTTTTGTAAAACCTTTTATCAGTTTAATTAAAAACATTTTTATTTTTGTAAAAATATTTTTTTTAGTTTTTTTATTTTTTTAAACAACATTCCAAGGGATGCCCATTAGAAATTCTAATGGGCATTCGTTGGAATTATATTTCCTGCCAAATGGTAACGGATACCCGTTGCCATTTCCCCTCATTTTGGAACGGATTTCCGTTGCCATTTCCCACCAGTTTACAATGAATGCCCGCTGGAAAATATGAATTCCTGCTCTTTTGTTTCGCGACGGTGTGGCAACGGACGCATGTTACAAAATTGTAATGGACTTCCTTTACAATATTTTAATGGGCGTCCGTTGCAACTTTTTAACGGGCATCCGTTAAAATTTTCCAATGGTTCTATCCGTTGGGCGTCCATCACAATTTTCAACAGATATTGCCGTTGGGAATCACAACTGATCCCGATTTGTAATGTGTTTCCCAACGGGCTCAGATCCGTTGCCGTCCATTGGGAATCGCTTTTCGCAACGGATTTTGGGTGATTTCCGACGGATATGTCCGTGGGAAATCACCTGTTTTTTTATAGTGTCTGTGATAGTTAGAGTGCTTTGCATCTTGCAAAGAATCCAACATTTCATCTAAGGACGAAACACATAAGGGTATAATATCATTTTGTACAGGAAAAGGTGGAGGAAGATAATGTGGATATTCAAAAAATCCACACAGAGGAAAACATGACATATATGTTGACGAAGCTAGAAAATTGTGTCGATCTTCGATGGGTCTAGATGAAACATGAGCAACTTGACAAATGCGAAGTGGAAAGGAAGAAAAAAATATAACAAAAGTTATTTTGAGTGGGAGAATGAAAGTCAACAAAACCACTTGCATTGTGGTCAAAACATTTAGGCACGGTTTTTGTAGAAATATTGGACTTTATGGTCCCTAGAACGTTGAAATTTATCACGAATTGTGCCTATAAATACGAGGGTTTGCATCTGAGAATTTCATCCCAAGAAAGAAGGAAAAAAACAAGAAGAAAAGAAAAATTAGAGATTTTTTATTTCTCTTAATTTTTGGGTATTTGATAGAGTTTTTCTCCAAATTGTTAGAAAGAAATATCAATGTTTTATCTTTATAATTTGAGAGAAGTTTTGTAATTTTTTGAGATCATTAAAAATCTTCTATCGTCCGCACGTGGACATAGACACTTTGTTGAGCCATGTAAATGGACTTATTGATTAGATTAAGAAAGAGATATATGGCATGAGCTTTGCTAGAGGCCTTGATGTGGTGGAAGTATACGAGGTTATGGGAAAAAAAAGGAATTTACTTTGTCATAGATTATTGTAAAGGTGGAGGGAGAGCTCTTCAACAAGGTGGCCAAAGGAAAGTTAAGAGATGATATTGTGTGGAAGTACTTCTATCAACAGATTAATGCGATTAAGTTTTGCTACAGTTGGGGAATGTATCATCGTGACATAAAGCGTGAGAAACTGTAATTGGATGAGAATGAGATGTTAGGATCGAATGTGGATAAATAATTGTTAGACAACAAAGTAGAGATGAGAAAAATATAAAAATGGTTGATGTACCTAAAGACCAACGTCTCTCATCATCTCATCCCTGAACTCAATTTATTTTTTTAACTTAATTCATTTTTTTAAAGTTTGAACTTGATTCTTATTTTTTTGAAGTTTGAACTTGATTCATATTTTTTAAGTGTACTTGATTCATAATTTTTTAAAGTTTGAACGTGTTTCTTTTTTAAGTGTACTTGATTTATATTTTTTAAGTTTGAACGTGATTCATATTTTTTTAATTTTGCTTGATTCATAATTTTTTTAAGTTTGAACTTGATTCATATTTTTTTAAGGTTACAGTGGTCACAATGGTCAAATTGGTTGGTTAAAAAGGTCGGTCACAGTGGTCACAATGGTCACAAAGGTCGATCACAAAGGTCACAATGATCGGTCACAATGGTAAAAAAAGGTCGGTCGTAATGGTCACAAAGGTCAATCACAATGGTCACAAAGGTCACAAAGGTTTCAAAGAGCGATCATAATGATTGGTGACAATGGTCATAATGGTTGGTCGTACTGGTCACAATGGTCACAAAGGTCGGTCACAATAATAATAATAAATGTGTATGAACTCGGTTTATTTTGTATGACCTCAGTTCATTTTGTTAGCACTTAAAAATAATAACAGTAATAAAAAATCAACAATATCAATAACAACATCAAGTTCAAGGGAATGAATACCGAAACTCATGCTTCATAACATAACAATAATTACTTCAATCAAATATTGTTGTTGGTAGACCCTGTTGGGGGGAAACCAAAGCACAAGTGTTGCTTCAATGGATATCAGTTTGAATATGATGAAATATCCCTCATTTTGTCCATTTTCATGACAAAAAATTCTCTAACCTCCCTTGATGCAAGTGTCGCCACGACTCAAGGGCCTCAAATCTAACGACATGCCCTTACTTGATCATTCATCATCATTATCTTACATCTTCTACCAATAAGATCGTTCGATCTCGCAAACCCTATCAGAAGGTTATGAATTATCACCCAAATTACATCAATAAACATGATTAAAAGTCGAATAAAGAACCAATGTGATAAATGATGAATTGATTTGAAGTCACTTACCTTTGTATTTATGGCCAGAATAGAATGCATGACGGTTGTAGTAAAATAGGTCTGATCAGAAGAAGATGAACCAGCTTCTGCGTTTTATGATTATGATGAATATTGCAAATTAACACAAATCTTATCCTAAACAAGTGACGTGAAAAACCGTGTCACCTTCGTGACAAAAACTACATCACCAATTCGAAAAACATGGTCCTTGGCGAAATCTTTCCATCCGTCTTTGAATCTAGGGTCGTCCAACTTGACTTCCCACATTGGGTTAGACACATCCGATTTAAGAGTTGATGTGTTGTTGTTCCTCATTTTCCTTTTGATATGCTCATTGAATAACTTCCATGGAATAGCCTGCAACAAAAAGCAAAATAATAAACAAAACATTCATATCTCTACATTCTATAACATACATAAAGAGAGAGATGTAGGAGATTACAAGGTAGTGGTCGCGATAGTCGGGAAGAATCACTTGAACAAAATGTGGGAGATCTGGGATTTGAGACATTTTTTATGGAGAATATTTCAAAGATTATTTAGACACAAAGACGAAATGGGAGATGATGAGAGTTAGAGGGATAGATGGATGGAAGAGAGTATGTCGTATTCGAAAAAAAGGAAAGACTGAAATTTGAAAAGTAGGAGTCTGACATCGAAACGACGCAACAATACAAAGTATTGTATTATACAATTGTGAGCAACTTTGAATACACGTTGTCATGTCTTTTGAAATGTTTGAAAAAAGTTATGCAGGAATGAAGGGTCACACATGTTCCTTGAAAACCGTAGAAAGGTCACAATGATCACAAATTACGTTGGACGTTTAAATTGTGCTTTCGATACATTTAGGATCATGAATCATGTTAATTCATATACTTTAAAACATCAAAAAATATTTTAAAAGGATTTTCCCATGTGGCATAAGAAGTGTAGAACGAATAAATGTGTTTCAAAAGTGATAGTAGTGTTTTAAGAACTTGTTGGATGAATTTGAATAAATTTCAAAATAATACATTTAAAATTTCGTCAAATTTCGATATTATTAATATTATTATCTATAACTATTTCTAATAAATATCTAAAATTCAAAAATTTTGAAAATAATGTTTCTAAAGAGACGCATGGGCCGAAAGGTCACAATAGTTCTTTTGCATATAATGTTGAAAAATAGATGCGAACTCGATATATTTATAAGGATGAAAAGACGTAAACCATGCAAAATAAGACATTTTCATTGTTTAAATATACATCATACTAATTAATACCAATTGAGGATCGATCGCACGTGGGTCATATTTGACCGGATGGGTTCTTGTGATATTAGGTCGATAGGTATCAAAGGTCAAAGTAGTCCTTTTGCACATAATGCGGAAACATTGATGCAAACTAGATGAATTTATCGATTTATAAGGATGAAAAGATGTAAACCATACAAAATAAGAAATTTTAACGTTTAAATATGCATTATACTAATTAATCGCACATGAGCCATATTGGGTCGCATGAGTTGGATAGGTTCCCGTGATATTAGATTGCATGAGAATATTGTGGCTGATGTCTTTGCAAATGGCAAAAGTATTGTTTAAGTTTGAACTCGGTCTATTTGTTATAATGATTGAACTCGGTTTATTTTTTTAAACAATGTATACAACCAAAATAACAATAATAATAAAAATCTAGGTCACCGAGGTCAGAAAGGTCACAAAAGGTCACAACACAGAGACAACACAGTGCCCTCCTTCAATGTTGTAGAGACCGTGTGTGACTGCATAAAGACCGTGTCCATCGAAACCTTGAGTAACGTAGAGACAACACGATGGCCTCCTTCCACATTCTAGAGACTGTGTGACTGTGTAAGAGTTCACTGATTACCCAGACCTTGAGTAATGCAGAGACAATATGATGCCCTCTATCAACATTGTAGAGACTGTGTGTGACTGCGTAGAGACTTAGTCTACCGATTACCTAGACATTGAGTAACATAGAGACAATATGACGCCCTCTGTCAACATTGTAGAGACTATGTGTGTCTGCATAAAGACCGAGTCCACTGATTACCTAGACCTTGAGTAACATAGAGACAACATGATGACCTTCTTCAACAATGTAGAGACTATGTGTGTCTGCGTAAAGACCGAGTCCACTGATTACCCAGACCTTGAGTAACATAGAGACAACATGATGACCTTCTTCAACAATGTAGAGACTATGTGTGACTGCGTAAAGACCGAGTCAACTGATTACCCAGACCTTGAGTAACACAGAAACAACACGATGTCTCCCGTCAACATCTTAGAGACTGTGTGTGACTGCGTAACGATCGAATCCACTGATTACCCAGACCTTGAGTAACACAGAGACAACATGATGCCATCTGTCCACCGTGTCACCTTCCTGACGAAATGACAAGGTCACAAAGTTCACAAAGTTTTTTCGAGAGAATTTGGGTTTTGATGCTGACATTTGAACCCGTTTGTCTCGATCAAGATGAGATTTTTCTTCAAGCCTCACCAGGTCCAGGATAACGATTCTCTTCAGGCATCTCTTTTTGCCTTTTCTCAGCTAACACAAGAGGTAGAACCATAACTTCAGAATATTGAGGAGGAATGCTTCAACCACTGCAATCAGGAACCAAATACACAATTTCTTTATAAGCAAAACGCTACGTATCCCGCCGGTAGTATGTTGAACATAGTTCTCATATCTTGTGATCTTTATCAACCTTATGTGCAGCCGCAATTGCGTGACCGAATGGATACTTATCCACCACATAAAAGTATTTGCATTCGCACGTTCATTTTTTAAGATGCACTACAAATCTTCTATCCTTCTCATTTCTCACCTCATAGTCATGTAACTCAACCTGTTCAATTCAATAACGTCATAATTGGATGCCTGTCCAAACCGTTTATGTAACATTTTCTCAATATACAGTGTTAACTTTTAAGAATCATCCCCAGTAGCTGCTTCCAACCTATACCTATTGAACCATTTCACTACCTTTCCTAAATAAGTATCTAAAAGCGAAGCACCGAAATATTTTTGACATCTTCAACGTGAAATTTATTGACTAGTGGTTAATGAGTTGTACCTTTCAACCTTAAATTTTTATATTTTCCACTTAACGGGGTCAAGTTCCTCTTTCTTTTAAATAATTTGAAACATTAGGATACATGCGCAAAGGTCCCAACAATCACAAAGCTCGTAGAGGTCACAATAGCCACAAAAGTCACAATGGTCACAAAAGTCACAAAGGTCATATTTTTACCTTGCCTTCAAATCATTAAATAGCTCTTCAAATTCATTCACCATGTAAGCTGCTGCACATTTAAAAAACATTTTCACCATAGTTTCACCCTTTGAACTCTTTTTACCTTGGCCTTTATTGACGTAGCTCTTTCTGTTTGGTGATATATGACTGACGCGCACAAAAAACCATGATCAACTTCTTTGTACACTTGTTTGACTACTTTTATCAAGCATTTATAGTGATCAGATATCACAACGACATTACGTTCATCTGGTATCACCTTTTTCAATCTTAACATAAACCATGTCCATGATTCGTCTTTCTCTTTATCGACTATTCCCCAAGCTGAAGGCTGCGGTTACCACAATCAATGATCCCTTGTAGACTCCTGTAAAAAATATTGCATCCACAACAACCACTTTACACATGTATTTCCATCCTCTCATAGTCGCTCCCACAACCATAAAAAAGTATTTGAAGCTTTTCACATCACCATCCAGTTGAACATTTGCGACATACCCGAGATTTATTTCTGTAAACAGGTGCAACCACCCTGAAAGCCTTCTATAATGATCAAAGTCATCACCACAAATCTCCTTTTGAGCATTGCGTTTGTCTCTTAATATCATCAAATACGATACATTGGCATCATAATTTGCTTTTACATGAGCCATGAATTCTTTTGCTGGAGGTGTTTCATATTCCCGATATATTCCTCATTCAAATAATCTTTAACCAATTGCATTGTAACCTTTGTAGCTTCTGTCGATTTAGATACATATGAACACTTATGAATGGGATAATATGTTCTCACACAAAACCGTTTGGAACTTGGGATTATTTCCACACGTAATTTCCATTTACAAGCACTTCCTGCAAACATGATCGTACTTCCCACACCTTCGAATCAAAACTCAATGTTGCATATCTAAAAGAAGTTTCAAGTGAATCCTTTCTTACAAATGCATGTAAATCCTTCTTGCTGTCAAACTCTAGCCCAATTTTAAGTTGCAATCCATCTTTGAACTCAAAGACTGAATTTTAATTTTTTGCCTTCTCGTAAAGTAGCATTTCCAAGTTAATCTTACCGTTATCATCGCCATCACCATCCTTATGCTCAGTTAGCACGTCAGTATCAACTACATGACTATCATAAACCATAAATTCATGAATGACCATATTCATGGCATAACCACCATCTTCTCTTAACTCGCTGGTATGTTCTTTATCAGAATTATCTGAATCCAAAATATTTACTATTTCCATCGGATTACTCCCAACTCTATTTTTGTTGATTGAACCTAAAGTAACACAGTCCTCATAATCTACAACACCTCCATTCTCACCTCTTCTAGTAATGCTTCCAAGGAATTAGAGGTTCAACTTCCCTCTTAATTTTCATTCACACATCACACTTATCGATTCTATCTCCATATACAGCAGAGGTCGAATTTCATCTTATTCGATTGAACAAATAACAAATAAGGTGTTTGCATTCATTATATATGTCGGCTTCCTATCTTGATAAATATTGGGCAATTAGCTTAACTTCAACTTCATTGTATTTTACTCCACCATCTTCTCTGTGCATAACTCATCAATAAGTTGTTGGTATGTCAGACTAATTAAGGAGAATAGAAAAATACTCTCTGGTTTTCTTGAAATCTTTCAACCCATTCAAATTCTCCATTTATTTATTTCTTATTTACCATCATAAAACAAATAAATCATTGTGATTTTCTCATCCAATGAATCCATTACACATGTAACAAAAATATAAAAAGAGGGTAAACTATGTGACCCACTGCGACCATATGTTTCAATATGACTCTGTGATCCAGTTCGGCAATGTGTTTCAATATGAATCTGTGATCTAGTGGGATGCGACTCGATGAGACTCTGTGACCCTCTGTGACCATGTGTTTCAATATGACTCTATGATCCGATGCGATTGTGTGACTCGATGAGACTTTCTGACTTATTGCGATCATTTGACTCACTCCATTTCACTCAGTGATTCATTTTGACTACATCAATATAAGACTAGTTTTGACAAAAGGAGAATTGAATCTATACTTTTTACTCACCACTCACCCAGGTTATCCAATTCACAAATGAAACATGGAAAATACCATTATCTCCCCACAAACAACATTAATCAGTTCAAATTAAAAATAAACCTAAATTTAAACTCAAAAGTTACTATATACACCAGGTTTTTCTGTGCAACGTACTTAATTCCAAGCTTCTATGTTGACAACAAATGAATTCAACCTATTAGCGACGAATCTAATGTCGATTTGAAACTACTCGCGGTGAATCCTATGACAATATGAAGCTACTCTCGGCGAATATGATGTGGGAGAAAAAAATTTTCGCGTCAGAAGAGAGAGAAAACGAGGTGCTTTAGAGGAGAGAAAAAACTGTCAATTAAATGACAAAGGGATATTTGGGGTTATCAATATTATATTATAAGAGTAGAGTTGAAGTTGGGATTTTGTTTTTGGAGAGAAGGGTAGAATTGAAGTTCTAATAGCATTTAAGTGTATTTCTAAAGTTACCCCGAACAAACCATCAGCTGATGTGAAGATTAAACATAAGAAAATATCAAATTCACCCTCCACTACTACTTACCGATTATACCAAAACCTGGGGCTGTGAGGATTTTGTTTTACCTCCTCCATTCCTTTTGTTTCTCCTTACGGGAAGCACTCCTCATATAAATTCGATCCGGGATATCATTCCCAAGGCGGAAAGTAATGAAAACAGAGGACACAGAGGAAGAGTAAAACTTTGGGTGTTGGATTCGAGAACCCCGAATGTAGTTCTTGCAAAACCGATTCCGACATGGGTATTATTCGGTGAGGGATCAGTGTAACTCACTTTACTACTCTGTTTCAGTTTGGGTTTCGATTGACATTTGCAGTGGGAAGAAAACATATAAATCCACTAATAAAACTTTCCCTTTTTCCAATCATCACCTATATTTTCCCTTATATATATATATATTCTTATTTTATCTTACTCTCCGGTGAATGAAGTCAAGCTTAAGTGTTAGAACTGATACAGATTAATTGAAATAGCATATATAGAATGAAGGATTGATATCGAAGGAACTCGAAAGAACAAGCAATTGAAAAGAAATTACAACTATTTAATTAACTACAGAGTACATACGAACTGAACATTTCATTTACTCTATTCTATCTTTAATTACAATCCGCTCTAGAATGTCACTGATAACCTCTTCTCGCGATGAGACAGAGTACACTGGTATCGATGAGAGGTATAGAATTACAGAGAGTGAGATGTAGAACCTGTACTAGAGCTGAAAATTTCATTTACTGTATTCTATCTTTATATACATATGTATATCAAACAACACACCTTTCTCATATTCCTTCGTATATGTAGCGTTGCTTATTCTTTGTTGACTTGTTCCAATGCTATTTACGTGAACAAGGTAGTATGCTCATTTTATCACATTCCAAGCTTCTCTCTACATATAATATGTCATATTATTGTCACGTTCTTTCTGCAAAGTGGGGGTAAAACAACTTTTATTGGATCCCATTAGGTGGGAAAAAAACTAAATCATCGAATTCGGTGGATTAAACCAAATGGTGGGACCCATATAATTGTGGAGGCCTCGTCCTAAAATCACAAAACAAGAAGAGAAGAGGAAAATAGAAATAAAGTATTTTTTTTCTTAGTTTTTAAAGTTTTTTCTTGGATCTTTAAGAGTCTTTCTCCTCAGTGTAAGAGAGAAATACCATTGTTTTTCACTTTACAATTTTACAGAAGTGATATAATTCCTTGAGAGTCAGTAAAAGTTTTCTACTATTCATCTGTGGACGTAGACACTTTGTCGAACAACATAAAACCCTGATATCTTTAGTTTTCAATTTTCTCGTCTCTACCTTGTCGCCTAATAGTTATTTATCCACGTCTGATCCTAACAGTTGTATCAAAGTTCTGACTTACTACTAGTTTTTCATACGAAGATTGGGTTATAGTGAGATCCATACAAATAAAATGTCAGCACGATATGAGATAGAGAAGTTCAACATGAATAATTTCTTGACAAGAAAACAAAAATGAGGGTTGTCTTGATGAAATAGGGTAGTTTGGCGAAAAAATGAGGGTTGTCTTGATGAAATAATTTCTCGAAAGCGTTAGTTTGCACCTCGGTCTCATCAATGACATCTTCAATAGTATAAGAGTTGGAAACTCCAATAGAGATCTTGGAGTATCTCTCAGAGTTATATGAGATGAAGCCATTCCACAACAAGATATTCTTGAAAAAAAGATTATACACTCTCCGGATGTTGGAATCTACTTCCATGATAAAGCATATAAGTATGCTCAATATGCTATTTTTGAAACCCTCTAAAATGGGTTACAAAATAGATATAAAAAAGCGTTCTAAGATCTTGTTCCGATGTTTACCAGATTCGTATGATTCAATAATTGTAAACATGACTAGCAATCTTCTCACTAATTATTCAGTCTTTGATAATCTTGCAACTACTATTCTGGAAGAGGAACATAGACGAAAAAAGAAGGACATGCGGTTAGGATCGCAATGAATAGAGGCCTTATTGATTATCAAAGGGAAATCAACGTAACATAGTTCAAGTGGGAGCCAATATGCTGACAAATAAAAGTCAGGAAATAAGAAGGTTAATAAATGCTATCACTATGGAAAGAAATTTCATTCAAAGAAGAAGTTTTGGCATTATAATTAAAATGGAGAGAAAGTAGCAAAGCCTCAAAGAAATGTGGCAAATACCAATAATGGTAAAATGTTGTACAACGAGGTAATAACAGCTACTGAAGACAGATAAAATTTCTCCGATGTATAACTTCTAGATTCAGGAGCATCATGGTATATGATCTCTCAGAGAGAATGGTTCCATGATTATGAACCTATATCAAGAGGATCTGTGTTTATGGGAAATGATTATGTCTTGAATATCGCTGGCATTGGTACCATCAAAGTGAAAAATGAAGATGGTATTTTTTTTACCATTCAAGGGGTACGGTAGTAGAAGGCTTGACAAAGAATCTATTTTCTATTGGAAAATTAGATGGCATATGGTGTAAGACCTATGTGGAGAATGGGATCATGACAATTGTCAAGGATGTGTTTGTTGTACTGAAAGCTGAAAAGATAGCGTCAAAATCGTACATGCTTAAAGGAAATACACTATGTGAAAGAGAAGGAAATGTCGCAGAATCAAATTCAATAGCGGACTCAACGACATTGTGGCACCAAAATTTAGGTCACAAGTTGGAACATAGTTTGAAGATTTTTGCAGTTCAACTGCTAGAATTAAGGCTATCTTGGATCTAGTTCATTTTGATGTTTGGCAAGCACAAGAGATATCCCTAGAAGGTGCACGATACTTTGTATCTTTCATTGATGGTTACTCATTAGAGATGTTGGGTGTACCCTATAAAAAAGAAATCAGATGTATTTGAAGTTTTTAAAATCTTCAAAGGCTAGAATAAAGCTTGAATCTGGGAATAAAATTAAATGCTTGAGGTTAAAAAAAATAGGAGAATATATTGGCGATGAGTTTAATTGGTTCTGTCAACAAGAGGGAATCAAAAGACACTTCACAGTGGCCTACACACCTCAACAAAATGGTGTCGTCGAGCGAATGAATGGAACCCTATTAGAAATAATAAGGGCTATGTTGAGAACTGTTACATTGGCAAACAGTCGTGATCTCCTGTTATATGATCATTCGGTCACCATCAACGCAATTGATATGAAGATACCTATGGAGATATGGATGAGAAAACCAGCTCATTATTGCAACCATAATATGTTTCGATGTACTGCATATGCGATGTATAACACTCAAGAAACAACTAAACAAGATCCAAAATCCAGAAAGTGTATCTTCTTAGTGTATGCAAATGGAGTAAAGAGGTATCACATGTAGGATCCTATTGTCACAAGGTTATTATTAGCAGAGATGTTGTATTTGCAGAAAAAATGTGAAAAATAATAGTTGTTATTTGGAAAAACAAAAATGATGGGATTTGATGTTGAAAAACATGTTACATGTTCTTCTGAGGATATTGAAGAATTTTGGCCAATTGAGATATCAGAGTCACAACTTTGATGTTCAGATCGAGAGCGGAGAAACCAGTATGACAGATCGATTTTATTGTGGAGGGAAATGTTGCTTATTGTCTTCTATCTGAATATGGAAAACCACTCACGTTTCGTGAGGCAATTCTAGGAAATATAGATCTCAATGGATGACATCAATGGAAGATGAGATAGAAGCACTTCACAAAAATAAGACATGAGATCTTGTTCCTTTACCACGAGGAAGGAAGGCTATTGGAAACAAATGGATCTTCCAAATAATGTGAGATTGCAACAATAAAATGGAAAGATATCGTGCAAGAATGGTAGTAAAAGGATTCTCTTAGAAACAATTGATCAATTTCAAAGAAATATTCTCACATGTTATTCGACTCAAAATAGTTAGAGTTATTCTTACAATGTGTGCTACATTGGATATTCACCTTGAGTAATTAGATGTTATAACCGTGTTTCTTCATGGAGTACTTGAAGAAGAAATTTATATGTTGCAACTAGAAGGATTTTTCAAACAAAGGAAAAGATAACTTGGTTTGCAGGCTACACAAATCTCTATACGGTCTCAAACAAGGGCCGAGATGTTGGTATAATAGATTTGATTCTTTTCATAATGAACCTTGGATACAACATATTGCATGCAGATCTTTATTCGTACAACATGAGATTTGGTGATGATGATTTCATCATTTTGTTGTTCTATCTTGACGACATGTCGATAGTTGGCTCCAATGATGATCATATTAAAGAATTGAAGGGTCAATTGGTTGGAGAGTTTAAAATGAAAGACTTAGGCCAAACAAACAAAATTCTAGCGATGCAAATTCATGAAAAAGTAATATGAAGATTTGGCTTTCACAAAAGAATTATATCAACAAAGAATTATATCAGCCAAATTTCTACCTCTCTTCCTATTAATTTTAAGTTATCCTCAAAGATGAGTTGTAGCACGAAAGAATAGAGGATGGAGATGTCTCGAATACCATATGCATCAGTAGTTGGCAATTTGATGTTTGTCATGGTATGAACCAAACCAGACATTGCACAAGCAGTGGGAGCGATTAGTCGATACATGGTAAAACCTAGAGTTCAGCATTGGAGCGTTGTAAAGAGGACCTTAAGATACCTCAAGGGCACCACAAATATTGCATTATGTTATGGAGGATCAGACTTAACTATTACTTAGTATGTTGATTTAGACTATGTAGGTGACCTCGACAAAAGCAAATCCACCCCAAGATATGTGTTTACTCTTGCTGGCGGTGTTGTAAGTTAGGTTTCAAAACTATAGTCTATCGCCATGACATCTATGATAGAGGCTGAGTATGTTGCGGTTACAGAAGCCAATAAAGAGATAATTTGGTTGCAAATTTTGATGGAAAAGCTTGGTCATAAACAAGATAATACAATCTTTTTCTATCATAGTTAAGGTGTTTTGTATCTTGCAAAGAATCCAACATTTCAACCAAAGACAAAATAAATAAGAGTACAACATCATTTTGTATTGGAAAAGCTAGAAGAAGATAGTGTGGATATTCAAAAAATTATATATATAAAAGTTGTTGCAAATGGTGGCTCCTCATGACGCCACCTCATCAACAATTTTATTTATATTTAAATTCCATCCAATTGAAACTAAATAAAAATTAACTACATTTATTCTAATTGATTTTTTCCATTTAATCTCATTTAATCTCTATTCAATGTTATGAAAAGACATCCCACGTTTTGACAAAGAAAAAAAAACTCTTCATGTTCTCTTCTCTTACCCTAATCCCACCAAATTTAATCTCCATTCCCCACGTTTTTCGCTCTCTACAAACGGATCTTTGTTCTTTGTCCGAGCTCTCTTTGCTCTTCTATCAGGCTCTTCAGCATCATGTAAGTATATTCTTTGTATAATGGGTTGCAATGTTATCGTGAATATTATTCCACATGTAAAAAAAATTTCGACCACTCTGCTGCCTGAATATGCAACTCTCTCTCTCTTTCTTCCAGATTAATCTGCATATCAACCTCAAGTATCCTTTTACGTATCTCGAAATCATGAAGAAATTGGCTTTTTTCACTCTCAGCTTTCTCTGAGATCATTAAACGCTCATGCTCCGTGGTAGCTGCAACCGTATCCTTTGCTGCTTCAAGAGCTTCAA
Source organism: Gynandropsis gynandra (assembly GCA_036759665.1). NCBI lineage: Eukaryota > Viridiplantae > Streptophyta > Magnoliopsida > Brassicales > Cleomaceae > Gynandropsis > Gynandropsis gynandra. Next base: position 39,844,278 of record CM071866.1, read on the forward strand.
GCTCCCTTTTTAAGGAGTGAGCTTCTGTTTTCTCAACCTTTTTTCTTTTGTCTGTATAAATTTATCAAGCTTTTTCTTTTGATCATTTATATTCTTCAATTCTTTCTCGATTTCAGCTTTTCTTCCATCAAGTTCTTCCTATTCTTTCTCAAAAGTTTCCTTTTCCTAAAAGAACTGTTGTAGAAGGAATTAGTTACAGCATTCTTGAGATGCTTCAGGAGGAGAGGAAGAAAGTGGAGCATTATTCGTTGCCCACTCCTTCACGGTCCTTTGGACGCAAGTCCGTGTCGATTGAGAAGGTATAGCGACACTAATATTGTTGCTTTTTCGGATTTTCTATGTGGGAATTGTGTACAGTTTCTTCTTGCGTTAGGGATTTGATTTTGATTTCGTTTGGGTTTTTGGGGTTTTTTATAGGGTCGTGGAACAATGCTCAGGGAGATCCCAAATGGTTCGTAGGGTTTTACTCATACCGTGTTTGTTTCGATTCGTTTCTTGTGAAAGCCTTTCCCTGGTGGTTGTTAAACGAAGAGACAACTATTGCGGATTCTTTGATTGTGTTCACTGGTTTGGCCATGTCGAATAGGCTACAAAATTTATGTGATGATAGACTAATAAAGCTGTCTGTCTGAATTGGATTGAGCTCTAAGGTGTACATATGCATTCGGTTGTGTACAAAGGAATGTTTGTTGGGAAGATTACATGCTTTGTTATCCAATTGTCATTTGTAATTTGTTTATATCATTATGTTACATTTCATTGATTGTTATAATAATTATTTCAATTTAAATTTCAATTTACTTTTGCCATTACTTTAACCACCAAACAAACAAAAATAAATCACTATCCCGTGCATCGCGCGAGGTTTTTTCTAGTCAATACAGTAAATAATGAAAAATTTATTTGGTGTATTTCTTCTATAGATCTAGAGAGAACATGAACAGCATAACAAAGACATAGTGGAAAGAAAAAAAGAATACAACAGAAAGTGGTTCAAGTGAGAGAATGTAAATCCACTGAATTCGTTGCATCTACACAAAATGGTGGGCCCTATCCCGAAGAAGAAGTATTATATCCATAGACACGCGTATTAAAAACAAAAGCATAGCTGACATTAAAAAAAAGGCATAGTTAGCATTCAAAAAGACAGGAGTCTGACATCGAAACGATGAGTAGCAAGGGTCACATGGGTCCCATGGGTCGGAAGGGTCACATGGGTCAAATGGGTCGCATATGCCGAATGGGCCGCAGATGTTGCACATGCCGCAAGGGTTGCAAAGGTCGCAAAGTTATAAAGGTCACGGTAGTCCTTAAACGTCAATAAGAAAAAATTGATGCGAACTTGAAGAATTTATCGATTTATAATGATGAAAGTCACCAAGTTTTAGTCCAAGTAATATAAATAATAGAATATTACAAACTAATAATACAAATAATATAATATTACAAACTAACAAACCTTTGTTTTTTTAAAGTTGGCGTTGTATGGGTTGTCACGTTCCAAACACTATCAGTGATGCTGGCATTTGAACCAGCTTTTCTCGACGAAGATGGGATTTTTCTCCGAGCCTCACCAGGTCTAGGATAATGATTCTCTTTAGGCCTTCCACTTTGCCTTTTCTCAGTCAACATAGGAGGTAGAACCGTAACTTCAGAATATTGATGAGGAATTTTTCAATCACTATAGTGAGGAACCGAATACATGGTTTCTTAGTAATCCAAACGCCATGTCTCCCGGATGTAGTATGTTGAACATAGTTCTGGTATATTGTGACTTTTATCAATCTTTTGTGCAGCCGCAATTGCGCGATTACATGGATACTTTTCCACATCAAACATTTTGCAATCGTATGTTATTTTTTTAAGACTCACTAAAAATATTCTACCTTCTCATTTCTCACCTCATACTCATCACTCAGCATGTCAATTTAATAACCTCATACTTGGATACCTGTTCAAACTATTCATGTAACGTTTTCTCAACATACAGTGTTAAATTTTGAGAATCATCACCAGTAGCTGCTTCCAACCTATACTTATTGAACCATTTCACTGTCTTTTCCAAAACAATATCTAAAAGTGCTAAGATCAAAATTTTTTTGTCGTCTTCAATGTTGAATTTATTGACTCGGCTCCATTAGTGGTTAATAAGTTGTACCTTTCACCCTTAAATTTGCATCTTGTCCATTTACCGGGATCAAGTTCCTCTTTCTCAAAATACTTCACAATATTTGGATACCTGCATAAAGGTTACAACAATCACAAAGGTCATAGAGGTCACAATGGTCATATTTGTACATAAACTTCAAATCATTAAATAACACTTCAAATTCGTTCACTGTGTATGCTGCTGCACATTTGAAGAACATTTTCGTCACAATAAAACCCTTTGAACTCTTTCTATCTGGGCCTTTATTGACATAGCTCTTTACACTACTAGAAATTTAGAAATCCTAATACCCGATGCTATCCGTCTCTCGCCACTCAACTCTCGTGACCCATCTCTCACCACTACCCGATGTTGTCTATCCCCGTTCGTTGTCTCTATTGTCTGTATGTTAATACGACATCGTCCGTCTCTTCTATTCGTTCGTTCGTCCATCCCCATCCATTTGTTTGTCCCTCTATCCCCGTATGTTCATCCCCGTCCATCCTTGTTTGTCTGTCCATCTTAACCGTCGACCGTCCTTCCGTATCTACTTCCGTTTTATACATATTTTTTAGATTTTTACTATCATTAGTTAGATTTGGAATATAGTTAGTTGGATTTGGAATAATCATATGATGTTTTAAAAAAATTATTAGACAACTGAGATTACCGGACTAGTAAAGTCTGAATTTGAACGGGTTGCGGAAGTTTGGCTCAAAGCTCTCGTAAAGAATTTAAAATAAATCAAGGAAAGAAAGGGAAAACCGTTTGGATGACGAACATTGTCTGGGAGCAAATGTGTGCTTATTGGAAGGATCCCGGATTTAAGCAAAGAAGTGAGTGATCAAGTAAATCTCATTGTTTTGATAGAAAATGATACGAGATAAGCGCATATACAACATGATCTTGTTCTTTTGCAGAAGTTTACGAAGATTTTTTAAGATTTATAATATTGTTTAAAAATTTAAATAATTCAAAATTGGTTAATATAAGAAAACATATATTTCAAATTTGTCTTAGAAAAAAGAGAAGGGATTTGAACCATCATACGAAGAATTGCTGGAACATATGAATATTAAGAAATCTGATGGTTCGTAGATAGATGTTTCAGCAAAACATGTTCATGAAGATGTTCGCAATATGACATCGGAATGAGTGTCCCAAATTCCGCCGAGAGAAGACGGAACACAACCTTCTCTTAGTCAGAAAGAATACAATGAGTTGTATATCGAGATAAATTTATTATATTTTAATATAATTTTGTTACTTATAATTGTAATTAAATTTTGATATTATTTCACAGCAAGTTATGTCGTATAAAGGTCGTATTTTTGGTCTTTGCGGATTGTCATCACAACATTCCAGTTCCTCCAAAGGTAAAGCAAAAGCTATAGACCACCAGATGCGAAATATCGTATCGCAATTGTTCGAGTCGCAAAAAGATTCCGAAAGACGTCATCAATCATTACAAAGATGCATCAACAGTTGATGCGCATGCTGAAGGCAAAAGTGCCTACATCGATTGGGATGCATACAAGAACAATTATTTTCGAGAACGAAAATTCGGAAATACCACTGATAGATTTATTATATATGTTTATTATGTCTAAATGCAAAACAACGTGTCACATGAACATAAGCCTAAGCGTACCGAGTTCAGACTTCTATCAACCGAAAGTCACGAGCCATGCAATCTAAGCGCAATAACTGATCTGCTCTTGTTGCTCAAGTAGAGAGTGAACCAGCAAATATCACTCAAGCCTTAAAGGATCCTCGGTGGCGTGCAGCAATGGATGCCGAGTTACAAGCCTTGCATCGCAATGAAACGTGGCAGCTTGTTCCAGCCACTCAAGCAAAGAATATCGTTGGTTGCAGATGGGTGTTTCGCATCAAACGAGCAAGACGGATCTGTGGAACGATTCAAGGCTCGACTTGTTGCAAAGGGGTTTCACCAAAGACCAGGCATCGACTATCATGAGACATTTAGCCCGGTTGTGAAACCAACCACCATTCGTGTCATCTTGAGTATTGTTGTTCTCGCGGTTGGACTCTACGACAACTTGATGTCAATAATGCCTTTCTACAAGGCCGACTTTCGGAGGAGGTATACATGTCTCAACCCCTGGGTTTCATTGATCAAACTCGCCCTCATCATGTGTACAGACTTCAACGAGCAATCTACGGACTCAAACAAGCTCCTCGAGCATGGTATTCGGAGCTTCGCACATTCCTTCTCGCTCATGGTTTCACAAACTCTCTAGTGGATACATCGCTGTTTATTCTCAACACAACCGCACTACAATTGTACGTGCTGGTCTATGTTGGTGATATTGTTGTTATAGGCAATCCGCATCACGGGTACAACAGTTCATTGATGCCCTAGCCGCACGCTTTTCCATCAAAGACTTGGGTGACCTATCGTTCTTTCTCGGGGTAGAAGCCATGCGAACGTCTAATGGCCTACTTTTGACTCAACATAAGTACATCAATGATCTTCTGCACCGCTGTTTCATGCATGAATCAAAGCCGGTTCTCACACGATCGGATGTAAGCTTTATGGTCAACAAGCTATCTCAATTCATGCATGCTCCCACGGATGTTCATTGGCAAGCCGTGAAACGAGTTCTATGCTATCTCGCTGGCACGAAGGATCGAGGTTACTTATCCGCGCACAACACCCTCTCTTTACATGCCTTTACCGATGTAGACTGGGCTGGAGATTCTCATGATCTCAAGTCCACCGGAGCGTATCTTCTCTTCCTTGGTGCACATCCTATCTCCTGGTCGTCCAAGAAGCAATCCAAACTCTCCCGTTCATTTACAGAGGCTGAATACCGATCTATTGCGTCCACCGCTGCAGAAATCCTCTGGGCCATTTCGTTATTATACGAGTTTGGAGTCATGTCATCCTCACCACCCACCATCTATTGTGACAACATTGGAGCAACATATCTCAGTGCCAAGCCGGTTTTCCATTCTCGGATGAAACACTTGGCTCTTGACTATCTCTTCGTTCGCGGCTTGGTCGAGTCGAACCCTCTTCGAGTCACTCATGTTCGAGCCGTTGATCAGCTTGCAGACCTTCTCACGAAGCCTCTTCCGCGACTACCATTTCATGTCTTATGCTCCAAGATTGGACTCACCACGGGTGCTCCATCTTGAGGGGGCGTGTAAAGGA
>CM071866.1:39849764-39880061 GCA_036759665.1 Gynandropsis gynandra
TAGACTCTTATTCTCGTTCTTATTCTCTTTTCTTTTTTTATAGATCTGTGCATTGTTTCTAGGACGTCGAAGTGGAAAAGGGATGGATTTCTACTTAGACCCAGGCTGCCTATGGCACACTCATTAGGTCTTATAACCTTAGCGGAGTGAAGAGGTGCATCATTGAAGAACATTTTTTTTACCAAAGATTACACATCAACTCTAACCCTTAGGACGTAGAATAGTGCCTCAACCCACCACTTAGACCCGGACCATCGATCTCGATGTACTCATGTCAATGTAAACCTGAAATAGTTAGAAACTTATCCAAGGTGACAGCGGAGTATAAGCGTGTGGAATCTAATGATCAATGAACGGTAAAATATATCAAACATAGCAAGGGATAAACGGTATGCAAGGAGATACGAATACTTGGTACTGAAACCTAGGAGGTGAATGCAACTATAGATCATGGTTTCAAGCACAACTACTCGACTAATCGGTATCCAAAAGACTTCTTAGCAAACCTAGACTATTGTTCACGATTCAAAAACGTCGCAAAATAATGACTAAAACTCGAAATTTCATACTAGGTGTCCATCCGCTTATTCCTAAAAATAACAACGAAATAAAAGAAAACTCAACATCTAATCCTAATCACATGCATGATACTCGACAAGTACTCCCCAGACTTTAATGAAACACCATCCCGGTGTTCAAGACCTAAGAGAAAATCTCGCACACCAAAACATGGGAAAATAAGGATAGAACGTGTGTACCTTGTGTCTCTTGTTGTCCCGAGTTGGTGATGCGGCTGGACGTTGTATGCGTTTCCTCCATAAGGGATTATATAGAAGTCAGAAAACCTGTGAAAAAAATCACACAATCCCAAAAGAAAGTACAACGTAATAGCTCACCGAGTACATCAATGCAAAAAGAATAAGAATAAGTCCAACAAATGAGATGAAATGAAAAATATGCAAAAGTCGGGTTGCCTCTTGATAAGCGCTTGATTAAGGTCTCGAGCCTGACCAAGCTCTACTCATCATATCGAGGTGCGCGTCCTCATTGCTGTCTTGCACGAGGTCGTGTGTGCAGTCTCCTTCCCGTTGGGGTCCCGAATCCTATAGCGCATATTGATGCCTCCTCAATCCTCCAATCGGGTTTAAAATGTTGCTCGGATGGAGGAGAATCTGAAATCTTGTTAATAAGGAATACTCCATTAGGCATAAAACTCAGATTCGTCAGAATTCTTGGAAATTCAGTCCGTGCGGTTGTGTTCCCCATAAGCCCGGTTGTGTTACTCTCAAAAGAGGGACCTCTATCGTACTTAGTGTACAGCTCGTCGGGGTTGTTATCAGCTTCGTCTAGCAGCTCGTTTGGGTCCTTACATAATCCTTCTCTAGATGTTCTGTGGAAGCTTCACCTTTTTCAAATGTCGAAGGAATGGGCTGATCCACCATTGTCTTGCACTGTGGAAACGGCAAAGGAGGTGGCCTCGGGGCTGGTTCTACGTACTTCTCCTCTTCCTCATCGGGTTTCTCCTTGAGCTCGACAAGGGCCTCTTCTGCTGCTTCTTGCGCTAATTGCTCGAACTGCATCTCCAAATGTCTAAAATGATATTCAATGCCCTCCATCTTCTTCTTGAGTTTTTCTGTCCCTGCGTTCACTTCCATAATTAAATTGCTTTGGTTCTGTTGCTCTTGGATGTAGCGGGCTAACATGGCAGTAATATCGGAGGTTGCATCGGGTTGAGTCAGTGGTAGCGCATGTGGCTGATAACTTTGATTATAGGACTGCATCCACGACTGAAAATTTTCCGGTAGATGTTGCGCATCCAACGCACCGTAGGGGTTCCTATACGAAAGTTTTGGTGATCTCCCCATCCGGTGTCGTATGTGTCTCCCACAAGCTGATTATTACCCATATAATTGAATTCCTCGTAACCAAACTCCTTGGTTCCATGATTTCTCTAAGCGCTGCATTGCTTAGCATTTGAATTAAAGCTTGATAAGGAAAAAAATCAAAATGCAGAAAAAGAACAAAGACTACGGAAATCTCAATCTAGCGAATTCCTAATCTAGGCCGTAATTAGTCCCCATCAACGGTGCCAAAAACTTGATGTGGGAAATATCAAGCTATACAAATGCCTAATATCCACTTACCGTAAGTATACGGATCGGTGTAATGCAAGGGTCGAATTCTGGGGACTAATGCAACCTAAGCTAAGAATACGACTAGACTAAGACAGATTGAATAGATGGTGGTGTGAGAAAAATTTCTAAAACACTTAAATTGATAATGACAGCGATGAGATGACGTGAAAAACTTAATAATTAAGAACACTATAGGTTTCGGGTTACCGAGATTTGCAAGGATGCAACTAACAAAGGATCATGAACCTATCGAATTATCTTGATTACGGGGAATTCATGCTCGTAAATAAGGAATGGTTCTTCCGAATCCTAAATCTCCTAACCATAATTACGTGCAATTCTACCTTCCAGTAGTGATTAACTCGTGGTTACGGTACACGCAATCCTAATTCCTAAGTTGATTAACCGACCGGTCATATTCTGATTGATCAAGCTTAATCTACAATCAACTGTTCCCGATTCATAATCTAACCTTCTAGCTAAACACGAATTCGTAAATTACTGAGCGGTCAGCACAAGTATAAGACGTTTACAATGTTGATTGCAAAACCAAATTTCAAGAAAACTTCGATAAGTCTAAGCATTAATGAATAAATTCAAGCATCCATTGCAAATCCGGGAATCCTAAGCCATAGCTAGAGGCTTAGTAACTCACGCAATCTACTGTAAAACAAGAGAAATAAACCCTAGACATGATAAAGAGTAAGAAATACGATTCTTCGATCTTCCCTATCTTGATACCGAAGTCCGGATTGTTGTCTCTCTTCTTCTCCAGCTTCTCCCGAATTTCTCCTTGTGTTTTTTCAGTCCCTCTCCTAGCATGTGCGCCGTCCTCACTGCCCTAGATCACCCCCTCTCTTTCTAATTCAATTTTGAATTCAAAACATAATTTTTTGAGAAAAATGGGGGGCCTGCGCGGGCACAAGCTCTACCCGCGCGGGGTGAGGGATCTCCAGCCCGAGCGGGCTCTTCACCAGCCCGACCTGGGCTCTTCTTGCTGGTCATGTGCAGCCCGCACGGGCACCTTAGCCACCCCGCGCGGGCAAGGGTTCTTCAGCCAAATCCGGGCGTGTTCCAAGCCTCCTCGAGTCATGCCAACTTTTCTGGAACTTCTGCGGATCTTCAGCCCGAGCGGGGCCTCTTCCAAGCCCGAGCGGGCTGTGTTTACTTGCAAATTATTATTATTTGTAAAAATTTTAAATAAATCAATAAAATATTAATTATAATTTTTTTATTAATAAAATTGTGGACGGTTAGTCCCGTCCACAAGTTGTCCATAATTTTATGACTACTCTTCTGTCAGCATATTGGTCACCTTTCCTGTCGATTTACGAATGGCCATACGGTCTGGAATTGTAGACGGTTTACGGACTGAGTTTTCCATGTATATTTGTGAACGGATTGCGGATGATATCGATTTGGCGACACTCGTTTGTAGACTACTGCTTTTCGCCCCTAATCCATCCCTAAACACGTTTAGGGACTTATTAGGGATGGATTCTTCTGTCCTTAAACCTTTATTATCTCATAGTGTTATGTTTTGCGTTATATGACGTGCAAAAAAACAATGATCCGTTTTTTGTACAATTGTTTACTGTTTTTTGGTACGACATCATGTCCATCCAGCATCACCTCTTTCAACCTTGACATAAACCACGCCCATGATTCGTCCTTCTCTCTATCGACTATTCTCCAAGCAAGTGGTGATGTTCACCATCTTGCGCGGTTGCCACGATCAATGCTCCCTTGTACACTCCTGTAAAAATAATGTTACATCCACAACAATCACTCCTGTAAGATGTTTGACATTTCATTATATATGTTGGCTTCTTATTTTCAAAAATATTGGGCAAATAGCTTAACTTCAACTTCGATGTATTTGTTTTCACCATCATCTCTACGCATAACTTATCAATAAGTTGCTGGTATGTCAGACTATTTGATGAAAATAGAAAAATACTCTCTAGTTTTCCTAAAGTCTACCAACCCATTCAGATTCTCGATTTACATTTTTTCCATCACCATCCAGCTAAAGATTTGCAACAAATTTGAGATTTCTTTATGAAAACATGTGCACCACCCTAGAAGCTTCCTATAATGTTCAAATTCATCAACATGAATCTCTTTTTGAGCATTGCATTTGTCTCTTAATGCCATCAAATACGATACATTGGCACCATAATTTGCTTTTACATGAGCCATCAATTCTTTTGTTGGAGGTGTTTTATATTTCCCGGTATATTCTTCTTTCAACTAATCTTTAACCAATTGTGTTTTACCCTTTGTAGCTTCTATTGATTTAGATACAAATCAACACTTATAAATAAGCTAATGTGTTCCCACACTAAACCGTTTGGAATTCGAGATTACTACAATCCGCAATTTCCATTTACAACCACTTTCGGAAAACTTGCATCATACTTCCCGCAGCTTCGAATGAGAACTCAATGTTGTATATCTAAAAGAAGTTTCAAGTGAACCCTTTCTTAAAAATGCATGTACATCCTTATTGCTATCAAACTGTTGCCTAATTTTAAGTTGCAATCCATCTTTGAACTCAAAGAATGAATTTTGATTGTTTGCCTACTCGTCAACTAGGATTTCCATGTTATTCTTACTGTTACCATCACCATCACCATCCTTATGATCTATTAGCACGTGAGTATCAACTTCATTACTGCCATAAACCATAACTTCATGAACGAACATATTCAAGGCACAACCACCATCTTCTCTTAACTCGTTGGTATGTTCGCTGTCAGAATTATCTGAATCCAAAATATTTACTATTTCCATTGCATTATTCTTAACTCTATTTTTGTTTATTAAACCTAAAATAACAAAGTCCCCATAATCTACAACATCTCCATTCTCACCTCCTCTAGCAATGTTTCCAAATACATGAATTAGAGGTTCAATTTCCCTCTCAATTTTCATTCACTCTTCACACTTGTCAATTCTAACTCCACATAAAGCAGAGGTCGAATTCATCTTATTCGATCGAACAGATAACAAAGAAGGTGTTCGTTATTCATTATATATGTATGCTTCCTATTTTGACATATATTGAGCAATTAGCTTAATTTCTACTTCATTTTATTATATTCTACCATCATCTCTACCCATAATTCATCAATAATTTACTGGTATATCAGACTAATTGGAGAACAATACAAAAATACACTCTGGTTTTACTGAAATCTTTCAACTCATTCAAATTCTTCATTTATTTTTTTTCCTATTTACCATCATACAAAAATAAAGCAGTGTAATTTTTTCATCCACCGAACCTATTACATATGTAACAAAAACATAAAAAAGGTAAATTATGTGACCCACTGCAACCATGTGTTTCAATTTGAATATGACTCTATAACCCAGTGCGACCGTGCAACTCAATGAGACTTTGTAACTGAATGCGACTCTGTGGCCCACTATGACCATGTATTTCAATATGACTATGTGACCCTGTGCGACCATACGGCTCGATGAGATTATGTGATCCACTGCGACTCTGTGACCCACTACAACCATGTGTTTCAATATTACTCTGTGACCCAGTACAACCGTGCGACTCGATGAGACTTTATGATCCACTACGACCATGAGTTTCAATACGACTCTGTGACCTAGTGTGATCATGCGACTCAATAAGATTTTATGACCCACTACAACCATGAGTTTCAATAAAAATCTGTGACCCATTGCAACCGTGTGACTCGATGAGACTTTGTGCCCCATTGAGACCATGTATTTCAATATGAATCTGTGATCCAGTGTGACCGTATGACTCAATGAGACTTTGTGACCCACTGCGACCATGTGTTTCAATATGACTCTATGACCCACTGCGACCGTGCGACTCGAAGAGACCATATCACTCATTGTGATCATTTGACTCACTCTATTTCACTCAGTAATTCGTTTTGTATACATCAATATAAGATTTATTTTGAAAAAAGACCCTAAATCCTAAACCCTAAAAATTACTCACCACTCACTCGAGTTATCCAATTCACAAAAGATTTAACCCTATTCGTGGTGAATCTAATACCGATTTCAAGCTACTCGCGGCAAATTTGATGCAGAGATCGAGGTGCTTTGGAGGAGAGAGAAAAATGTCGATTAAAGGACAAAGGAAATATGAGGTTATTAATATTATAAGGGTAGAGCTGAAGTTGAGATTTTTTAAGGAATGGTAGGATTGAAGTCCTAATAGCGGTTCAAGTGTATTTTGAAGTTACCCCGTTTCAATTACTATTTTACACAATTTAAACAAATTAGCTTTATTCTTACTTATTCCATCCACCTTTTAATAAAAAAAATCATGTGTTTTACTCGTTCTACAAGCTAAACGTATTAGTTATCTATCATAAGGTGTAAATAGTTATAATTAAATACCTCTTATAATATAATATAAATATAATTTATGAATAAATATATAAGCATGAGGTGTTTTTTCTATTTTGTAGGTAAATTTATTAAGAAATTGTTGATGTGAAAAGAAATTTTCAAAAATGGGGGAAGAAAAATTTGTGCAAGTTAGGCACCACCATTGTTTACAAATGGTACAAATTAGGCACCTCCATTATTGACAAATGATGCAAGTTAGGCACCTCCATTTTTAATATTTTTTCATTTTCATGCCTATATAAAAAGCATTGAGAGAGGATGAAACCACACCACCAAGAAGAAGAGAAAGAGAGGAAAAGATATATAAAAAAGAAAGAAAAGTATTCTTTGTGGGTTAATACATGTTTATTGTATCCCGGTGAGAGTTAGACTCTTGTCTCCTCTTGTATTATTTTCTTTGTGTCCTAATAAATATTTGCGGCTGTGGTTAAAAGTGAACAGCTCTCACACTGAGAGTGAACCGCCCTTATTTTCATAGTTCTTATTCCTTAATTCTGTGAATATATTTTTTTTTGTTGGGAGAATTTTGTGTGTCTCTAGAATTTTATTCATTCACTATTTCTCGTTGTTACCCCAACAATTGGTATCAGAGCTTAATTTGATCAAGTAACGAGTTATGGCGAACTAAGAAAATTTGGATCAAGGTCTTATTACCTTTGACATTACAGATTTATCATTCTAGAAATTTACGGATTGAGGATTATCTGTAATGTAAGAATCTTCTAAAACCTCTTTTGGGTGAGAACCCCAAGGATATGAGTGATAAAAATTGGCAAAGCCTTAACCGGAAGGTGTTAGGAGTCATACGGTTAACATTATCTCGAAATGTAGCTCATAATGTTTCCAAGGAGTTAATGATCACGGGACTGTTGAATACTTTATCGGGAACATATGAAAAGCCTTCAACAAACAAAAAATTTCATCTAATGAAATGGTTGTTCAATTTGAAAATGGGAGAAGGTGTGCTTGTCCATGAATATCCAAATGAGTTCAACACAATCGTCAATCAGTTGATGGCAATGGAAGTAAACTTTGATGATAAGATATGCGCCTTAGTCCTTTTGGCATCTCTACCAAACGTGGAAAGTAAAGGTAGACAATTCGTCAAAGATTCTAATCAAAGTGGGGGCAACTATAGGTCAAAAGGAGGAAAGGACCATGCAGAATCAAAGAAAACGGTCACATGTTGGCATTTAAAAAAGTAGACCACTCAAAAAAGGAGTGTTGGGCTTGGAAGAATAAAAATTGAGATAAGGAGAATGCAAAAATTATAGTCACGGATGAAAGCAAAGATGCACTTATCCTCTCGATTAACACTTCTGTTGAATCTTGGGTTTTAGATTCTGGAGCCTCTTTCCATACCACAGAAAACCGTGATATGTTAGTAAGTTATATTTTTTTGCAAGTACGTAAAGGTATATCTCGCAAATGGATAACCCATGGTGATTGTTTGTTTAGGTAATATATACCTAACAACATATAGCAAGAAGGGATGGTAGATTAAGAAGGTGAGATATGCTCCGAAGTTCAAGCACAACTTGATCTCAGTGGGGCAACTCGGTGATGAAGGTTACAATATAAACTTCAATGATGGCTCATGGAAAATATCAAAGGGAGCCATCGTTATTGCTCAAGGAACCAAGACGGGAAGTCTGTACATGACTTCAAACTAAACGGATATAGTTGCTGCAATTGATTCCAGTGAAGAGTCAATTTTGTGGTATCGTCGTGTCGAGCACATTAGTGAGAAAGTGATGAAGGTGGTAACCTGAAAACTGTTGAACACCAATTTTGTGAAAGTTGTGTTCTTGAAAAACAGACGAATACCAATTTTTCAAAAGCTGGAAGAGAGTGAAAAAGAAAAAGCATGAACTAATTCACACATATGTGTGGGGTCCAGCACCATTAAACTCTTTTGGTGGATCAAGATATTACGTCACATTCATCAATGATTTCACAATTTTCAAAAGGTATGGGTTTAACTTTTTAGCAAATAAATCTGATGTCTTTGACAAATTCAAGAAATGGAAATCGATGGTTGAGAACGAAACAAATCTTAAAGTGAAACGTCTAACATCAAAAAATGGTGGTGAGTATACAAATCACAAGTTCAAACAGTATTATGAAGATAATGGAATCAGAATAACGAGAATGATTCCGGGAATACCTCAACAAAATGACGTGGCGAAATGATGAATCGCACCTTGAACGAGCGTGCAAGGAGCATGTCGCTTCATGCTTGTTTGCTCATAAGATTTTGGGCAGAGGCAATAAATATTGTTGGTTACAAAGTTTGGGATAAGAAAAATTTCAAGATCGTCAGAAGCAAGGATGTGATTTTCAATGAAAAGGTAGTATAAAAAGATAAAGTATCGGAGAATCAAACAAAGCATGATTATGTTGACTTATACGACCTTCCTAAAGAAGATCATAGAGAATATCAGACAAATGTACCTTCTGGTGATCAAGAAAATGAAAGCTCTAATGAGGTACAACAAACTCCACCTATCCAATTGAGGAGATCATCAAGAACTATCCGATCATCACAAAGGTTAACAGATTATGTTCTTCTGATGGATAATGAAGAACCATAAAGCTTTGTAGAAGCTGAAAATCACAAGATTCAATCAAGTGGGAGTTTGTCATGAAAGACGAGATGAACTCGTTGATGAAGAATCAAACATGGCATCTCACAAAGTTAACATAAGGAAAGAAAGCCCTGCAAATCAAATGAGTGTGTCGGATCAAAGAAGAACACGATGGTAGCTTGCGCTACAAGGCATGGCTAATGGTGAAAGGTTTTCAACAAAAAGAAGGTGTAGATTACACTGAAATATTCTCTCTGGTCATGAAGATGTCAACTATCAGGTTTGTGCTAGATTTGGTAGCACGAGAAAGTATGCATCTACAACAAAATGTGAAAACAAGTTTTCTTCATGGCGATATAGACGAGGAGATCTATATGAAACAACCTCAGGGATTCGAGGTTGAAGGAAAGGAGGATGTGGTGTGTATGCTTGAGAAAAGCTTATATAGATCAAAGTAAGCTCCAAGATAATGGTATAAGAAGTATGATAACTTCATGTGCAATGCCAGATTTCTAAGGTGTGAAGCGGACCATTGCTGCAACTTCAACAAATATGGAAGCATGTATATCATCTTATTGCTATATGTGGATGGTATGTTGATTGTCGGAGCAAATGCGGAGAGATTATGAAGTTGAAGGAAAAACTATTGGAGGAGTTTGATATGAAGGATTTGGGTGATGCAAAAATAATTATCGGAATGAGAATCACGAGACATGATCAAGTTCTAAAATTGTCTCAAGAAGATTACATCAAATGGATATTATCGAGGTTTAATATGGATAATGTGAAACCAGTGAACACTCATCAAAGGCATCACTTCTTGTTATCAAGGGATCAGTCACCTTCCATTGATCAAGAAAATGCACAAATGTTAAAGGTGCCTTACGCCTCTGCAGTCGGAAGTCTGATGTATGCCATGATTTGCACAAGGCCAAACATTGCACAAGTAGTGGGAGTTGTAAACCAGTAAATGAGTAATCCAGGTAAACAACATTGGGAAGTTGTGAAATGGATTCTCAGATATTTAAAGGGAACTGTTTAAGTCTCTTTATATTTCAAAACTTCAGAGTTCAGCTTACGTGGTTACATGGATGCTGATATGGTGGGTGATTTGGATGGAAAAAAAGTACTACCGATTATATGTTTACATTGGGTGGTACGACTATTAGTTGGCATCCAAATTTTAGAAAATAGTTGCTTTGTCAACTATTGAGGCGGAATAAGTTGTAGCGACAGAAGCTAGCAAGGAGATGATATGGTTACAATAATTTTTCAAGGAGTTAAAACATTATTGTAGCGGAAGTACATTGTTCTATGATAGCCAAAGCGCAATTCATCTGGCAAGGAACTCAGTTTATCATGCTCAGACGAAGCATATACAAGTTTGGTATCACTTCATCCATTATGTGCTAGAGGATGGATTATTGTGTTTGGAAAAGATCAAAGGAAGTTATAATCCTACAGACATACTGATAAAGATTATGACAACCGAGAAACTGAAGTTGTCTTCACTTTCAGTTGGACTTCTTCACTAAAAGTAAGAAGTTATCAAGACTGCAAGAACTTTTACGATGGTTTTGTTTCTTTTCAAGTGGGAGATTGTTGATGTGAAAAGAAATTGTCAAAAATGGGAGAAAGAAAAATAGTGCAAGTTAGGCACCATCATTTGTTGACAAATGGTGCAAGTTAGACACCTCTATTGTTGACAAATGGTGTAAGTTAGACACCTCCATTGTTGACAAATGGTGCAAGTTAGACACCTCCATGGTTGACATTTTTTCTTTCTCATGCTTATATAAGGAAACATTGAGAGAGGATGAAACACACCACAAAGAAGAAGAGAAAAAGAGAGAAAAAAAGAAAATTTTTCTTTGTAGGTTAATACATGTATATTGTATCCCGATGAGAGTTAAACTCTTGTCTGTTCTTGTATTCTTTTTTTTTGTCATATTTGTGGTCGTGGTTTAAAGTGGGTGTAGCTTTCATACTAAAAATGAACCACTATAAATTTTGCGTGTCTCCAAACTTTTATTCGTTCGCTATTTCTCGTTGTTTCCCAAACAGAAACACTATGCTAGATGAACATATATATGACTAAACAATGAGGTAGTGTAATTATCTCTAACGTTGAATTTTATAACATGAAAACTTTATCTACATGTTGTGGCATATCATATGATATTTTACTAATTATATAATTTCCTTCAAACGGAAACCATAAATTAAATCGTTAATAATAATCATTCAATTAGAAACTGACAAAATTTATTCTAAAACCGTTTATGATAATCCGAAATTTAATACTATTTCTGAATGAATTACCTTCAAAATAATAATGCTTCCGGAAATTGGGTTTCAATTTTATAAACTAAACCGCTAGTAAATCTGCACACTCATCCGAAGGTGGATAGCAGCAAGATTTCGTGAGGCTTACGTGCAGATATTACCTTTAGACTTTAAAATAATGGAAGTGGGGTTACCAAATATTCAAATAATCAAGTATAAATGGATATGTAGATTTATATGCATCGACTCTTACCCAATTGCGTCCCAAATAAAAACTTGGGAATATTCTATTCCA
Organism: Gynandropsis gynandra; assembly: GCA_036759665.1. NCBI lineage: Eukaryota > Viridiplantae > Streptophyta > Magnoliopsida > Brassicales > Cleomaceae > Gynandropsis > Gynandropsis gynandra. The sequence goes on from CM071866.1 coordinate 39,861,482, forward strand.
ATTAGAGATCATTGTGGACCCATATACCATAACCTTGAAAAGTAAAGATAAAAAAGTGACCTTTAAAATATAATTGATAAATTTAAATGATAGCTAACATTTCATAATGAAAAACAAAGTCATATATATTTCTATAAATATAATTAATCTCATGATCATTTAACCTAAAAAAAATCGATTAAAAAGAAAAAGAAAATGCCTACGGTCGGAGGAATTGCGGTGGGAAGTGGGAAGAGAGAGTATCACGGCCTATGGCATGGTCACGTGTTGTCGCCGCCATGGGTGGTCTCATCTTCGGCTACAACATTGGAATCACCGGTAAAATTCCTTTTCAATAAAGTCTTTTTTTTATTATATAATTTCGAAAATCCACTTGTTATACCCTTCCTTGCACATTGAATAAGTTGCTAAGATCAATATAATGGTTTACCAACCATACCAATCTTGTAAATTGTAGATCTTCACAAAAGATCCATCCTTATTATCAACTATACTAATCCAGTTAAAGCATCTCTGATAAAGTTTTGGTTTCATGTTGTTTTGTAACATAGACCTTTTTAGTTCGATTTTATATTTGAAATTATATGAATTTGTTCCATCTATTCGGAGTTAACAATAACATTATTAGTCTTATTAGTCTTGTATAAAAAAAATTACGGTAGAGAAATGTTTTTGCACATGTATACCTATTGATAGGTATGCATGAAGTAGATATTAAACTATATACAGAGATATTCCTCCTATCTTGTAAACATTCATAATCTCTTATTGAAAAAATACTATTGGTACGTGTTTTAGACCAAACGATCTAAAACTAGAACAAACCTTGTATATAATATTATAGGAAATTCTTATATATTTACATATGTATATGTTGGGAATGTCTATAGGTGGGGTAGCGGCGATGCCGTCGTTTCTGATAAGATTTTCTCTGAAGGTGAACAAGAAACAACAGAGGAACAAGACAAAGAATCAATATTGTTAATACGATAGTCTGACACTGACGTTGTTCACTTCGTTGCTCTTTATGGCGGCGCTGATTTCATCTTTGGTGGCGTCGTTCGTCACACGGAAGTTTGGTCGGAAGTTGTCAATGTTCTTCGGCGTTTGTTTCTCGATTTCGACATCGGATTCGCCAACCAGGTTCCGTTTCTACGATTTTCTCTTTCCAAATTCGAATCTTGTTTTAGATGGAGAAATTAGGTGTGATAAAGTTCATATATAAAATTGGCATAACATCAGATATACCCTCATAGGGCTAAAGTACTTCACACATACCCTCGTAAACCTGATGGGAAAAAAATTGGAGAAAGACATATTTACCCTTATATTTTGTTAGTGAAAACACATACGGTTTTGACATTTTTGTTAGTGAAACGAAACCTATTTCAAATTTAAGAAGAATGAAAAGAAGTTCATAGCGATTTCCTTCCATTTTCGAGCGATCTGCTTCTATTTTTGAGCGATTTCCAACTATTTTTTAGCCACTTTCAGTGATTTCCAGCGATTTTTAGTAATTTCTAGCAATTCTCAATGATTTCGAGCGATTTTTAGCGATTTTCAGTGATTTCGAGCGATTTTTGACGATTTGTCAGCGATTTCCGCCGATTTTGAGCGATATCCGACGATTTCGAGCGATTTCTGACCGATTTCCGACGATTTTGAGCGATTTCCGATAATTTTGGGTCGCATTGGGTTATAGGGTCGAACTGGATCGCAGGGTCGCAATGGATCGCAAGGTCGCTGGGTCGCAGGGTCGCACTGAGTTGCTGGATCGCAGGGTCGTAATGGGCCGCAAGGTCACACTGGATCGCTGGGTCGAACTGGGTCGCACTGGGTCGCAGGGGTATTTTTGGAATATCAATATTATAAGGATATTTTTGAATTTAATTTTTTTTAGGGGAGGGTATGTGTGAAGTACTTTAGCCGTACGAAGGTATTTTTGAAGTTACCCTTATAAAATTCTTCAAATATATAATAAAATGAGGTAACTTCAAAAATATCCTCCAAACGCTATTTTAATTTCAAGCCGAACCTTCCCTAAAAACAATTAACTTCAAAAATACCCTTATAATATTGATATTCCCAAAATATCCTTGCGACCCAGTTCGACCCTACGACTGCGACCTAGTGGGACCCTGTGACCCAGCGACCTAGTGCGACCCTGCGACCCAATACGACCCAGCAACCCAGTGCGACCCTGCGACCAAGCAACCAGTGCGACCCAATTCGATCCAGTGCGACCCGTTCGACCCAGTACGACTCAGTGCAACCAAAAATTGCCAGAAATTGCTCGAAGATCTTTGAAATTCACCAGAAATCGCTCACAACTCATCGAAAATCACTGGAAATCGCTAAAAAACGCTCGAAATCGCTGGAAATCGCTCGAAATCATTGAAAATTGCTGGAAATCACTGAAAACGGCTAAAAATCGTTGGAAATTGCTGAAAAACGCTCAAAATTGATGGAAATCGTGCGAAAATGGAAGAAAATCGCTCGAAAATGGAAAAACATAGCTCTCAACTTCGTTTCCCTCCTCTCAAATTTGAAATAGATTTTGTTTCACTAACAAAAATTTCAAAACCGTATGTGTTTTCACTAACAAAATATAAGGGCAAATATGTCTTTTCTCCAATTTTTTCCCATTAGGTTTACGAGGTTACGTGTGATGTACTTTAGCCCTACGAGGGTATCTCTGATATTATGCATAATAAAGCACCAATATATTATTAAAGAAAAAAGATTTTTAATATATTAGTTGCAATATTTTTAAATATTAGTTGGATCTCCCATTTATATAAAATTATTTTGGCTTGCATAAACAATTTCCAAGAAGAGTACACTCAATTACGCTACAAAATTTCATTGCAGGCAAAATTATGATCAATGTTAATTTGTTTTTAGAGTTTTGAGATTCAATTCCGATTTTGTGTTGTCAAACAATGAAATTTTCTATCAATTTTTAAGGGTAATTTAAAAAAAACCATTATTTCTTTTTTTACCAAATATAGTGTATCGAATAAGTTTTTTTACTTTTAAGAGACTGTTTCATTGTATATACTTAATGTTATTTACTGTTTATAACACCACCACTCGGCATAATATCAAAGATACCCTCGTAGGGGTAAAGTACTTCACACATAATCTCGTAAACCTAATGGAAAAAAATTGGAGAAAAAACATATGTGCCCTTATATTTTGTTAGTGAAAACAGTTACGGTTTTGAAATTTTTGTTAGTGAGAATAGGGAAACTAAACCTATTCCAAGTTTGAAAGGAGAAAAACAAAGTTGAGAGCGATTTTCTTCCATTTTCGAGTAATTTCCTTCTATTTTCAAGCGATTTCCAACAATTTTGACCACATTTCAGCAATTTTTGAGTGATTTCCAACGATTATTTAGCCATTTTCAGTGATTTCCAGGAATTTTGAGTGATTTCGAGCGATTCCCAGCGATTTCGAGCGATTTTTCCGGTGATTTCGAGCGATTTCCAACGATTTGTCAGCGATTTCCAGTGATTTCCGGCGATTTCGAGCGATTTCCGGCAATTTTGGATCGCATTGGGTCGCAGGGTCAAACTAGGTCGCAAGGTTGAACAGGGTCGCACTGGGTCGTAGGGTCGCAGGGTTGGACTGGTCGCAGGGTTGCACTGTGTTGCTGGGTCGTAGGGTCGCACTGAGTCGTTAGGTCGTAGAGTCGAACTGGGTTACATGGTCATAGGGGTATTTTGGGAATATCAATATTTGTAAGGATATTTTTTGAAGTTAATTTTTCTAAAGGTACTTTTGAAGTACTTTAGCCCGAAGTTATTTTTGAAGTTCCCCCACCACTCGTATTACTAGTTTTCAAGCATGTTGTTGTTTTTTAAGAACACTGAATTGGAATATCTTCGATTTTGTTGCCCCTAAGGCCTGGAATCTTACAAATTGGCCCCATTATTTTCACTTTCCACAAATTAACAATTATATATGATAAAACGTTTCTCAGGTTAATTTCGTTTGAATATACCATTATATTTTGTGATGCTAAATTATTAATCTTGTCGAAATGGCTATATATTGCATCATCTAAGCTGTTTTGCTAATCAATGATATATGTACATAGTTAGTGCCATTGCCATTGTTCCTCTCGGAGATGGCTCCTTACAAGTACAGAGGAGCACTTAACGTCAGCTTCCAACTCTCCATCCTCACAGGATCTTGGTCACCGTCGTCTTGAACTACTTCTTTGCCAAGATGCCCGATAGTTGGGGATGGCGTTTTAGCCTCTTTGGCGCCGTCATCCCGGCACTCGTCATCACCATCGGCTTGATGATCCTCTCTAACATCCCAAACTCGATGGTCGAACGTGGCCAACATGAAGGAGCCAATCAAAAGCTGCGAAAGATCCCAGGCGTGGACGAGCTTGATGACGAGATAAACGATATGATCGCTGCAGGCGAGGCCTCAAAGCTCGTGGAGAAATATGTTTAGGAGGAAAAATAGGTGGCATCTCACCATGGGAATGATGATACCTTTTTTCAACAGTTCATGGGGATCACATAAATAATGTTTTAAGCCACGATTTGTTCAGTACCAACGGTTTTACCAGCGATGCAGCGTTGATGTCTGCATTGGTGACCGGTTTGGTTAACGTAGGAGCGACTATGGTTTCGATTTATGGAGAGAACAAGTGGGGAAGAAGGGCTCTGTTTCCTGAAGGTGGCATTGAGATTTGGGGTGGGTGTTTCGGGTTTCGGAACGGGTTCCTCGAGTTCGGGTTCCTCGGCTTCTAAAAAATTGAACCCAAAAATACCCCATTTGGTTTTCGAGACGGGTTCCTCGGGTTTCGGGTTGGGTTCGGGTTTTGAAACATTGAACCCAAAAAAACCCAAATTGTATTTGGGTTCTTTCGGATTCTCGGGTTCTTCGGGTTTTTAGGTTATTTAAATATAGTTAATTTGGGTTTAAACGGGTAATCCGGATTTTAAACGGGTAATTCGGGTTTTAAACGGGTAATTCGGGTTTAAACGGGTAATTCGGGTTCCAAATTCAACACACCAAAAATTAGGTTAGAAGGGTTAGGGGGTTTTTTTTCGGGTTCCTCGGGTTCTCTCGAACCCAACCCGGACCGACCCGAACCCATTTGGGTTTTAGATTTTGAACCCACACGGTTTTTCTACAAACCCGCTTATGTCATGGGTTGGGTTTTTCGGGTTGGGTTGGTCCGGATAACCCGAAACGCCCACCCCTAATTCAGATGTTTCGATGCATGCTGCGACAATCAAATAGAGAAATAAAAACAAAGTAAACGGTTTTATGGTTTATCCATCCCAAGACCGGTTTACTTGTGATTTTTAATGGAATTAATATTTTTTTAAAATGGAAAATATATGAAAATGTACCTGGCAAAGGAATTTAATAAATGTTTTAGGGAGGATGATCGAACCAATGGTGATGACGAGTACAGGGACGATGGCACCACGCAGCTGAGTCCCCATCCCCAGCCGCTGGGGATCTTGGCAAAGAAGTAGTTCAAGACGGCGGCGACCAGGATCCCTACAGTGATGGAGAGTTGGAAGCCGATGTTAAGTGCTCCTCTCTACTTGTCTAGAGCCATCTCCGAGAGGTACAATGGGACTGATTGTGTACATATATCATTGATTAGCAAAAAACTTTAGATGATACGATATATAGCCTTCGTTAAGGTTAATAATTTAGCATCGCAAAATGTAATGGTATATTCAAACGAAATTAACCTGAGTAAAGTTTTATCATTTTTAATTGTTAATTTATGGAAAGATGTTAATACACAAATATATAGAGAACTTAGAAAAACATATTTTACCAAAATACCCTTATGCTACTATTATGCTATTACCCCTCAAATTGGTGCGTGTAAGTAATGCATCCCCAACTTGACAACAAATGACTCAAACTCCTTTCGACTAAGGGATTTAGTAAGAATGTCAGCTAGATGGAGTTTGGTGGGGATGTCACGCATTGCAATAACTCTAGCCACCAGTTGATCACGTACCAAATGATAATCCACCTCGATATGTTTCGTGCGTTCATGAAAAATTGGATTGACACTGATATGCAGCGCAACCTGACTGTCACGATGTATGAACATTGGGCGAGAATGAAAAATACCAAGACTGAGAAGCAGGTTTTTAAGCCATAATAGTTCATGAACTGTCCTCGCCATCGCACGATATTTCGCTTCTATAGATGATGCAGACAAGGTAGGTTGCTTCTTTATTTTCCATTAGAGAGGTGATGTACCAAGTTGAATAAACCACCATGTAACTGATTTTCGAGAAATGAGACAACCTGCCTAATCTGAATCACACCAAGCTGTATACGCAAGAGCTGCATGTCAATGATCAATAGTAGGGGTCTGCATAAATTGAGAAAGAGTATGATGAATACTGTATGATAAGTCAGGACGTGTGACACAGAGGAATACGAGCCGACCAACCAATTGGCGATACTTCTCGGGATGTGACAATGGTTCTGATTTTGAAAATACTAGACGATGATTTTGATCTAGCAGAAATATTCCTGGTTTGGAACCAAGGAGACCAGGTTCACTGATGATATCCAATGCATATTTGCATTGACACAAATAAATACCTTTAGGACTTCGTGCGACCTCAATGCCTAGAAAATACTTCTGAACTCCTAAATCCTTCATATGGAAGCAAGAGCTTAAATATTCCTTAAACTGTTGAAAAGCATGAGAAGAGTTACCAGAACCTATGAGATCATGCACATATACTAAAACATGCAATCGTACACATCCGCAGAATACGTAAACAAATAATAATCTACGTATGACTGTTGAAAACCATAGGTATGTAGCGCCATTAAAAGTTTGGCAAACCAATAATGTGGTGCCCGTTTCAACCTATACCACGATTTCTTGAGTCTGCATACCTGATCAGGTGTAGAAGCATGAAAAAAAGGTGGAAGTTTCATATATACTTCTTCAGCTAAATCCCCATGAAGAAAGGCATTGTGCATGTCTATGTGATGAACTTCAAAGGTTTGTACCACATCTACTGATAGAAATACCCGTACAGTAGTCATCTTGATAACTAGTGCAAATGTCTTTGTGTAATCTACACCATCAACCTATCGATTGCCATTACCACCAATCGAGCTTTATAACGCTCTATTGAACCATCTGAATGAAATTTGATCTTGTATATCCATTTGCAACCAATGGCTTTCTTCCATGGAGAAAGACGTTCCAACACCCACGTTTTGTTTATGTCTAACGCCTCAATCTTGGATTGCATCGCTGAACACCAATTGGGATCACGAATGGCTTCGACAAAAGAAGATGGCTCTTCATTCAAGAAAAATACGGTGTGCCAATGAAAAATTTCCACATGAAACTGAATGGGAGATAGGAAATTCCCTAAAGAGGTGATGGAGACAGGTGAGGCAGAATGCTCATGTGACGGGCTCAAAACTTGAACAGTGTGAATAATATAGTCAAGCAATCGAGTGGATTGTTGCTTTGCTCGCAATCCACGACCCAAATTAGAAGTATCCAAAGACGTAGTATTTGTATCATGAGTGGGAAGAGCAAATACAAATACTTCGTTGGGATACAACGTGAAGATCTGATGTCACAGGTATGGTTAAACCCCTTCCCCCCCCACCCCCCACTACCGAGGATAGAGTAGAATAAAGTACGACACTAGAGGTTCGCGGGTGAAGCCTCAAGAAATGAAAAACTCCATTTTCGAGAGGACAACATATCGTGATACAAAAAAATTGCATCGTTCGATATCATACATCCTCCAACCTTTTTGGGAATGAGCATAGCCCACAAAGACACATTTTTACTACGAGATGTACATTTGTCTCCAAGATGCCCTTGATCATGAACGTAACATAGTGAACTAAAAACGCGAAGATGATTCATGAGAGGCTTTACACCATGCAAGATTTCAAAAGGTGTTTTCCCGTCGAGAATATGTGTGGGCGTACGGTTGATAGGATATGTCGTCGTGAGATCCCACTCACCCCAAAACTTAGTAGGAACCCCGATTGAAAAATCAAAGCTCGAGCCACAATGAAAATATGACGATGTTTGTGTTCCACACGACCATTTTGTTGTGGAGTGCCAACACATGATATCTCATGATGAATGCCACGCTTAATAAAGTAGTCGATGAGACTCATGAATTCCATGTTAGAATTTGAGTGTTTAAGAAGAGAATAAGATGTTTCTAGAACTAAGAGAATAGAAAGAAGAATTAGGAATAAGCTTTAATTCATTCCATGGGTTTAAGCATTAAATAAGTGGTTCTATATATAGAGATCATGAGCTGAATTTAAACTACAATTAGAAGTACAACATAATTAATGAATTTGTCCTCATCTTTCACAGGTAAAGAGGAGAAAGGGACAGCTCCTTGTTGCTTGGTTTCTTGAGTTGCACATGTGATTCTAATTACTCAAAAATAGCAACCTCCCTTTCCTTCCTTCCAACGGCCACCTTTGACTACCAAATATAGTTGTGTGTGTTTTATTTAATCTGTAGGAGATTATTAAGAACTAATCTATCCATATATGATTAATCTCATATATGTAGAATTAATTCTTAACACTCCCCCTCAAGCTTAACTATAGTGTACTACTATTGATAAGCTTGACCCATGGCTCCTTGCCTCATTAAAACCTAAGTGGGAAAACCCAATGGGACAAAACCACACTTAGGAAAAAGAGTACAATTCATTGCCATGTTAGACATATCATGTCCGAATGTTTGTGAGTCCAAGCCGAGGGAATATGGACTCACAAATCTTCTTGCTTGTAGCCTTGGTGAAAATGTCGGCCAATTGATCTTCACTTCTTGTATAGCACGGTAGAATTACTCCTTGTTCAATCATTTGTCTAACCTTGTGACAATCCACTTCAATGTGCTTTGTCCTCTCATGAAACACCGAATTGGACGCAATGTGGATGGCGGCTTGGTTATCACAATGCATTGTAATGGGAGGTGATGTCTCAATGCCCAAGTCCGTGAGAACATTTCTAATCCATACTAATTCATTGGTTAACTTCCTCATTGCTCGGTACTCGGCTTCCGCACTTGAACATGAAACCACCTTTTGCTTCTTGCTCTTCCAAGTAACTAGATTGCCTCCTATAAATGTGCAATAGCCCGTGGTTGACTTCCTATCCACTCGGTCCCCGGCCCAATCCGCATCACAATATCCTACAATCTCCGTGTTCTTGTTGCATCCCATCCATACTCCTTGATCCTTTGTTCCACTTAAATAGTTTAGGATCCGTTCAACCATCTTCCAGTGATAAGTTGTTGGATCTTGCATATATTGGCTCACTTGGTTCACCGCAAAACAAATGTCCGGCCTTGTTATGGTGAGATAGATCAATTTCCCAACCATTCTCCTATAGAGTTTAGGGTCTTCAAATGGCTCATCATCTATCTCCCCCTTACGCATCACTTTGTATCCATCTTCTAGTGGGGTTCTTGCTATTCTTCCTTCGATTGTACCTAGCTCATTCAACATATCAAGGGTGTACTTTCTTTGGGATAGAAATAGTCCTTCCTTAGAACGACATATTTCTATTCCTAGAAAGTACTTTAGTTCTCCTAAATCCTTAATATCAAACATAGTTTTAAGATATACCTTAGTGGCTTCCACGCCTTCTATGTCACTTCCCGTGATGATTATATCATCAACATAGACAAGCACCACCACGATTCCTTTGAGCTTGGCAATGTGAATAGAGTATGATCGGCCTCGGATCTTCTAAAGCCATGTCCATTTAGTGTTGTGCTAAGCTTGTGGTACCACGCCCCTTGGGGATTGTTTAAGCCCAAGATCGCCTTTCTAAGTCTTAAAACATTTCCCGGTTTTACTATGTGTTCTAGCCCCGGAGGTGGATACATGTAGACCTCATCTTCTAATTCCCCTTGTAGAAATGCATTTTTGACATCCATTTGCCAAAGATTCCACTCAAGGTTCACGGCAAGGGAGAGTATGATCCAAATAGTATGGAGCTTTGCAACGGGAGCAATTGTATCTACATAGTCTTCTCCATACACTTGTGTGAATCCTCTTGCCACGAGTCTTGCTTTGTGCCTTTCTATGGACCCATCACTATTTTATTTGATCGTGAACACCCATTTGCTTGAGACGGCTTTCTTTCCCTTAGGTAATTCTGACTCAAACCAAGTGCCATTTATCTCCATTGCTTTGCGCTCATTCCCCACAGCATCTCTCCACACTTTATGCTCTTTGGCTTCTTCATATGTCTTCGGGATGTACTCCTCATCCAAGTTGGCCATGAAGACTTGATGTTCATGAGGGTACACGGCTAGAGAGCATGTTGCTTGAATTGGATGAGCTACCGCTTCACAATTGTAATACACTCTTTTTACCTTCCTTAGCCTTGCGCTTCTTCTCAATCCGTGTACCACTTCTTGTGTTTCAACCCTCGGCTCCTCTTGTACCTCGGCCTCATTTACATCTTGTACTTCTTGTACTTCGGCAATTCCTTGATCATGAGCTTGATGTTCTTCCTCTTGAAATTTCATCTCATCCATGACATTTATATCAGCCTCGGACTGTCCATTTTCATTTCCCCCATCATGATCAACGGTATTGCCTTCTTGTGATCTTTCTTCCTCAAGTCCGGCTCTTTCTTCCTCAAGTCCGGCACTTCTTGGTGTTAGATGGATGGTTGTGTTCCTTCTTGGTAGTTCAATGGTTCCTAACCCGAGTGTCTTCAAAATTTTCTTGAGGTTGTTAGCTCGGTCCGAAGGTGAACTAGCCAAGTCCTTTATACTTTCCCAATTTTTCTCATCATAGAACCCTTTGTCTTCCATGAACTTGACATCTTCGCCGTGTAGAAGGATCATAACACTTATACCCCTTTTGGGTAGTAGAATATCCAATGAACATAGCCTTTGTGCTTCTCGCCTCTAGTTTGTTTCTTTGTTCCCCGGGTACTAATACAAAACATACACAACCAAAAACTCGTAAGTGGTTAATAAGAGGTTTAGTTTTGTTTAATACCTCAAATGGGGAGAGATCTTGTAGGACTTTTGTAGGGGTTCGGTTTATAAGATAGCATGCGGTTAAAACCGCATCTCCCCAAAACCATTTTGGTACACTTTTATGGAACATCATAGACCTTGCCACCTCCATTAGATGTCTATTTTTCCTCTCGGCTACACCATTTTGTTGGGGAGTATATGGACAGCTTGTTTGATGGATTATGCCATGCTTAGATAGATGTAATTTGAAGGTTGTGCTCATATATTCTCCATCATTATTCGATCTAAAAATTTTAATCTTGGCAATAAAATGGTTAGTAACATAGTTTTGAAAATTTATAAATGCTTCTAGCACCCTATCCTTAGATTGTAACAAAGTAATCCATGTATACTTTGATTTTTCATCTATAAAAGTGACAAAATATTTATGGTTTTCTCTAGATAGGCATGGGGCTGTCCACACATCAGAATGCACAAGATCAAAACAATTTTCATAGTTTGTGAGAGATTTAGAAAAAACAGTTCGACAATGTTTTCCTAGAATACAAGCCTCACATTCATCCGATTTAAAAGAAACATTAGGCAAAATTAAGCTTAAGGCACGAACATGTGGATGTCCTAATCTAGCATGCCAAATAACATCATCATAAGAGACTGAAAAAAGTTTTGAAAATATTAGAAGCATTAGAAACATCCGAAATTTTAAAAACATCCGAAAAAGACTCGGTGTCTTCAAGCATGTATAAATCATCCTTGGTGACTCCTTTGCCAAATATTTTCCTTGTCTTAATATCCTAAAAAGAAACCTCATTAGGACTAAAAATCACATTACAATTTAAATCATTTGTGGTTCTTTTAACCGATAACAAATTTGATGTAAACTTAGGCAAGTATAATGCTTTTGTATCTTTTTCAAATAAATTAAGAATTCCTTCACCTTCTATTGGAACCTTGTAACCATTTGCTACTATGACACTACCTAAGGCCGGTTTAATATTTCTTAAGAGATTAGCATCACTAATCATATGATGAGAAGCTCCGGAATCAATTAATAACGGTTTAGTATTTTTAGATGCAAGAAAACCTTTACCCTCTTTATTACCGGAATTCTCCGGCTTTGATGAGTGCTTCAATGTCGGACTTCTTGACCATCTCAGCTTAAGCATTCATCATGTAGGCGGCCATAGTCTTGAATTCATCCCCATGATTTTGAGAAGAAGATGCACCGGTCGGCTCTCCTTGTGTTTTGTTGGAAAAGTGAGCTCTTTGGTTCTTGAAATTATTGTTCCTTGGTGGCTTGAGGTGGGGATGAAGGATCCAACATTCCTCTTTAGTGTGTCCTTCCTTTTTGCAATACACACATTTTTTGAATCCTTGTTTGCCGCCAAAGCCGCCAAAGCCTCCTTGTTGAAAATGTCCCTTGTTTGCTAGTTGAATCATCTCGCCTTTGCCTCCAAATAAACCAAGTGACCCTTCTTCTTTTTGAATTTGAGCACACACATCCTCTAGGCTTGGTAGAGTGTCGGACCTAAGGATGTGCTTGATAACATCATTATAGGCGGGACTTAGGGTGAAGAGGAGACTAAAGACTTTATCTTGTTCTTTCCTCTCATTGAGAACTTTTGGATCAATGGAGCTCGGCCTTAAGATGTCTAGCTCCGCCCATAAGGACCTAAACCTCCCAAAATGTTTGTTGAAGGTCATCCCTTCTTGTGTGAGATTGTTGATGTCTCTTTTCACTTCATAAATCCGGCTTATATTGGAGATGTTGCCGAAAACCTTCTTGAGGATGTCCCATAATTCCTTTGCACTTTCACAATAGGAATAGGCTTCAAGGATTGATGGCTCAAGTGAGTTTTGAAGGAAAGATACGACAGCTTGATCTTCTTGTGTCCACTTTTCCAAGTCCATGGTGATAATTTCTTTTCCATCTTCACGAAGGAAAGATAAGATGGCTTGATCTTCTTGTGTTCACTTTTCCGAGTCCATGATGATAATTTCTTTTCCATCTTCACCGTGAGATGTTACCTTTGGAGCTTCATTTTCTTCAATATGCTTCCAAAGTCCTTTGCCTCCTAGGGCTGATTTGATTAATCTTGACCATTTTTGTGCCTTCCATATCCATTTTGCTTATAGAGAGATTTTAGTGATTTTAGGACTGTTTTGAATTAAAAAAAACTTGACAGAATATGAGAAGAGAGATCGAGAGTTTGAGCTTAGAAACACAAGAGGAGAATAAATTAAAACCGCTCTGATACCATGTTAGAATTTGAGTGTTTAAAAAGAGAATAAGATGTTTGTAGAACTAAGAGAATAGAAAGAAGAATTAGGAATAAACATTAATTCATTCCATGAGTTTAATCATTACATAAGTGGTTCTATATATAGAGACCATGAGCTGAATTTAAACTACAAGTACAACATAATTAATGAATTTGTCCTCATCTTTCACGGTTATAGAGGAGAAAGGGACAGCTCCTTGTTGCTTGGTTTCTTGAGTTGCACATGTGATTCTAATTACTCAAAAATAGCAACCTCCCTTTCCTTCCTTCCAACGGCCACCTTTGACTACCAAATATAGTTGTGTGTGTTTTATTTAATCCTTAGGAGATTATTAAGAACTAATCTATCCATATATGATTAATCTCATATATGTAGAATTAATTCTTAACATTCCATTCCATTATCACTGCGGATATGTTGTACTTGAACTTTATATTGATGTTCTACCATAGCAACAAACCTACACAGAGACTTGGTTACTTCAGACTTAGTACGCAATAGATAAAGCCAAACACCTCTTGAGAAATCATCCACAATAGTAAAGAAATATCTCACACCAAAAAAAGAAGGAGTACGATACGGACCCTACACATTACAATGAACCAATGCAAAGATTCTCGATGTTTTAGTAGTACTTAATGGAAACGAATCTCAAGTTTTTTTAGCTCGAAGACAAATAGCGCATTTCTGATTGTGCACAATAGAAGACTGAATACCAAAAATCAAGTTCAAAACTTGAGAAGAGGGATGACCCATACGTGCATTCCAAAGATCAAATGACAAACGTGTCCTGACTGACGTTGCATTCACTATCCCTTTGAAGAAGTAGAGCCCGTCACGTTGCTCACCCGCTCCAATCAGCATCTTCGTAATACGATCCTGAATAATACAAATTTATTAGTGAATTGAACAATACAATCTATCTGGCGAAGAAGTTGAGATATAGATATGATATTGCAACTCAATGTAGAAACGTAAATGACATCATGAAGCACGAAGAACAATGGTTCCTTTCTATGTTGATATCGTGTTCTTCCCATCAGGAAGTCCAACATAACATGTTGACGTATCAACTATGTTAGTCATCAGATCTCGACGACTAGTCATATGATTTCCAGCTCCATTAAAAATCTGGAAATCAGTGACATTTTCACTTTTAAAAAATATATATTAAATTCCATTAAAAATCACAAGTAAACCGGTCTTTGGAATAATCAACCATAAAACCGATTACTCTGTTTATTTTTTCTTTAGTTGATCATCGGAGCCAAGTTCGGCGTGGATGAAAATCCTGAAGCTCTTCCCGAATGGTACGCCATCGTGGTGGTAACATTCATATGCATCTACATGTCGGCCTTCGCGTGGTCATGGGGTCCACTCGGGTGGCTCATACTGTCGGAGATCTTCCCCTTGGAGATCAGGTCGGCAACTCAGAGCGTAAACGTCTCTGTCAACATGATCTTCACTCGTACTAAAAAAATATATAAATAAAATAAAAAGATAATTTGACTTAAGTTTTTAATCGTTCAAGTCTTCCTCATGATGCTTTCCCACATGAAGTTCGGGTTGTTCATCTTCTTCAGCGTCTTTGTGGTCGTGATATCAATTTTCATCTACTACTTCTTGCTCAAGACAAAGGGTATACCGATCGAGGAGAGGAACCAGGTTTGGACATCTCATTGGTATTGGTCTAGGTTCGTTGAGGTTCATGATGAAGGTGTCGAGATGGGAAGAAGCAAGTAGGACCTATGAATCGTTATTTTTATTGTTTCTTTATGAATAATTCTACAATGATTTCTAAAAGAGTATATATATATATATATTGAAAAATAGTTATATAAAAAATATATTTAAAACTATCATCTTACAAAAATCAAACATTTTATTCTACAATTACCTTTTATATTAAATGAAAAAAAAAAATCTTATAATAACTAGATGATACCCATGATATGCGCGAATTTGTGATAATTAAAATATATTTATCTTAGATTTTGTATATAATTCAGTAATTTGAACATTATCATTAGATTTGATATGCATATAGGACAATATAAACACACGAAATAAAATTTTCAATATATAAGTTTGAACAATAGATTTATAAGTTGTAATGTAAACTAATAATGCAATTTGTTTATAAATATTTAAAATTTTAAAATATAAATTGTCGAAAAAAGCGATCCCACGATTTGAGCCGTAGTTTTTTCATGAGTATTTTGCTTATCTGTACCAACATAAATATTGAGGATTAAATTTAATCAATAACATAGTTAAGAACAATTATTAAGATACGAACATGATTTAGAAATTTTGAAAACTTACCTATGTTTGAATTTCTTGATTGGCTTTAGCTGTGGATCTGTATAGATGTGTATGAAGCAAGACAGGCAAAGTGTTAATAAACCTGTTTGATATATTTAGAAAGAATAAGTACGAACAATATTGAAAAATATATAAAATAATACATGTTGTCTAGTTTTTTTAATACCGTTGATCATAATGGGAATAATGGATGTTACGATCATGATTGTTTCTTTGACGATCATTTGAGCAACAATTGAACGAAAATGCATAGCAAGTTCGTCCAACATGAATATTTTTACGAAATATTTTCTGTATTTGAAATGTTGAAATAAGGTGAGTAAATTATATATATAAAAGTTGTTGCAAATGGTGGCTTCTGGTGAAGTCACCCCAACAATAATTTTTTTATTTGTTTTTTAATTATAGTTAATATTGTTATTAAGTATAATATATTTATGATATTTTTTTATGGTATAATCTTTAAAAATCTTATATATATTAAAAGTTAGTTAAAAATAAAAATATTTCTTTGCAAATGTTGGTTTTTGGTGAAGTCATCTCAACAATAATTTTTTAAATTTATTTTTTAATTATAGTTACAATTGTTATTAATTATAATATATTTATGATACTGTTTTATGGTATAATCTTTAAAAATCTTATATATATTAAAAGTTAATTAAAAAAATGTTTCTATATTAAAAAATATTGATATTAAATTTTTTATATAATTTAAAAATTAAATATATTTATTTTTAATCATACTTCTATATATCAAAATGTTATAGTTTCTTCAACAATAGTAATTCTTGCTTATAATGTCTTGTCGTTAGCAATAGAAAACAAAACTGTAGTTATCATGCGTTAAATTTTTTTCAAGTCATTCGCTTCTTTTTAATCCTCCATCTCAGAACTTTTTTTCCTAAAAAAAATCAAATGGAAATAAGACGATTCCTCTCCTCACAATAATTTCGACTCATCCTTTCCCACCGTTTCTTCCAAATCTTTTTGACTCTTCATCTTCATTGCTTCATCTGCTTCTTCTTCTTCAATATGTTACATCGTTTGGATCTAATATCACACATCTCATAATGTAAACAAAACAGACCCGTCTGCGTTCAATGCTACAAACCCTAGACTTCACGAGAGAAAAGCTATAGATCTAACCGCCAAATCGTACAGAGTCCTTCCTTGCCTCTTGAGAGCGTAAACGACGTCCATAGTGATAATCATCTTCCTCCGCGCGTGCTCTGTGTAAGTGACTGTGTCGCGGATGACATTCTCCAGGAAGATCTTGAGTACATCAAGAGTCTCTTCATAGATCAGACCGCTAATACGCTTCACACCTCCTCTGCGGGCCAACGGACGAATCGTCGGCTTTGTGTTAGACTTTGCCCTTTAGAGAGAATGAAAGACTCGAAACAAGAGATGATTTGGTGCTACAAACTGTTGTAGTTTTTCGGTTTTTCCTCCTCTATTTATAGACTCATATTTATATGAGAGTTAACGATAATTAAATGTTACAAACTCCTAAAATTCCATAAAGACACTAAATTCAAAGAATGACCAAGGTGCATGTATTGACCATATTAAAGTGGATACAAACTCTCACACAAAGATTCATCCAACAATCTCCCCTCAATCTTTGTGTGTGGAAACCAGGTTGACCAAGATCATACCAAGCCGAGAGCGAAGCTCCCGAAACTTCACTCGCCCAAGTGCCTTCGTTAAGATGTCCACGAGCTGGTCTTTGGTGTTGACAAAATCGGCGCTAATGCTTCTGTTCTCAATGCAATCTCTGATGAAATGATATCGAAGATCGATATGCTTATTGCGATCGTGAAAAACAAGATTCTTACTCAGCGCAAGGCAGACTTGCTGTCCATCTTCAGCTCAACGACCTCGGCATCCCTTCCTTGAAGTTCGCTAAGTAGCCGAGCCAACCAGAGCCTTTGTGTAGTAGTTGTGGTAGCAGCAACGTTTTTCGCTTTGAACGAGGACAAAGCCACCGCCCATTGCTTGAGAGACTGCCAACTCACCAAGCAATAACCAAGGAAGAATAACGTACCACTAGTGCTCTTCCTTGTATCAATGTCACCGGCAAGGTCGCTATCGCAATAGCCAATCAGCCGAGCGCCTCCAGTACGTCTCCGAAAGTGCAGCCCGGAGTGGATTGTGCCAGCAATGTAACAGAGAATGCGCTTCACCGCCACCAAGTGCTCCTTCGTGGGTCTCTCCATGAAACGGCTCACAAACCCAACTGCAAAGGCCAAGTCAGGTCGTGTGTGGACGAGGTCCCTCAGGCTCCCAACAAGACGCCTAAACCTCATGGCATCCACCTTTGATGTTATGCTATTGCGGCTAAGCTTAAGCCACTCCTCCATGGGGGTATCGGAGGGATTGCAACCCTCCAAGCCACCAAGGCACAAAATCTGTGTCGCGTAGTGCCCCTGGCACAAGCTGATTCCGCCTTGACCCTATAAAACCTCAATTCCAAGATAAAACGAAAGCAATCCAAGATCACTCATCTGGAATTGGGTCTTCATCTCCTTCTTGAACTGCTTGAAGGCCACGTCGGACGATCCAATGATGATGAGATCATTTACATAGACCCTAACAAGCATACCTGCTCCGCCTTGGGCCCGTCGATACCCCGCATGCTCATGCTCACTCTACATGAAAACAAGTTGCTTCAGGGTGCTATCGAGCTTTGCGTTCCATGCCTTTGGTGCTTGACGAAGGCTATAGAGCGCCTTATGCAAGCAGAGAACTTTGCATTTCCCCAGGAACAACAAAGCTCGGTGGTTGCTTCATGTACACCTCCTCGCTCAAATCGCCATTTAGGAAGGCGGATTTGACATCCATATGGTGAACATACCACCCCTCTTAGGCAGCAAGAGCAAGTAGCAGCCGGACAGATTCCATCCGAGCAACGGGTGCAAAGACTTCGTCAAAATTCACATCGAC
>CM071866.1:39884069-39907870 GCA_036759665.1 Gynandropsis gynandra
CCCGCCGCCAAGTGCTCCTCCGTGGGTCTCTCCATGAAACGGCTCACAAACCCAACTGCAAAGACCAAGTCAGGTCGTGTGTGGACGAGGTCCCTCAGGCTCCCAACAAGACGCCTAAACCTCATGGCATCCACCTTTGATGTTATGCTATTGCGGCTAAGCTTAAGCCACTCCTCCATGGGGGTATCGGAGGGATTGCAACCCTCCAAGCCACCAAGGCACAAAATCTGTGTCGCGTAATGCCCCTGGCACAAGCTGATTCTGCCTTGACCCTACAAAACCTCAATTCCAAGATAAAACGGAAGCAATCCAAGACCACTCATCTGGAATTGGGTCATCATCTCCTCCTTGAACTTCTTGATGGTCACGTCGGACAATCCAGTGATGATGAGATCATCCACGTAGACCCCAACAAGCAGAGCTGCCTCGCCTTGGGCTCGTCGATATACCACATGCTCATGCTCACTCTTCATGAAACCAAGCTGCTTCAGGGTGCTATCGAGCTTTGTGTTCCATGCCCTTGGTGCTTGACGAAGGCCATAGAGCGCCTTACATAAGCGGAGGACTTTGCCTTCTTCCCCGAGAACAATAAAAAACCGACAGTTGCTTCACATACACCTCCTCCCTCAAATCGCCATTTAGGAAGGCGGATTTGACATACATATGGTGAATAGACCACCCCTCCTAGGCAGCAAGAGCAAGTAGCAGACGAACAGACTCCATCTGAGCAATAGGTGCAAAGACTTCGTCAAAATCCACACTGGCTTGCTGAACAACGCCACGAGCGATGAGGCGTGCCTGGTGCTTGACCACCGCCCCGACCTCGTTCCTCTTCACCTTGTAGACCCACTTGAGACCAATTGGATGATGGCCCCGAGGAAGGTCTACAATCTCCCATGTATGATTTTGCACCATGGCATCAATCTCCTCCTGCATCGCGGTTCGCCATGCCTCGTCGTCGCTCTCTGCTTCAGCAAACGAGCAAGGCTCCCCTGTTGTTGCCAAGTGCAGCTCTGCATCCTCCAACTCATGAAAAAGGTGTCAGGGAGCTGGGACCCCTTCCCTATTTCCAAACAGGTTAGCCAAAGTACGATACCGTAGCGGGGAATCAAGGGAATGCGCCGCATCACTCCTCTCGGAGTCGTCTTGCAGGGGTGTCACAAATTCAGGAACCAGAGTGCCTTGCGCCTCTACTCCCGAGCCCTCTACTCCAGGGTTCTCAACTCCCTGGTCCCCTGCACTCTGGATCTCTACTCCCTCAGAGCTCTGGCCTGGGCTCCTTGCTCCCCAGAGCTCCGTGCACCTGGAGTCCTAGCATCAACCACGTGAACAAGGGTTTGATACACAATGGTGAAGATACTGGAAGACCTTTGATCGTCGTTCACAGTTTCCATTCGCAGCCATGACCCTCATCAAAGATGACGTCTCGAGAAATATGCACGCGCCGTGTTACTGGATCCAAGATGCGGTATCCCTTCACTCCTTCCACATATCCAATGAACACAAAAGGGAGGCTGCGATTATCTAGCTTCTAGAGTTGTCGCATGTCTTTTGTGTATGCCCTGCAACCAAAGACACGCAAGAAATGCACAGCAGGCTTACGCCCCTACCATGCCTCGTAAGGAGTCTTGCCCGGAAGACTCTTTGTGGGGGTTCGATTCAAGAGAAACACCGCTGTGGTAACTGCTTCTCCCCAAAATTCCGCTGGCATGCCCCTCTATTTCAACAGGGCACACGCCATGGCTACCACATTCTAGTTCCGCCGCTCCACCACGCCGTTCTGCTGCGGGGTGTAGGGCGCGGAAAAGTGACGAGTCACGCCTTTCTCCGCACAGTAGGAGGCAAATTCAGAGGAAGTGAAGTCGTTGTCGTTGTCTATATGAAAAACTCTCAACTTCCACCCACTCTCACCTTCCACAATCGTTTGCCAGCGCTTGATGGCCTCTGGTGCACTCCCCTTGTCAGCTAGGAGGACAACTCACATGTAACGGGTGGCATCATCCACCAGCAACAAGAAGTAGTGTTTGCTTCCTGGTGTTACCGGCGTGATAGGACCACATAGATCTCCATGGACGAGATCGAGTGGTGCCACAGCACGGTACTTGGCCTCCTTTGGAAAAGAACCTCGCCGATGCTTTGTGATGACGCAAGTGTCACACAACTGCTCCACGTGCTCCAACTGCGGAAGGCCCTTGACCAGGCCATGTCGCCCCATCTTCTCCAAGGCGTCAAAGCTGATGTGCCCAAACCGATCATGCCAACGCCAAGCATCATCGCCATGACGCGCTGCAAGGCTAATCGGTTGAGCAATCTTCAACGACAGGACGTACAAGCGATTGCGACCACGTGAGACTTTCGCCAAAAGACATTGTTGCTGATCCCAGATACGTAACACTTTATCCTTAATCTCCACGTGCAACCCGTTCTCATCAAGCTGGCCAATGCTGATAATTGAGTTCCTCAGGCGCGAGATATAGTAGACCCCTGTGAGCACATTGTGCTCCCCATGTCTACCTGCAAAAAATATTGTACCACAACCTTTGAGTCAACAATAGAGCCATCACCAAACTTCACTGTCCCTACCACCGTCTGATCCAAATCAACGAAGACGTCGCTGCGACCTGTCATGTGATTTCTAGCCCCTGTGTCCAGGTATAAACCCTCCAGACTATCTTCGTCGAGACTGGTACCAAGGAATTCCTGAGCACGTGGTTCCTTGATTCATAGTGGCGACGGGGTCTCCGAGTTGGTGGCTTCGGAGATCTACACCATGAAAAGTGCTGGTTGGTCCATGGTCTCCTCCACCTGAACCATATTCATCTGCTCTTTCTTGGGCTTACGACAATCCCTTGCCCAATGACCACGACGCCCGCAGTTGTAGCACTTGTCATTCCCCGAATTGGTGCCACAGTCACCGCCTTTCTTGCATGACCTGCGAGGCTGCTGGTTGTTCATGTTCCTTGCGGGTGGCGACTTGGAGCCCCGCTCCTTGGTACGTGCGGTCCACTGCTCCTTAGTGAGATAGAGCTTGCCCCCCATGCCCTGCATGGTGGCCTCTTGCTTATACCGCTCCTCCGCCACCTTTAACCTCCCGGTAACCTCTTCCATAGAAAGTGTTGATAAATCAAGCAACGTTTCTATTGAAAGAGCGATCTGAGAAAACCGGGAGGAACTGCGCGCAGGTACTTCGCCACGACTTTGTGCGCAGGTTCAGGATCACCGAGGGTAGCAAGTTGATTTACTAACCCATTGAGCCGAACAATCGTCCACTGACTCGCCATCGAGAAACACAATATTCTCGTATTGCTTCCTCACCTTCTGACCGTTGGCCTGACGCACCCAGTCTGAGCTGACACGCCTCTCTGCAATAGCGTCCCAAGCGGCCTTTGCACTCTCCTTCACCGCGAGTGTGGAGATCATCTCAGGCGGCACACCTCGCAAGATTGCCTCTAACGCCATCTGATCCTCCTGCTCGTTGGTTGTGTCGTCCTCGACGGCTTCCCACAACAAGCGTGCACGAAGCAACACCTTCATGTGCAGCGACCACTCTCCATAGTTCGTCTTCGTGAGCATGGGAAACACCGCACTACCCACCTCCTTGATCTCCCTCCGCAGAAACACCACCCCCTCGCGCCCACCGTTATCACGATCATCACGGTGTCGCGGTCTCTCTCGTGGTTGTAAGGAGTGACGCCTCACTCCTTCACGTCGCAGACTGTGGGACTGACCATGAGTAGAACCCGACTTCTCTCAGACTCTCGAACCAAGAAGCTCTAATACCAAATGTTAGACTTTGCCCTTTAGAGAGAATGAAATACTCGAAACAAGAGATGATTTGGTGCTACAAACTGTTGTAGTTTTTCGATTTTTCCTCCTCTATTTATAGACTCATATTTACATAAGAGTTAACGATATTAAATGCTACAAACTCTTAAAATTCCATAAAGATGCTAAATTCAAAGAATGACCAAGGTGCATGTATTGAACACGTTAAAGTGGACACAAACTCTCACACAAAAAGATTCATCCAACACTTTGTGATTCCTTGGATGTTGTCCCTCAGAACTTTCCTGTGACGCTTGGCTCCTCCTTTGCCCAATCCCTTGCCTCCTTTCCCACGACCCAACATATTTCCTTGGAAATTCTGATTTTCTCGAGAAATTTAGCTCCGCGGATTTATATGGGTCTCTGAGAAGAACCTAGGTCTTCGAATTGTGGGTCTCTAAGAATGTCGAATGTCGAAATACTTGTAAACCATATGGAATTGTTATTTGCGCTCACGTATTTTTCCTTCATGTCTAGAGAAACACCGGTTCGTTCCTTTGTATCGCACTCTGAAATATTTAGCTTAATTCTAAAAATTCCTATTCTAATCGACAAATTCAATCAAGAGGGAATGACTCACCGAATTTCGAATTCCAGTACCTTCAGAGAGATCTGAAAACAGTTTTGATTTCGAAGCGCCATAGCTCTCGCTGTTGATAGATATCGCTGATCTCCTTACTAGGTTCATCATCACCTCTATTGAGAAATAAATAATTGGAAACGAAGATGGGAAAAACTTCTTCGAGGAGGAAGACATAAACGTAGCCTGGGATTAAGCATCGATGATGAGGAGGAGGTGCGTCGATTAAGAGAGGAAAGGAGCCCGACAGAACTATGGCAATACAAGTTCACAGAAAGACCAACGACAAGTTCAAGTTCATAGAGAGACCATTAACACTAAATAGAGAGAAAATTTGTAGATATGTTTACTAGAGAAAGGAGAGATTCACACGGCTGGTGTGTAGGGACAGACGGACGACCGACGATAGGCGAGTGGTAGAGAGAATTGACGGCAGGCAGAGACGGTCGGTGATGGATGAGCGTAAGTGAGGCGATGAGCTGGAGTGAAGGAGAACACAAGGTAGAAGTTCCATGAAAGGGCCGACATAGATCAAGCAAGGGAGAAGTTCAGATTCATGCTTTTCTTCGATCATTGAGATAAGATCAACATGGCTCCCTATGAATTTTTACTTGATTTTCATTGATGATATTTTTCTTTTGATCATATCGCTTTGGGTGTTGGATTGTCTATTCTAAAGGCTTGCATATTCATTGTTTATGCTATTCAGAGAGAATAATGCGATTAAAAATTTTCAGAGCCTCTGTGGTGGTCCAAACAGGGTGAAGATCTCTCACAAGATTATGCTAACGGATATGTGTTTTTGATGCCATCGGAGTCTGAAATGCTTAGCCTTGTCCTCCTTGAAGCAATGTCCTCGGAACTCCTTGTCATGGCAACTCACGCTGGTGGGATTCCCGACATAATCCTGAAGATGAGGTGAATGAATGTGGAGTTTAACTGAAACATGTTGAACTGAATTTTTGGCGAGTGAGTACTTGACACGAATGGATTGTGTTATTACCGTTTAGGAGGGTAAAACAGGGTTTCTTTTCAACCCGTAGGATGTTGAGGACATTCTGAACAAACTGAAACCGTTGTTGGATGATGTTGAAAAGAGCGAATAACAAAAAAGTTTGCAAGCAATACAGTGCGACCATATGGTTTTGGAGGAATTTATATTTTTAATTTATTTATGTAAATAAATTTTTTAAAAAAATATAATTAATATAATACATGGTAGATGAAAAGGTGTATGAATAAAGCAAAGTATTTAATACAATTACAATACATTCATGTTATTTTAACATAATTATGTAACTCAAATATAAAAAATGTAATTAATATAATACATTTAATTTTAAATGTGGTTAATATTGTGGAAGAGCAAAAGATATTTCATTTATTTAATTGATTGTGGAAATTGTGGGTCTTCCGTTGGTTGTCATGGAAGAAAAAATATCGTCCTCCTAATTACCATCTCGCGCTCTCAACTCCTGTAACTAGCACACATACTCTCTCCTTTTTGCTCTCTTGTCTCGTCGCCGCCACCGCTTCCGAAACAATCATCCACCTCACCGAATCTCTGATATGAACCATAGATTGCGCTCTAGAAATATAGTATGCTACTAAAAAATAATAAACTCTTAAAAGTAATATTAGATAATACTAAATGAGTTATTCTTTCATTATTTTTAATTTCTATTACATACATATCTTTCTTTACATTATCATTTATAAAATAATATAACAAAAATTGCTTTTTTTTCTTATTATTGAACTATTATAATTGTATTTTTTTACCATTTTTAATAAAATTCACACATATTGGTCATTTTTGTTTGGAGATGGAGAGAATACATGAAACATCTAGAACATGTTTAGATATTATGAAAATAATTGATTATGTAGCATTTTCATAAAATAAATTCTTTAATAACAACTCTTGAACCGTATATATCATAGTGCATATATGTAAAAATCTTTGTCGATTTGTACATTAATAACAACATGAGAGATTGTATAATATAATTATGAATTAAGTAATTACCAGTTTCATAATTTTTATATCCTGAATTGCATTATATAAGAATATATAAAAAAATTACTCTAGAATGGATATACATATTTGTATATGAAAAATGTACATATATATAAATTTGTCTGAATCTATGAGTTCTACTTGATTTATATATAATCTTTTTGGATTCAATTTTTAATAACTATTTACTGCTATACGATTTTATGCAAGATAATATTTATAACATAACATTCAAATTGATAAATATAATGAATTATTATTGTGAAAAATAATATAACCACCTGCGTATAGCGCGAGTCGATTCTAGTTATATGGTCGATTCTAGTTATATATATATATATATATAATAATCTTTACAAGATTGTTTGAGGTGAAGCCACATCAGCAAGGATTTTATGTTAATTTTCTTTCAATTTTTAATCAAGTGTTTTCTATTTAATTCTAATTAAATTCTTCCACCAAATTTTAACCTAAGAAAAAATCTCTTCATTTGCTCCAATTGAATTTTTCCACAAAATTCTAACCTCAAAAAACTTTTCAACTACCATAATTTTTCAAATATTACAAATTTAAATTATTATAGTAAAAAAATATAATGTTTTGGTGAAAGCTCATGCTACAGCCACCTCAACAAGGATTTTATGTTAATTTTCTTTTAACTTTTAATCAATTGTTTTCTATTTAATTCTAATTAAATTCTTCCACCAAAGTTTAACCTAAGAAAAAAATCTCTTCATTTTCTCCAATTGAATTTTTCCACAAAATTCTAACCTTTAAAAAAAATTTCAACTAACTTATTTTTTTCAAATAATACAAATTTAAATTATTATATTAAAAATAGAATGTTTTGGTGAATGCTCATGCTGATATATCATTAAATTGCACACAAGGTTTTTCAACACTCATCTCATCTTTTAATTTTCGTTTATTTACTTTTTTTGTTTCATCTTTTAGTTTGGTAAAAAAATAATATAATTATTGAATGATGGAATCCAAGAGACAAACGTATAAATTTGATATAAAAGTTACATATTAATAATAATGAATTTACTACAATAATGAATAAAAAAATATAGATCACAAAATATAATAATTATTTATTAATAATACATTAACATATTTAAATTTTATATAGAACGTCATAACATTTAATAAGGCAACCGAAAAGTTTTTTGTGGATGTTTATTTAAATAGAAAAACCTAACTATTCTTCATAATCTCTTACATTGTGGAAGGTCGTGATCTCCATCCCAACCCGTCATCTCCATATACGAACCCTGTGTGTTTTTTTGTTACTCTGATGTTGGCAAAAATAAAAGAAATGATCGCAATCTATTTGAGAGTCGTAGCCAAGCGATGAATGGACGAAGAGTAGGATTACAATGAAAAGGTGTATATTCATGTGGTGTTGTGGCCGATGACGCTACCTCCTTCACTTTTGTTCAGCAATATCAACGATGAACCTTTACCTCATCGTGCCGGAGGAGATTTAATGGTAAAGCTGAATTTTAATTTTTGAGCACTCGAATGTATGACAGAAGATATAAGTTTTATTTTTTAGTTCTAATAAGATAAATAAATCTAAAAAATTATACTAGTCATGCTTTATATGCGTGAAAATTTGTTCCGATCGGAACAAACAAGAAATTATAGCCATGTTCACTTTATCAAATCCAAAAAACCAAAAATTATTCTTAAAAAATGTGTTCAATATTTTTAAAAGAAGAAAATTTGAAGTTGGAATTTGATTAGAAGACAAGACATAATTTTTATGTTTGATTTTTTAAAAAATTTTAATCTTATCGAAAGGTAGTAGAGTATGGAGAACAAAGATATAAATATATGTATGGATTAAGCATAATCAAAATTATATGATTTACAGTTTCAACAACTTTTTAAGTGATTTCTTTATCTTCTCTTGAGAAATGGGTAATGAGAGAGAATGGAGATTGAGATAGAAAAAGAAAAAGAAGAGATAGAAAGTAGAATTTGAGGGGAGTGAATTTGCATAGAGAGAAGGAAAAGATCATCAATTTATTCTTTAATCATATTGTTAAATTTTACTAATTTAAATTTAATATTCAATGTTGTTATCTAAATCGCTTTCTTCAATTATTCGTCGTCCCAATATTGATCACAAAATAATTTAAATTTTGAAATATGCTACAACAATCAGTCATTTAATTACTTTAAATTACAATGATTTATTCTGTCAACGTTTAATAAATAATTTTATATAATTAAATTTAAACCATTTTGTTTTCAAAATTTCACCCATCGCGCGAGTTCGATTGCTAGTATTTTTATAGTAGAAATAACAAACCAGGTTAATGGAGTAATAATATAAGACTTACCTATTCAATAACAATTTGGTTTCTATTTTTTGATCGGAGGTTGGAAGTCACAAATTTGATCCTTGCATATCAATGAGGAGTCCAACAACATCTAAAACTTTCAAAATTCCAATAGATTAGTTTAGTAGTAAAGAAATAGTATATTTGATTTATTGCAAACGTATTTGCCCGATACAACTTCTTTGTGACCAACCAATCCAACCAGTTGTCGGTATGAACGCATCCTGAATTTGTATTTCGGAACTGTATGAATTTGGTATGTTACTTTCTCAACATCTGTATCCTCTTTAAAAGATATGTGTATACTATTGTCGATATTGTAGTTACCAACATTTGGTAGTATTGTCAAATTTTTTAGGACAAATATATATCTCATTCCCTTATATATTGGTTGTATTTATTGACATCGCCAAGAGATATACGTCCTTCAGTACTAGTTCCCTGCAATATATCATATACAAGATGATGAAAGATATTCATATAATGTGGAATACGCAAATACATTAATATAACTTACTGTTTCACTTAGGAGTAAAAACCCAAGACCAAGCAAATGATTGCCAATGAATGTGTTTCGTGTCACCAAATCCTTTAAAAATGACCTAAAAGGTGTTGTTCCTTAGCATGCGATGTAAAAGATCCATGATATGGTACATTGTAAATGTGTATCACGTATCTTGAGCTTTGAGCTAAATCATGTAAAGTAAGAAGTACATAATACATCAGCGAACGGAAAACAACAGACGGTTGTAAACAAAAGTCAACATATGTTAAGAAGTTGGCTTCTTCATATAATTCATCTGTTCTCATCCATTCTGTAAATATTGTGGCTTCTGCACCCGGTTTATTCACAACACGCTCCAAATCAGTTGGTCCTCCGGTAAAAGAAGGTGGTAATATGATTCTTTTGTCTATAAATTTACCGTTTCTATAAACTTTACCAATTGCATCATATACATTATTATATATATTGGTTTTCGTATCCTCGCATGATTATAAAACATTATTAAAAACAATTATTGATGTATGAACATAATTTGTAAATCTTTAAAACTTACTTATGTTTTATTTTCTTGATTATCTTTAGATTTTGATTGGTGTAGATGTTTCTGGAGCAGAATAGTCGAAGTGCTAACAAACCTAATTCATAAATTTACAAAGGATAATTACGCAACGAAATTAAACTGGAAAAAAATATTAATTAATATAAATGTTAATTTATTTTTTTCAAACCATTGATCATTATTGGAATAACTTTTGTTACGACTATGACTATGTTATTGACAATCATTAGCGCAATATTTGAACGAAAATGTAGAGCAAGTCCATCCCATATTAAATTCTATTTCATTTTATATTTTTTCTCAAAATTTTTGTACCGCACATGATATTTTTACTTATTTAGTTGTATTTTTCTAATATGAAATAAATTATATGCATATTGAGTAAAGCTATATATATATATATATATGATGGTAAAAAGATTTAAAATATTTTAATTTTATTTTGTTAAATATTTTGGAAATTTTCAAAATATTTGTAGGATAAATGATATAAGAAAATATTTGTAACTTTTGAAATTTTTTATTTTTTTCTTTACAAACAAATTAAAATCTAATTGGATCAAAACATTAATTTAAACTTTTTTTATCCAAACCATATCTACATAGAAAATAAATTGTAATAAACATTTTTTTTATGGAGAATATTCAACGGGCTATCGAATATGTCGGAAAAATATAAAAACAACAAATATTGAATTATTATTCATATTCAAACCATGACCAATAGGAATCATAGTTTTATTTGAACCTTCCACAACTTGTTAGAGTGAACATGTTTTATTTTATCACGCATCTCATTTAATTTACATAATGAAATAAAAATGTAATTTATATAATAAAATGAAGATCTGACATTGAAAATGTCGGGCTTCAAAGCTGGTTCTAGAAAATGGAAGAAGGAGAACGAATGGAAAAGATAGGCGAGAGACAAACATGTATCGTTGTCTAAGAATAAATAATGGAAGGTAATCGAAAACATGTACAAAAAACATGCAAGACACCACTAACAAAGGCGAATGAAAAGCGAAAAGACGATGACGATGAGATAATATAGAGAAGTTATTATAGCTATACAAAAAAAATTATTAGATCTATACGAAAGCGAAAACGGGTTTTCAATTATTTGAGCTAAACCAAAATTTTTATTAATAAAGAGGTATGACGCAAAAAATTACTGCAAAAATACTCGCAATATTCAACAATGACCTATCATTGTGTAGTCGAGAAGAGTAGAAATATATGATACCAATTAATTGATTATAGAAGAATTTCTGATCTAATGTTAAAATCTAAACCAATAAAAATAAATTACCATTCTTAGGTTTTGGAAACAGATATATATCATAGAAACCATGAATTAACACTCTCAAGATATTTGATTGATCCAACCTGCCGAGCCTAGACACAAAGAGAAATTGTTAACAACATACCTGTTGTATCAATCCGAGAAAGCTAAATCTCAAATATGCTAGTAGATAGAAGCAAATAGACCTGCCAGAGTTGTTGTATCAAACACATAAAAAGCCAAAGAAACGGACGTATAGAACTACCTTCGATGAAAGTGGAGGATTGACTGAGGAATGATTTGATATTGTCCTTATAAATAAATCAAATGCAGACCAAACAAAGGACTACATAGACCAACAAAAAATAAACCAATTGTGAGAGACGCCATAGCAGACAAAGAAATCAAAGTTGTGGAACATACTTTCGTTTCATGCATCATGAATTACCTTGAGAAAGAGAAATCATCATTGCTTTGTTGGAAGCAACATCATCTTCAACCATATTCCCAACAACTTCAATATAAGCCTATAAGAGACGGAATAGAGGATTAACTTAATTTCAAACAAAAAATGAAATGTTCATATTAAAGAGGTATGATGCAAACATGTCAATGAAAGAACGCATTAAGAAGAAGGTAAACTCTTAAAGGAAAAAATGACCTATAACTAGAAATATAATGTAGAAAAATCAGAAAAAGTGTATTTACAAGATGGGTTACATTATTTTTTGGTTAAGTCCATTACCAACTATGTATCCATGAATCTAGCTATGAATGTCAAGACTTGCGAATAAACGGCTAAATTCTCTTAGCCATCCCTTGCTTTCTCTTCCAATGTATCTATATCTCAAGACCTGGGAATAGAAGGACAAAATGACCAATAAGCAGCAATATAATGTGGAAAACCCAAAAAAAGTTTATTTGCAAGATGGGTTACATTACCTGTTAGTTCAGGGCATTACCAACTATGTATCCTTGAATGTAGCTACGAATGTCAAGAATTGTGAACAAACAATTCTCTTAGCCATCCTTTGCTTTCTCTTCAATGTATCTATATATCTCAAGACCTGCGAAATAAAAAAGGAAAAAATAGAGACTTTACTTATCTCAATTAAAAACAGAGGTTGGCGCAGAAGATTCTTGTACCACGGAACAGAGTTGTCAACCTTTGATAGTGTAATTAGGGAATAAGGCGTTAATCTTTCAAGCGCTCGAGCTCTCTTTCCCACTGCCGATCAAAGGGGAAAATAATGTTGTAATGGTTAACCTGCATAGAGAAATAAGTGAACCGAGTGGTGAATTGTAATCGTTAACTGTGTTGAAAGACTACCTTAATCGTGCGAGTACAAACCTCATTGCAAAAACATCTTCTTTTTACATTCTGAACATTCCCATCCGCTTCCTTAGGCTATCCTCAAGGCATTAAGTGAGACAGATTGGATATTGCACTGGTCAGATGATTATCCTGCAAATTGTGAACATTTCTAGGAAGGAATTTTTGTATGTTAGATTTATCCTGACCAAGATGAAGGATCCTTCTTCACATATTAACACATACCAACACAAAATTCATTACAGCTTGAACTGAATCGAACCATTATGTCTTTACATGAAGAGATGGACATGAGGTAATGCTAAGCTACATTATCACCAAGTTGGTGTTGCTCTAATATGCTACCTACCAAACGATACAGCTTCACCAGCTTTAGGATTGCAGCACCCTATGAACACATTGAAAAAGACTTAAAATTTGAGGGTACCCAACTCCAAGATCATTGATTGCAGATTTTATCTCAGTCAAGCAAGAGTTGGACTCTAAACTTTCACCCCATTGGGAGAAGATTCTTGTAACTTGCTAGGAATGATATCCGCGGGATAGTTTCCATTGTACAGAAAAAAGAAATCTAGCGAAGGTATAACGTTTTCATCGGTGAAGAAGTAAAATTTGGTCATTCTTGGAATATAAAGTTGATAGTTCCCGAATGCAATGCGATATAAGGACCAACTTTATAGAATATTAACAAACGATAATAGAAATTTGTCTACACTTATACAATCAGACATGCCATATCGAGAATCACAATCACACCTTCTGGGAACTCTCCGGCATCTCCTCTAGCAGCTACCATGACATGAAATCACCGCATATGTTGCAGCAAACAACGCCGAAGACATCAAATGCAAGCTTCAAATCCTTTTCAATCCCATGATTTTCGGCCACAAAATCTAATAAGCTGACACACACATTACTTGTATATTAATTCCAAAAATGATGGCTCTGCTTACCGGAGTCTTTCCCCGTGAAAGCAATCCATGCCAACACCGTGAGACTACCAGCAGTGGACTTCAAGTGATTGAAGAAATAAGACCGCTTACCTTTTTCATGGCATTCTCTTTCATTATAACCTCATTCAACGGATTAAGAAACTCTACCAACCCGGCAATATCAGGATTCTATTCAATTAAAGCAAAATACACGGAAAAATATAATCACAATCCAATCTGCAACACAACAGCGACAGTAACAACCATCTTCCAGGATTCAAATCCAATTGGATTCAGTAAGACCGGAACAATAACGAACATACCAGAGTTTGCTTGATGCGGACAAAAAGCACCTTCTGAGCAGCAAAAGCCTCGGTGATGATCTTACTCACATCAAGCACCTGACCTCCAATGTTCTCAGCAGCGCTCGAAACCCTGCCAACGCATTGGGAGATAAGATCTTCGTACACCAGAATAGCTGGATCCAAGGCGCGTCAATGGCACCGGAATCTTCACCTCCGGCGAGAGAGACTTCTCCCCCGGTGTTGCTCGACACCGCCTTGAGCCTCGTAACTACAGCTTCAAGCCGCTTGATCAGTTCCTCATGCATTATAGAGTATGCATACCTAAAGAATAAGGAAATCTAAGAAGCGATCTTAAGCCAATGCCTAAATTATCTATTCATCTTGGATCCACTAAGATGTCAAGAGATCTTCACCAATTTTATCATTGAGTAGGTATGATGAAAGACTTAGCAAGATGGATCGATCATTGCTTCCTTCCAAATTGATCAAGGTAGAGCAAAAAACCCCGAGTGAGGAATTGCAAAGCTTGTCGATTGAAGAATCGATGTGGAATTGCATCATAATGGATTTGTGAGAGGCTCACCTAGAACATAGTTGGGAAAAAATGTCACCAAAAAGATATTTGATGTAAGCGAAGTTGTATATAGTTCAAATCGTACGATTGCATGGCGTACCATTAAGTGTAATGTATGGTCATGATGGAATTTTTACTGAACCATTTGGCAAAATTTCCAAAAGGAATTGAGAACAAAAATTTACGAGTACGGGATACTACCTTCATATAGATGAACATTAAAAAAAGACAATAAAGACATTAGAACATCTTTTTTGAGTTTCTACGTTAGAATGGCGAGGAAATTGGGAAGATCATCTATCATTAGTAAAATTTACCTCCAATAACAGCTACCATACAAGTATAGATATCTCCCCATACGAAGGGCAACAAAACATATAGACAGATTTCCAATGTATAGATCATAAGAATGATATGAATTGAGGTCTTCGAGTTGCAAAGATCAGAAGGAGATAGTAATATATTTCCTTTATCAATATCCTCGCTAACTACAGAACAATTTCACGGAAGCAAATAACAAATTTGATGAAGCAAGAGTCATTAAGTGGTCTAATGAATATATATATATATATATAGAGAGAGAGAGATTATAGATATGATCTCAATTATTATACTCAATGCACATATTTCAAAATTTGCTTAGCAAACTATACTTGTCGTTGATAACACAAATCTCAATTGTGAAAACATCTTCTTTCTGCATTCTGAATGTTCCCATCCGCTTCCTTAGGCTATCCTCAGGGCATTTAGTGAGACAGATTGGATATTGCACTGGTTAGATGATTATCCTACAAATAGTGAACATTTCTAGGAAGGAATTTTTGTATGTTAGATTTAGCCTGACCAAGATGAAGAATCCTTTTTCACATATTAACACATACCAACACAAAATTCATTACAGCTTAAATTGAATCGAACAATAACGTCTTTACATGAAAAGATGACATGAGGTAATGCTAAGCAACATTATCACCAAGTTGGTGTTGCTCTAATATGCTAGCTACCAAACGATACAGCTTCACCTACTTTAGGATTGTAGCACCCTAGAAACACATTGGCAAAGCCTTAAAACATTGTCATTAGAAACGTAATACATCACTCACGTTCGTGACTCCAGTCCTATTAATGTAAAGAATGCATATTTATGTAATAAAAGTTCATATGAAAATGCCATAAAGTCTCACGCTAGTATCTATTTTATTCTCTTTTCAAATCTACTTTTGTTTCTGTTTAGTTCTGATGTACTGATTAATAACATACCTTCCCATGGCGTCATAAGTTGCAGCCAAATTGATGTACACATCGAGCGTGTCTTGATCACATGACCCTCGTTCACATTTTAAAATTTCTTCTAGCTTTTTCAAAAAGTTCAGCCGCCTCATCAATCTTGAACAACTGAACATAGCCAATCCCATCTTGTTTAATAAAAATACAAAGAAGGCAGATTTCCTCCCCCCTGCAGTCCATAATTTCGTCACTGCACTTCCAAATGAGTTTCTCGAATCCTCATACCTCCCCAACACGTAATACATCACTCCCGTTCGTGCCTCCAGTACTTATAATGTAAAGAATGCAGATTTATGTCAACAAAGTTCATATAAAAACACCAGAAAGTCTCACGCTATAGTATCTATTTTCTTCTCTTTTTAGATCTACTTCCCGATTACGTATTGGATCTGGGTTTGATCTAAATCAGAGTTTTGAAGCTATTCGAGATCAAAATCGTATAGTAATTCAAAGTTTCATACGAATTGATTGATATTACCTGCAATGGCACTCTGTTGTCTTGGTTTATCCTCGAGCAACTTCATCGCTTTCTTAAGCAGATTCAATGCCTCTTGGAGTTCACCCACGGATTCATGAAGAAAAGGGCACCACGGATTCATCAACGCCTCCTTGGCCTCCAAGAAGCAACTTCAATCCTCCAAGAAAATGATGATTGAACTTACCATCACCCTTAGTTCACTGACTTAGGTCACCATTGGTTAGTCGCCGACGAGCCTGACGCTTCTCCTTGCCCAATCGCTCCCCGCTGTAGCTCGTCTTTGAACGAAGCTTCAATATGTCGAAGTGGGAACGCCAAATTCGAGACCCAAAATAATCGAAACAAAACAGAAATCGAACAGAAATAAAAAAGAAACTCACCATTGATGCGCTGGAGATTTTCCTCATTCATGATTGTTCATCCATATTCCTCAGTTGGGATCGCTCGTTTGGCTGCGATTAAGGTAATTGTTTTGAACGAAGCTTCAATATGTCAAAGTGGGAACACCGAATTCGAGACCCAAAATAATCGAAACCAAACAAAAATCAAAAAGAAACTTACCATTGATGCGCTGGAGATTTTCCTCAGTGATGATTGTTCGTCCACATTCCGCAGTTGGGATCGCTCGTTTGACTGCGATTAAGGTAATTGTAACGTTGATTGAGGTATTAATTTATTGTAGACAGTTGTTTTGAACTTTATTGATTCATTATATTGTTTTAGGAAGAAGATGAAGAATGATATTTACGTATGATGAAAGGGGGTTTTTTCCTCTCTACTGACGTGGCAGCATCAAATATATGATTCTTTATAGATATATGATTCTTCAACTTATCTATATCTAATAAAAATATACAATTTTTTCACATATTAATTCCACATTTATCTTATAATTATATTTTCAAATAATTAAATATTGTTAATGTCGTCGTCCGAATCATATATATAAAAGCAAGTTTTTTTCCTGCATTCTCAACGTGCAATCTCAACATTGAAAAAAAAATCATTTAAAAAATTAAATCCTAAACTTTGTTTGAATTTGTTTTGAACATAAGTATTCTAAGATAAATAAAGCTTAGCGAAAGAATTGAATGGTCGTTCTAGCACAAAGTTCACACGTTATTAAAGATATAAATGCCCATATATTGGTACATGTACTTTGACCTATCAACGTCTATTTTATTGTAAACAGGGATTGATTTTACTTCTATATTTATTTCCATGTCTTCTCTTCCTCTATATATACTCTCTCCTTGTAAGTTTATTAGATATATGAATCAAATATTTTTCCTATTTATGGTATCAAAGCTAAATCTGATGGGTATTTGAAAATCTAAAGTTGTTCCATATGTTTTTTTTTCTGTTTCTTTCAGTTCCATTCCTGGGTATTTTGAAGCTTGGAATGAAATATCCCTCGATCTTATAGGTCTTCCTCTTCTCTAGCTCAGCTGGTGAGTTCAGCATATCGATATTGTTTCGGAGCACCATATTTGTAGGCTTATGGAAACCTAGTAAGCGGACGTCCCCCATTGTTAGACCTTCGAATCCAGGAAGCCTAAGCCATGAATCTAGGATCTCCAGAGTAGAGGAAGCCAAGATCTCCATACGCCATTGTTGGACCTTCAACGACCACCCCGGTGTCTGATTGCACCGTCGTCTACCTCGAAGCCAACAAACAGCACCTCGGGTTCACATTCGACGGCAACTCCAGCTACAACACCGCCTCTGTCTCCATATGCCATTGTTAGACCTTTGATGACAATCTCGGTGTCTGATTGCGTCGCCGTCTACCTCGAAGCGAACAGACAGCACCTCGGGTTCACATTCGACGGCAATTCCAGCTACAACACCGCCTCTGGAATCATCAGTTTAGTGGCGTTGCTGTGCCGCGTCCGGTAAGCAAGTTTTCGTCGCTGTTTTTCTTTTGCCTTCGTCTTGGGTTTTCCCTTCTCCCATAGCCAAAGCAGAGCATTTGTGAGAATTTT
Organism: Gynandropsis gynandra; assembly: GCA_036759665.1. Taxonomy (NCBI): domain Eukaryota; kingdom Viridiplantae; phylum Streptophyta; class Magnoliopsida; order Brassicales; family Cleomaceae; genus Gynandropsis; species Gynandropsis gynandra. Next base: position 39,902,092 of record CM071866.1, read on the forward strand.
TCTTTCTCATTCCTTATCCATGGTTGATGGTGAAGAGACTCACGACCAGATAATACAAGCATTCACAGAAGCCGCCGATCGAAAATCTCCGTATTACCTTCATCCTTCAGATAACCCAGTCTCATCTTCACTGCTCATCCGCTGGGAGAGAATGGAGAAAATTATTTTGGTTGGAGGAAGAACTTTCTTAATTCCCTTCAATCCAAAAATAAAGCTGGGTTCCTCGACGGAAGCATCGAGAAACCATCGTCGAACTCTGATCTTTATCAGGCTTGGGTGCAGAACAATACTATTGTTCAAACATGGCTAACAAATGCCTTATGCAAAGAGCTCAAAGTAGAAGCCACACATGCCAATACAGTTCGTGAACTTTGGGAAGATTTGCAGGAGCGATTTTCTCAAGGTATTGATGCTCGTTTATACGAATTACGCAAGTCCATCGCAATGATAAAGCAAGACCATCGTCCTGTATCTATTTACTTTGGTAAATTGAAAGTTTTTTGGGTTCAGATGAATTCATTCCAGCCTGTCCCTTTTTGCAAATATGGTGGATGTACTTGTCGACTTTCCAAACAGATTGAGCAACTAACGGAGAAGGAGCGTGTATTCGATTTTCTTATGGGGTTGGATGACGAATCCACTACCATCCGATCCCAAATTCTCGGTATGGATCCCCTACCCACATTGAGCAAGTCATCCGCTCTTGTGGCTCAAGAGGAGAAACAAAAGGTTGTTGTTCCTTGACAGCAGTTTACTTAAACAGCAGGTCTTGATGTAAATCGATCGGTCACTGGGAACATAGAGCCACCAACTCATATGAATCGAAGAAACAATTCTGGAAATAAAAAACCGCAGATAGCTTCTCATAATGGAAGAGATCGACCTAGATGTAATCATTGTGACAAAGTCAGCCATACAAGAGATCAATGCTTCAAAGGGTTAGGATACCCGGCAGGATGGGAGCATCGTCGTTCGCATCCCCATAGGAACGCGAATCAGGAATGTATTTCAAATAATGCTTCATTGCCTTTTGCTGGTTGCAGTGTTGATAATATGTCATCCTCGCAAGAGCAAGGCTTGTTGCTAAACCTATTAGGGAAACGTGGCTCTCGACTACAAGGTGAAAAAGATGGAGAACAACAAAGTGGTCCCAATGTTGTCAATGTTGTTGTTCGTAACTTAGATAAACACAATGAAGTTGGCTTCTCAGGTAATATCACTCTTAATACGCGTAGTAAAATTGTTTTAGGAGCTGAAAATACCAAGGCAATTGTTATTGGATCATTGATAGTGGAGCTACTGATCATGTTACTGGTAATTTGAAGCTGTTAGAAAATTTTGAATCCCAATCTAATCTTGATCCTATAAAAATTCCCAACGGAGAAAGGTACCTGTCGTTGGAATTGGACAAGCAAATCTCAACAGAACCATAACGTTAAACCATGTCCTTGGGGTTCCTGAATTTAGTTTCAATCTTTTATCTGTTAGCAAAATTACTAGAGACATGAATTGTGAACTTATCTTTGATCCTGAGTATTGTGTCATGCAGGACTTAGCCTCGAAGAAGCCGATTGCTATGGGTATAGTTCACAATGGACTCTATTACTGGGAACAAATGGATTAAAAGAAAGTTCTCACTGCTCCTCTGATAATAAGGTTGAGCTTTGGTATCAACGTTTAGGGCATTTGCCTAATAGCCGTCTTTGTTTTGTGCCAAATATATCTATTGTTTCTGATGATGTATTTTGTGTTGCTTGTTGTAGAGCTAAGCAAAATCGATTGAAATTTCCAAATTCCATGAATAAAGCTGCTGAAGTTTTTGATTTAATTCATTGTGATATATGGGGACCTTATAAAACACAATCTTTGAGTGGTGCACATTATTTTCTAACTATTGTTGATGATTGCAGCCGCGCTACGTGGGTGTTCCTGATGAAACAAAAGTCTGAAACCAAAAATCTATTGATTCAATTCTTCAAATGGGTATGGACACATTTTCATAAACAAATTAAATCGGTACGTACAGATAATGGTCTTGAGTTTTCCCATAGTGACTTGATTGCATTTTATGCCGAAAATGATGTTTATGGTCAAAGTTCTTGTCCTTATACTCCTGAACAAAATGGTACAGCAGAAAGAAAACACCGTCATCTAGTAGAAGTTGCACGAACATTACGATTCCAAGCAAATCTACCTGTAAAATTTTGGGGCGAACGTGTCCTATCTGCTGTTTTTTAATAAATAGGATGCCACTTTTAACGTTAGGAAATAAGACTCCATATGAAATTGTGTTTAATAAATCTCCTTCGTATAATCATCTTTGTGTCTTTGGTTGTCTATGTTACCGTCATGTTCCAATGTTTACAAGGAAAAATTTGGAGAGCGAGCTGTACCAGAAATTTTTCTTGGATATCCACATGGACAAAAGGGATATAAAGTTTTTGATCTAATAAACCAACAAGTCTATATTTCTCGTGATGTAAGCTTTTAGGAACAAATTTTTCCTAATGCAATTACAGATGAAAGACAACATGGTGGCAAAGATGCGAACTATTGGCATCAACTTATTGACAAACAAGTATCTCAACAAGCCATCGAGTCTAGTTGGTGCCTATCTCCACGTGCTGAAAAATCTGTTCCATCTTCAGTTTATGATGCAAGCAACACCGACTTGACTACCCACGAGGAGAATTTTGAGGCTGTTACCGGTATAAATTCTAATGAAAAGGAATCTGAATGCATGCCTTCTTTGGAGCATGGGAAATGCATTCGGACACTGCCTTGAAGACTTGTCGTTTTGAGGTTGTCTTACCTCCTTCGCTTGCTGTAAACAATCCATCAACATCAGCGGCTCTTTCTGCGGTACACCCGATTTCTCATCATTTATCCTACTCTCGTTTTTCTCGTTCACATAATGCTTTTCTTTCAGCCATCTGTAAAACAGATGCGCCTACATATTTTCTTCATACTGTTAAGCATAAACATTGGAGAGAGGCAATGCAACGGGAAATACATGCCTTAGAAGAAAATCGCACTTGGGTTCTCACTCCTCTTCCTCCAGGAAAGCGTGTTTGATTAAAAATGGGTATTTAAAGTTAAACACCACCCTGATGGAACTATAGAACATTATAAAGCACGTTTGGTCGTGAAAGGATTTACGCAAGTCGAAGGTGTGGATTTTCATGAGACCTTTGCGCATGTAGCCAAATTGGTTACTGTTCGATGCTTGATTTATATAGAAGCTGCTAGGAAATGGAAAATTCATCAATTAGACGTCAACAACATGTTTCTTCATGGAGACCTTGATGAAGAAGTTTACATGAAGATTCCACAAGGTTTTTCACGAAAGGGGGAGCAACGTGTTTGCAAACTTCAAAAGTCTCTCTACGGTTTGAAACAAGCATCTCGCAATTGGTTTCACAAGTTTACTCGTTCTCTTATTTCTTTTGGTTTCCATCAGTCTCAATGTGATCATTCCCTTTTCACTCTTACTACCGGTTCTACTTTCCTTGTCGTACTTATATATGTTGACGATGTGCTTATCACAATAAATGATAATCACGGTATTGCTCAGGTAAAAACACTCCTTGATCAGCAGTTCAAAATCAAAGATCTCGGAAGACTCAAATACTTTCTAGGAATCGAAGTGGCACGATCTCCCATAGGAATCATGATTAATCAACGAAAATATGTACTTGACATCTTAACTGAATGTGGTCTTCTCGGATCTCGGCCTGCTTCTACACCAATGGAAGCTAATATCAAACTCAAAGCTAATGGTCAACCATGCTCAGATCCAGGGTTGTATCGTCGACTTGTTGGACGTTTGCTTTATCTAACGATTACTCGACCTGATATATGTTTTTCAGTAAATTTCTTAAGTCAATTCATGCATGATCCTAAGCAACATCACCTTGATGCTACTTTTCAGGTTCTTCGTTATCTTAAAGGATGTCCTGGCAATGGTCTTTTCTTCCCAGCAGACAACAAACTCACTCTACAAGCTTATAGTGATGTCGATTGGGCTGGTAGCCCTAATACCCGATGATCCACTACCGGTTACATAATTTTCCTTGGAAGTGCTCCCATTTCATGGCGATCGAAGAAACAGTGTGTGGTATCTCGCTCTTCTATTGAAGCCGAGTATCGCGCCATGGCCAGTACTACTTGTGAGATAGTTTGGTTAGATCATCTCCTCAACGAGCTGCAAGTTCAATGCAACACTTATGTCCCTCTTCTCTATGACAATCAAGTCGCCATGCATATCGTTGCCAATTCGGTATTTCACCCCGAACGCACCAAATACATCGAGATCGATAGTCACTTCATCCGTCAACATTATGATTTTGGTCTTATTTTACCTACCAAGGTTGCCTCTACATATAAACTAGCCAAAATTTTCACTAAAGCTCTTGGTCGAGACCGCTTTCAAACCCTTCTCAACAAGTTAGGTATTTCAACTCTACATACTCCAACTTGAGGGGGAGTATTAAAGATATAAATGCTCATATATTGGTACATGTACCTTTGACCTATCAACGTCTATTTTATTGTAAATAGGGATTGCTTTTACTTCTATACTAGAAAAAGAACCCGCCCAATGCGCGGGATGTTAAAAATTTGCAAATATATAATAAAAATTAATCTTTTAAAAATAAATCGATATATTAGGAATATTAAAAATTTTGATTCATGGAATTGCATATATATTATTTTATCGAATAATAGATAATAAATGTTAATAAAAAATATATATAACATAAAATTGATCTAGTTTAATAATAAAATTAAGTGAAAAAATAAATTTTTTATAGTTTTAAAAATATGAAGCTAATAGAATATCAATGGGGTGAAAATATATTGCATTGAACTATGAATGTGAATATTTTTGTTTTTGTCTAAATTTATTGTTATAATATTTTTTATATATGTAAAAATCATTTGAAAAAACAAATAATTGAATCAAGTAACTCATAGTTAAAGTGAAAAAAAATTAAAAAACATGTAACATATAGAATATATTATCATATGGTGATACATAGTATTTGGTGTTTATTGGTTAGTTAACTTTACAATCTTTATTTTTTTCTTCCAATTTTATTTTCAAATTTTCTCTGCATTTTCTTTTATTATTCATGTTTATTTAACAATATAGAATATAATAAAAAGTAAAATCAAAACTCCATCATGTTTTTTGTACAAGTAATGACAAAGAAATTTCAAGAAATTTATTGTATCATCCACATGAATAAAAGAATCATTTCATTTTCTATCTTCATCTTCCTTTTTCATCCTCTCTTATCATTTCACAGAAAGCATACTTCATTAGCATCCTCTCTTATTGTTAATTTACTATTAATTTGATCTTATCACTATTTAATGCATTTACAATTGTGATTCATTTACAATTAATTTGAATTAATTTGGTTTTATCCCATATTAATATGTATTAATAATGTATTAAAGTGGTTTTTTTTGTAAATCCACAATATATATAATAACTTTATATTAATAGAATTTATAATATATATTGTTTTATTATGGTAGAAAAATTGTTTTTTAAAGAAATCTTCATTTAAATTAGATTGTTTAAATGCTTAAAATTTTATATTATAACTTATTAACAATAAATCATAAATTAACTTATTAACTATACGAATACATACATATATATATATATATATTTAGGAATATGTATGATATATATATATAATACATTATGTTGCAAAATAAACTTGAACAATATGTAAGATGAGAGAGCAAGAGGTAGAGCAAGATA
>CM071866.1:39928622-39952660 GCA_036759665.1 Gynandropsis gynandra
CGACGGTTGAGGGTGAACGGGCGAATCACAGAGTTTATGGGTTTAGTTCAAGGTGTCAGCCACGCAAGTAGGGGGCAGCTTGTCTAGATCACGTGTCTATGCCTTGAGAGAGGGTAGGTATCATGTTAGGATCGTCCGCCTTAGATAGCTTTAATTGGGATTGCATGATAGATAGGTTGATCATTGGTTTCGGTAGTCTTGTGGTGAAACCGGATTCCTAGGACGTTTGTCTCATCGTTAGAACCCAAGTAGTTTAGTTACTTTCAGTATTTCATTCCTTATTCACCTTCTTTCGTTAGCAAGTTTGATTCGTAGTTCGGGTTTAGGTAGTGTTGCGTAGTCTCTGTGGGATCGACACCTAAAATACTACACACGTGCCGTGCACTTGCGGGTAGATTAGGTTATATTTAACTCTGATACGCATCAGTAGACATTACAAGAGAAATCGATCCTACAGCTAGAGCAGCAACACTTGCATCGTTTCCAACCTTCAGATTGAATTCTCCCTTCCTGAACCTCCTACTGATCCTCAGTCCCTGCAACATATTGCAGACGCTAAAACTGCTACCGGTATCCAATACCCATCTAGATGAATCAATAGTGGTTAAGGAAATCATGAAAACATTTTCAATGAATATCTTACCTTGTTTCTTGCCTTTGAGAGACTGTAAGTATTCCTTGCAGTTCCTCTTCCAATGCATTTTCTTCTTGCAGAAGAAACACTCGGCTTCTGATTGGTTGGCCTTGGTGGCGCCACCCTTTGCCCTGGTCCCACCAGTCTTAGGCGCGCTCTGCCTGGTCTTGGGCCTCTTCTTGCCCTTTCTCTTCTGATAAGAGGACTGCCCAACCATCAGCACAGATCCCGATCCTCTCTTCCCTATGGACATCTGTTTCTCATACTCAGTGAGCATGTTGTACATCTCATGTAACTCAATGTCCAGCTTTTTCATGTTGTAGTTGACCACGAATGGGGAGAATGACTCTGGAAGTGAGTGCAAGATCATCTCCTGTTGCATCTCCTTGCAGAAGGTACACCCCAGCTTCTCAATCTGTTCTATCAGACTGATCATCCGTAGAACATAGGGTCCCACAGGAGAGCTCTCACTCAGAGCGGACTTGAACAAAGTCCCTGACAGCTTGGACCTTGCCGTCCTACGCTGCTTACCGAACATCTTCTTAAGATGCTCCATGATCTGCTTAGCATCCATATGCTCGTGTTGTTTGTGGAGTTCGCCACTCATTGACGCCAAGATGAGACACTTCACAGTGATACACTTTTCCTCCTACTTGGTGTATTCACTGAAAGCCTCGTCATTTGCTGGGTCTGGCACTAGAGGAGTCGGTTTGTCGATTACATCGATCAGCTTCTCATGTGTCAGTACCAGACGCAAATTGCGTTGCCACTCGTCGAAGTTTTCACCAACCAGCTTGTTGGTCTCGAGAATTGGACGCAAATTGAAATGAGACATTCTCAGGAGATCTAAAGCGAAAGGAAAAATTTACAGCAGAGAGTTAGACATCATATATATATCATTAAGACATAGATTTCATCTAATGATATATTCGCTAATCAATGTTACGATAACATTAGATCTTATTTCCCATTAGCATCAATCTGTAACTACATGTCTGAGCCCCTTGGTAGTCAAGACGTTTCCCAAACAAATAAAATAGATTCTTTATAAATTTTATCCCCATAAAATTTATAGTGAATTAACTTCGGCTCTACATCACATAGTCATCTGGTAATCAGTTCCTATCGATATAGTTGAGTTCATCTTTCAGCTCATGGTCGGATAACAATTAAGTTTTATGTCCCCCGGTAGTCCAAGCGTTTACAGAAACTAATTGATCCCTCCCATTCACTGTTCTAAAAATCGGCCTGGGCGATGCCTAGGCGCTAGGCGATGGTCGGGCGCCTGGATTAATCACTAATCTGAAGTTCTAGACGGAACAGATTTGATAGTAAAAGGTTGAATAATCTTGTTTATTTTTAATTCAATGTAAGGATGATGGTTTAAAATAAAAATAAGCTTTGAAAATATTTCTATCCAATGATCCATATCATTTTCAAGATTGGATTGTTGATAAAGGAAAAACGGACGATGAATCAATGGAAGAATATGAAGGATCAAACCAAAATGTGTTGACGTGTGAATGTTCAAGAGATCGATCAAATGGCTGATTTGCTTATAGATAGAGAGTTTGATGAATCATATTTTGATTTCGAAGAAGAAGAAATTAACATACAGTTTGAATTTGATGAGCAACATTTAAATAAAGAATATAAAAAGGGTTGAATGATTATAAATGTTTTAAATTAAAAATTTGGATTAATATTATATTATATATATATATATATAAATCCGCCTAGTCTGCCTAGACACCGCTTAGGCTCCGCCTAGACGCTCTAGGCGCTAGGCGCTGGGTGTCCGCCCGCCTAGCGCTTTCTTGAACCTTGCTCACACTAGACATCTGATGTAATAGACGTATGAATCGAATTCTTGAACTACATGCCTCCTGGTAGTCAGGCTGTACCATATAAACGAGAAACTATTCAAACGTCTACGATGAAGGAAAAGCCTAACGATAAACAATTTATCGTTTAAAAACTCAATTATTAATTTTTAAAAAAATAAAATTATTTAATTTTAATTTAAATTATTTTTTTAATTTTTTATTTTTTTATTTTTTATTATTATTTTTTTAAGGGTAGGGTTAGGGTTAGGGTTAGTAAAACCCTAGCCGCCGTCGCCGCCCCCTTTCGCCGGTTGTCGGCTCTGGGGGTGAAGAGCCGCCAGCCCGCTCGACCCTTCGCCGCGGTTCCTCCCTCTTGCACAACTCGGCTGCAGCATGGGCACGAAACCGCAGCTCGATTTCAGCCTCTCCTGTGCCGTGCCGCCGCTGCCAGTTGGCCGTGGAAGTGCACCGACCCTTCACCGTTTGCCGTCGACCTTCGTGCGGCCGGCTAGGGTTACGGCCGCCGCCCACGGCTAGTTCTTCTCCTTCACAATTCTGGTTTTTCACGCGCGCCGCCAGTCACGAATTTCGATCGATGTTTTCACAAAAAAATCCAAAAAATCAATCTTAAACAGACGACCAGACGCTCTAAAACCACTGTTGGATTGATTTGGATGCGAAAGCGTGTTTTATCAACCCAAATATGAGATCTAGTCATGTTTAACGATTGGTTTTTTGGGGTTCAACGACGAACAAATTTACAAAAGATTTCGTAATACCTTTTTGCGTTGAACGTGTAATGGTCGGATGTGATAGACTTGATAGCACAAGCCCCCTACGCGTATCCACGTCGAAATCGGATCTGCTTTCCAACGGTTGGTGCGGAATTCTCCGATGAACGAAACTGTTTTCGTTCGTCGTTTTTCTTTCTGACGGTTATAGTTTTAGGGTTTAGATTTTGATAATAAAATCTCGTTAACGAAAACCTGTTTTTGTTTATTATATAATTATTAAACTTTTTAATAATTACAACCTAAACCCGTGACTTTTAAAATATTACATAAGAGGCATATTACTTTCAGGATAATCGTCAAAGCAAATTGTGAATGATCTGGATCCAATTTTCTTTTTTGGGCTTGAGAATGTTGCAAACTTGAAGCCTATGGGCGTTCACTTGTGCTTAAGGTTTGGTGTTCTAGGGATTAGAAATTGAAAATCATTTGAAGAAGAAAGTACGTAAGTTGGAAAAGAAGAATGTGAATCTGAAAATTTAAGATTCTTTTTAGCTATTTTTATTGGTATTAATGACTCCAATACAGATTCTTGCAAACAGGTTGATTCATTGCAGATTTACGTTATCACCATTCTCAACAAAGAGCATGCATCATGAATATACTTAATGTTGAAGGACTATACATAAAATCATGTTCTAAAACACTAGAAGAAAATTTTGAACAATTTCATACATCAAGCATACAGACTTCAATGCCACCTCAACTTGGCGTGAAGCCAGATGAATATGAGTGTCGGGATGTGCGCATAACTACACTGGTTTAATCTAAACGAATAACTAAGGTTGGCAAGCTTGAGTGCTTTTTTCATTTTGACAAAAAAAATATTATTGTGTTATATAATCCGCATGTCTAGACCTTGAGGGATTTGTATGCTATTATGGATGTAACTTTTGATGTTCGAAGAATTCTTGATTATTCTCAACATTGTTTGGGAGTTACTGTTTTGTGGTTAAAAACATGTATACTATGGCAGATGTTTTATTGCCATATGTATACTATGGCAGATGTACTATTCCATCACCATTGATGTTGTACCCTTAATTTAAAAAAAAAACATAGAAACATCAATAGACGGATCAATGGAATTAATCGTTGACAAAAAAAGCAATGGATTTCAATGAAAAATGAGGAATTATCAAAAAACACAAATCCATTAAAATTCATTGGAATTTCCAACAGAATATCAACGGATGCTATCCGTTGAAAGTTTTTGGTGAATCCATTGAAAGACCATTGAAAGTAGCTGAATCATTTCATTAGATTTCCGTTGGTAAATTTAAAATTTCAATGCAACTGTTGGAAAAAATCGACCGTTAGATTTCAACGGGCATCGTTGGTATTTCTAACGGTCATCCGTTGAAATTTTTACTATTTATTCACCAAAATTGAATTGCTTACCATCAGTCATGAACAAAAAAATACTATCTAACAATGTTATCTTCTTTATATATATATATATATATATATATATATATATATCGAGAGAGTGGATGCATAGAAGAAAATATCTCGTAACCTAAGAAGTAACGCAAGAATTCTTTTACGGATTGGGGAGATTCATGAGTTTTGCGTCGATACAAACTTTTTGTCAAGAATGGGAGAAATTGTTATATCCTGCAAAAGATGCAAAAAATAAAGTACTGAAGTCAAGAAATTGTTTGTAAACATATTTACAAGGTAGGTTTTGTAGAGAATTACAAAATTTGGTTTTTTCACGGTCAAGATTGTGGCGTTAGAGATAGTATGCAAGAAGCACAAGCAATGAAAATAAATGAAAAGGTTCATTGTGAAACATCGATGATCAATCCATATGTGGAAATAGTGTCAGATGCTTTTTCGGGGTTTTTTGTCGAACAATGAGGCACTTTGTTTTTCAACCGATTAGATAAGGCGAAACAACCTATATATGAAGATTGGTTGAACTTCATTTGAACAACAAAATTCATGTTTGTTTTTTGTTGGTTTTTTTAACTATTATTCAATAGAATGTATTATTGTTAGTATTGATGAGTCGTCCATGGGTTACAAAGGTCACAAAAGTTATTCTGATGATATTCTATGAGATATTCTGGATATTTTCTGATATCTTATTTAAATCAGAATTATTTTCGAAGATTGTATAATATTATGCGATATTATATTTCCTTTTCCGTATAATATTTTCGAAGATTGTATATTGATTCGACTTCTTTCATAATCTTACGAACAATAGATGCAAAATAAGACATTTTCAACGTTTAAATATTGAATACATAAGGTCTCAAAGGTTACAAAGATCAGAAAGTGGTTTAAGAAGAAGAACATGCGGTTTTTCCTCCTCTATTTATGTTAGAGAATTCTATAGGATAGAAAAAATTAGAAGAGATTGTAGTTGATGGAAAAGGTTGTGTTTGCTTTTGGTTTATTCATACACTATTTATAGGAGTAAAAAATACAAACAACCCGTGCATTTAAAGATAATAAAGATACTTCTAATAACGAGATAACCTTCAAACTACCCGTGCATTTAAAGATAATAAAGATACTTCTAATAACGAGATAACCTTCAAACTACCCGTGCATTTAAAGATAATAAAGATACTTCTAATAACGAGATAACCTTCAAACTACCCGTGCATTTAAAGATAATAAAGATACTTCTAATAACGAGATAACCTTCAAACTACCCGTGCATTTAAGTTGGTTTGACTGATTCTAGAATGTTCAAGGGTCCGCATGGATCGCAAGGGTCGCATGGGGATAATAGGTCGCAAGGGTCGTATGAAGGTCCAATACACTGGGATAGTTGGAGTCGCAAGAAGGTCCAGTGTATTGGACCTTCTTGCGTCTCCTACCATCCCACTGTATGTGACCTTAATGCTACAACACAAGAGATGAGAAAAATCAAAGTAAAATCAAAGTAAATGAAGCATCTTTCATGTAAATGATCAAGAGTAAAACTTTCTTACGAATACTAATCGACTCCCCGTGAATGCTTGAACAAGTTCCGTCACTCGGTAACCATTTGGTGTAACGGGGAAAGACGTAAGGTGAAGAGAGTTGAACATTGGAATAAACTTTTCAATAAACCTTCGATCGATTCCACATAATAGATGATAAACCTGAACAAGAGAAACTAAGTAAAAAAACCCGTCTTAAGATAATAAAAATTTAATCTTTCGAACAAATTCAAGTGATTTACCTGAGCATGAGTTAAAATTCGTCGTGTTGGCTTCATACAACTTTCGTCTATTATGTGGAATCGATCGAAGGTTTATTGAATCTTTCGCCTACTTCTACTATAACCGCAGACTTCCTGAAGACATCTTTTGAAGGTCTACCTTCTTGTGTCTCTGACATGTCCAGTGTATTGGACCTTCTTGCGTCCCCTACCTACCAGTGTATTGGACCTTAATGACAACACAAGAGATGATTTGGTGCTACAAATTGTTGTAGCTTTTCGGTTTTTCCTCCTCTATTTATAAACTCATATTCAACGAAAAATAAATGAACTCCGTTTTAACCAAGGTGCATGCATTGACCACATTAAAGAACCTTTTAATATAGGTCTTGAATGAATGAATGTATTGATCGCAAGGGTCGCATGGATCGCAAGGGTCAAATGGGTCGCATGGGTCGCAAGGGTCGCATGGATCGCAAGGGTCAAATGGGTCGCATGGGTCGCAAGGGTCGTATGAGGCTCTGTGACCCTTGTACCAAATATTAGAAAAAAAACAATGTACCAAATATTAGAAAAAAAACAATGTACCAAATAATAGAAAAAAGAATGTACCAAATATTAAAAAAAATGTACCAAATGTTCACATCTACCAGTCCAAAAAAAAACAATGTACCAAATATCAATTTAGTCATCTTCGGGTTCATAGATACGTTCTCCATTACTATATATATCAGCCGCCATCTTCTCACGCATGGAAGTAACCTTGTCGTCGCAAATACGAAGAAACATATCCATATCCTTTGATAACGAGGCTTCTACGAATTTATAGGAGAAAACACCACAGTCATTCCCGCTTTGGTTCTGTGGCAGACCATCATAATACACATACCTCCATTCATCTTCTCCAGAAGCCAAAGAAGGAAACCCTCCGAGAATGAGCATCTTGGGGACAGCTTTTCTTATCCTCTCAATCACCGGATCGATATGTGTTTCCTTAAGGCTCATCCTGCAGTCGTATACCGTGATGCATCGGGTTTTGAAATCCGCTTTGATGGCTACCCAATGACATCCTACCCATCGATTATTTTCCGATGGAATGTTTAGAACCGAGACAAAACCTTCATAATCACTAATTGGTGGCTTGGCGTTCAAAAACTGACTAAGCTTTTCCGGCAAAGTTTCCATATCCTCGTACGTCCACATCGAGAGCGTCTGCATGAAAGCAACAGGACAAACGTAATAATTCTGATACGCGCTGGGATCCGATGCCAAGCGAGAAGACAGCTCCATCAACGCCTCATCCAATTGCTGCAAAAAAAAATTAACACACAGGAATGCATATGACACAAAACTCCGTGAGACTAAGGGTTTAAAAAAACTTACTTCATCTTCAAGCCATGCGTTGGCCTTTAATATAATCTCCCAAAACTTTGGCCCCCGGGGAATATCTAGCTCAGATTTCCACCACCGATCATGTCGAGGTGCCTTCAGGAACAAATATAGCTTAGTCAACTTTTCACCGCTAGCATCAGTGAACGAAGGAAATCGGGTTATCAAGCCCTTTACTAATCCTCTGGGATTCCACACAAACTCCTCAGGTTCTTGAACCACCGTTTTTTCGGGTTCTTGAATTGTTCTTGCTCTTTTCGCCGGCGGAGGTTCAACATATGGCGCAGACTCCTTCGATAAAGGTCCAGCACCTGCATAAAATTTACCTCATTAAACATATGGCGACCAATGGGACCAATGCGACCTATGCGACCTATGCGACCCATGCGACCCATGCGACCTATTATCCCAATGCGACCAATGGGACCAATGCGACCTATGCGACCCATGCGACCCATTCGACTTTAGCGACCCAGTGACACATGCGACATATGAAACCCATGCGACTCTAACGACCCTGCGGCTTATGCGACCCTACGACTCTAACGACCCTACGGCTTATGCGACCCTACGACTTATATGTCTCGATGGAAATTGACACTTAAATGACCTTTTCATTAAATATTACTTACTTGGTGGAACTCCATCAGGAGCAAGGTTTCTTGACACTGGATTTGGACGTCGAAGGAATTCAAAAGCAAAATCACCAACAGTGTCGGAAGATTGGGTTTCGGTGATCGCAACTTTCTCGGCAGCCTTTGATTTTGGATTAGGCACATGAATCTCGACATCCCTTAGAAGGTCTCTTACGGCGTTGATGATTCTCTTCTCCGACTTCCTTATTTCCCCTATTAATTTCTTCTCCAGTGTCAGAGGGACTGCAGCATCAGCATCAGCATCACTCACGCACTCCTTCCTCTTAGTCCCTTTTTCCTGCAAAATGACCAATTACGAATACATTATACTTCTACCGACCTAAGCGACTCATGCGACTCAACCGACCCATGCGACTCAACCGACCCGTGCGACCCTCAACCGACGTGTGCGACCCATGCGACTCAAACGACCCTCAGACACTCCGTGACACTCAAACGACCATTGCGACCTAACCGACTCACTGACACTGACACTTACCCGTTTCAAATCAATAAACTGAGTCTAAGATGGTCATGAAACTACTGCGACCCTTGCTACTCAACCGACTCACGGAGTCGAAGATGTTCATGCAACTCCTGCGACCCTTGCGACCTAACCGACTCACTGACACTGACACTCGCCCGTTTCAAATCAATAAACTGAGTCTAAGATGGTCATGAAACTACTGCGACCCTTGCTACTCAACCGACTCACGGAGTCGAAGATGTTCATGCAACTCCTGTGACCCTTGCGACCTAACCGACTCACTGACACTGACACTTACCCGTTTCAAATCAATAAACTGAGTCTAAGATGGTCATGAAACTACTGCGACCCTTGCTACTCAACCGACTCACGGAGTCGAAGATGTTCATGCAACTCCTGCGACCCTTGCGACCTAACCGACTCACTGACACTGACACTCACCCGTTTCAAATCAATAAACTGAGTCTAAGATGGTCATGAAACTACTGCGACCCTTGCTACTCAACCGACTCATGGAGTCGAAGATGTTCATGCAACTCCTGCGACCCTTGCGACCTAACCGACTCACTGACACTCACCCGTTTCAAATCAATAAACTGAGTCTAAGATGGTCATGAAACTACTGCGACCCTTGCTACTCAACCGACTCACGGAGTCGAAGATGTTCATGCAACTCCTGCGACCCTTGCGACCTAACCGACTCACTGACACTGACACCCATTTCAAATCAATAAACCATTTTGTGACTCGAAAGCTTGCAAAACCCTAGAAATCGAACTACTTACACTTATTGACGCCATTGAAGATTGACTCGTGCTCTCTTCGTGCTCTCTTCGCCAGTTTCCTTCTCGCCAACTTCAAATCGTTCGCCAACTTCAAATCGTTCCCTCTCAAGTTCGAAATCACTTATTTCTTTCTTGCTATCAACTTTTAAACAGGTTTCACGGCGAAAAACTGTTCGGCTTTCTCGTTTTCGGCAGTTTTTCACGTCGAAAAACTGCCGAACTTCCATTTTTCCACGTTCGAACGTTAAGGAAAAATTTGTCTTTTCCTTAGTTTTTATTTTTCGGATTTAATAATTATTTTAAGGAAGGGTATTTTTGAAGTGATTTAGCTTTGAGGGTATTTCTGATATTCGGTATAGTTGAAAAAAAAACCTGCGTAATAATAAAGCAAATGGAAAAGGAAAGTAGAAGCACATGCACATGGAAGAAGGTTTTGCCTTGGCCGCCAAGTCGAGAAGTCGTTGAGAGCTGACCTGTAAGCAGCCTTGTAGAAACGGCACGCAGTTCACGTTCCCCTCTCCAACCTTTTTGGCACCGCTTTCCATTTCTTCTCTTTTAATATTAGATTTTTCTTTCCCAGTCGTATATTCCCTCTCTGCCGCGTGTTCAACTAAACGTTCGCCGAAACATACTTTTCCAACGTCACCTCTCTCTCTCTAGATCTCTCTCAGTGCGGTTATATTGTTCCATTTTCATTCTCCAGGATTCTCGGCGTTTGGAGACTCTCCGGAAAGCATCAGATCTTCGAGAGCTTCAATCAAACAGGCGAAAATGAGGAATTTCAGCTTCTACGAAAGATTCTCCAGAGCTTTCCATGATCATCCTTCCCTCTCCAGGATTCTCGTCATCTCCACGATCAGGCAAGTTTCGTTGTCTTCCTCGATTCGTTTATCTTTTCCTGTCGGTGTTCTCTATTTTCTTTCGGCGATATTGTTTTTTAATATGTTCTCCGTGATCGATATCACTCCTGATTTAATTCTGTTTTCCAATTTTGGTTCGTTTAAGCTTTTCATCAGTTTCCTGTTGATCCGACTTGTGTATCTATTTATCCTCGTATATTTGTGCGTATAAATATCAGATGTCGTGCGCTGTTCTATCTGTTTTTGCATGATTTTCCTGAAATTGTGGAAGCTTTCCTTTGAGGACGCTTCGTATCACATATCCTTTTCCTTGCAAAATAAAATACCGTTTACCGCTTTGTTGTGTATTATTAACGCGACATCTGTTTAGTGTTTCTATATTCTGGAGTATTTCTGTTTGATTTGTGACCTGTAGTTTCTTTTTGAAGAAACTTATCGATCATTTTTCTTTTCACATATCTTAACAACTGTTCCAATGCGTACGTCTACCCGGTGATATCCTTTAGAAATATCATATTCATATCGCATTTATGATTTCTGATCTGACTCGTGCGGATGCTGATTCGAATTTTGATATGGTTTAGCTGATTAAGTCCAGGAATAATGTCTGTCGGGAAGTGATTCCACCACATGATACAACAACCGATTTCTCCTAATCTCTGTTTTTATGCTGTAAACTATGTCAATTTCTTTACAATTTACATGTACAGTTAAAACCTTCTATCAGACAAATAAATGACTGAAATTAGATCTGATTAGTAGTTTCCGTTCGTTATTGATGAGAATTGATGGTTGTTATAATTTTTTTTTAGCTCAGAATGTTTACAGTGTCTCGTATATGATTGTTTCTGGACTGCTCATACATATTTCTGAGAAATATTCACGTGGTGTTATAGTGGTGGAGGACTTATTGCCTATTCTGAGGCAAATGCCTCCAACGGCACGACCGACGTTGCTCCAGTTGCAACAGGAAACAAGAAGAAAAAAGTAGTGCTGCTTGGAACCGGGTGGGCTGGAACCAGTTTTTTAAAGAATCTTAAGGATCCCTCATATGAGGTTCAGGTTATATCGCCTCGGAACTACTTTGCATTCACTCCCTTGCTACCTAGTGTTACTTGTGGAACTGTTGAAGCTCGCAGCGTCGTTGAACCAATCCGCAATATCGGAAGGAAGGTAATTGTGCTCTTAAGACTTCCAAATTATGTCGAAGTCAGTGTAGCAATGACTTATGCTGTTTACATTCTGCTCATAACTGTGCTCTGTTGTTATATTTGTTTGAAACATAAACCACTGATTGGATAAGAGATTATCCACACACAAAAATTAATGTGATTGGATTTATGCAAGTGGGTTGATGAATTCTGGAAGTTTAAGGCCTCGTAGTTTTTTTCAGCAACTTTCAGTGTGGGATTATGATTTTGCCAAGTTTGTTTTGTGCCATTGGTATGCTTCCGTCAGCTACTTACATTATTTTTTATTGTTGAAACACTAATAGACATTCTCTGCCCTGTCTTGGAAAGCAGAAAAGTATTGATATGTCATACTTGGAGGCAGAATGTTTCAAAATCGATCCACAGAGCAAGAAAGTCTACTGTCGGTCTAAACAAGGCCTTGATTCGAATGGGAAGAAGGAATTTGCAGTTGACTATGACTTCCTTGTAATTGCAACTGGAGCTCAGTCCAACACATTTAACATTCCTGGGGTGGAAGAGAACTGTCATTTCCTGAAAGTAAGTTTCGCTTAGCTCTTCATTTTCTTGATCCCCCTGATCTATAACATTGTACGCAATGCTAGCTCATATAAAGATAAAAATTATTCATTACAAAGGAAAAGGGTAGATTAACTGCTGATAACATTTATGTGTAGATTTCCATTGTTCTTGTACACGCCACTAAGAAGTTGAGTGGTATTTGCAGGAAGTTGAAGATGCCCAAGGAATCCGTAGAAATGTCATTGATTCCTTTGAGAAGGCAAGTTTACCAGAACTAAGTGAAGAAGAGAGAAAGAGAATCCTACATTTTGTGGTTGTTGGTGGTGGACCAACAGGTGTTGAGTTTGCTGCGGAGCTACATGATTTTGTCAATGAAGATCTTGTCAAACTCTATCCTAGAGCCAAGGACTTGGTGCGAATTACACTTCTAGAGGCAGCAGACCACATCCTGACCATGTGAGATTATTCAACGTCTAGACTGTTAATTAATGTTTTAAGATTCATTCTGCATGAAAGCTCGTATCATGACTTTTGGGAAGCTTTTCTTTCACAGGTTTGACAAAAGAATCACAGAGTTCGCTGAAGAAAAATTTAGCAGGGATGGTATTGATGTGAAACTGGGTTCTATGGTGACCAAAATCAGTGACAAGGAAATTTCAGCCAAAAATAAAGGAGGAGAGGTTTCTTCTATTCCTTATGGAATGATTGTCTGGTCAACTGGTATTGGAACCCGTCCTGTGATTAAAGATTTTATGAAACAAATTGGCCAGGTGAGTAACGTTTGCCTATATGAGCTTGCAGACATTAAAACTCATATTGTTTCTTAGTGAATGTGTCTTATCAGATCTAAGCAATTGTCTCGCAATTGCAGGGCAACAGACGCGCTTTGGCAACTGATGAATGGCTCCGCGTTGAAGGATGTGATGATATATATGCCCTTGGTGATTGTGCAACAATTAACCAGCGCAAAGTCATGGTAGCCAAACAAGTCTCTGTTTATGTAGAAGCTCTACTTGCATTCAGTGACACGGTTTAGAGCGTACAATCAATAGACTTCTTCTTTGCGGTTAAAAGCAAAGAAAAAAACAGAAGATAAAATATGGTTGAAATCATTTTTTTGATGTAGCATTGATTTAACTGTTGAGAGCTTTGTGTTTTGCTATGTTTCTTATGCTTTGGACGGTGTTTTTCAGGAAGATATTTCTGCGATTTTCAAGAAAGCAGACAAGGACAATTCCGGAACACTAACTCTCAAAGAATTTCAAGAAGTTATTGATGACATTTGTGTTAGATACCCACAAGTGGAGCTCTATTTAAAGAGCAAACGTTTGCGCGGCATTGCAGATCTTCTAACTCAAGCTCAAGCTGATGGTTCCAAGAAGTCCATCGAATTGAATATCGAAGAGTTTAAGTCAGCTCTTTCTCAAGTTGACTCAGAAGTGAAGTTTCTTCCTGCTACAGCACAGGTACATCATTAGATTAAACATTTGATCATAGTGAAAACAGAGCTTGTGTGGTTGAATCGGATACCATCATGTGGCTTTAGGTCGCTGCTCAGCAAGGTTCTTACCTTGCTACATGCTTTAACCGAATGGAGGACTGTGAGAAGAATCCTGAAGGTCCCATCAGAATTAGGGAAGAAGGTCGTCATCGTTTCCGCCCCTTCAGGTACTAATGGAATCCCATTTAACCATTACAAGTTGGATGGACATTTTAACTGTGTTTGTTATATAATGAAACAAATAATAATTGGCAATGCAGGTATCGGCATCTTGGACAGTTTGCACCGCTGGGGGGTGAGCAGACAGCGGCACAACTTCCCGGAGATTGGGTATCGATAGGACACAGCAGCCAGTGGCTTTGGTACTCTGTCTACGCCAGGTAACATTTAGTCACCTTCATGATTTGAAGAGAGACTTACCTACTACCTCTATGCAACGGCTAGTGTTTAACTTAACTGAATGATATGCATTGCAGTAAGCAAGTGAGCTGGCGCACGAGAGTGCTCGTGGTGTCGGATTGGATGAGGCGATTCATCTTCGGGAGGGATTCGAGTCGCATCTGAAATCAACAATCACGTTTATGCAGACTTTTACCACATCCCCCTTTTTGAATTTTTTTTACATATTTTTTCCCAAGGCTTATTATCGTATTCTTTTTCTCTAAATTCCTCAGGAGGAGTTTTGTTGCATTTAAATAAGTAGGCATGACCACAACAATGGAAGAACCTCATGCAGAATTTCCTCATGTTAATTTTCAGGTGACATTTGCATTTTTTTATTAGTTTGCAAGACATTTGCAATGGGAAGAAAATACAAGCTCCAAAACGCATAAGCGAACTAATAAAAAGCTCCAAAAGATATAGATTACGATCAATCTGATGAGCTTAAGGTTGAACCTCAGTGAGGCTAATGAGATGAGCATGACCAAGTTTCTTCCGAAGGCGGATGACAAGCGACGCTACGTCCACATTGTCTCCTATCACGCCCACTTGATCTCTCTTCTCCCCTTCAAATCCCACATATTTCACCCCTGCAATATCATTATCATCATAACATCCATTATATATATATATATATATATATTTCCCATCAAGAAAACAAAACACACATTTTAATATTATTATAGCAGAAGAGGTGAATTGGTTGCTATACCGTCAGCTCCGGCAACAATCTTGAGAGCCTTTGATCGGCATTTCTCGCATCTCATCTCTACCCACATCAATATTTTCTGCTCATCTTCCAAACATCCCAATCATCACCTTTCTTTTCCCTTATATATATACCCAAAACAATATATAAACGTGTGTCAAACTACTCACCTTTGCCATATTCCCTGTATACGTAGAACTTCTTCTTCTTTGTTAACTTGTTCCAATGCTAATTACGTGAACACGGCAGTAGGCTCCTTTTCTCACGTTCTAAGCCTCTCTCTCCCTATATATATATATATATATATGCAATATTATTACGTAGGTTCCAAGAAACTGGTGGAGATTTTCACCGCACATGATTCCATGACTTCATAGGTCTTAAATTATATATAATCCTACGACAGAGACAACTATTGACTAACGCTAGTACTTTCCACGTATTATTTCAACATAATTGTAGGTGACATGGTGACATACTAATGTTACTTTTCCAGGTACATTTTCATCACAACCCATCAAAAATCGAGGCTTTCCGCGTATGCGGTGATTGCGTTTTCTGGCAAGCGATATTAAAACCGACTAGTGGAGTCGCACTCGTCCGCAAACGCGACGAAACGCATAATTTAAAAGTTCGGAATTATGTTGTGTTATGTTTGCGTTTCGGTGCGTTTTTTAGAAAATTACGAAAATATCCTCCAAATTTTGTTTATTATATAAAAACATTTTTACGTATTCCAAATTTTGTTTCAATGATTTGTTATAATTTATATTTATCGTAAGTATATATAAATATGTGTATATATATGGGTGTATGAAAATATTTGATTATATTTTGATAAAATTATGTTAAGTTTTTATTATAATTAAATATATATATATATATGCATACATATATACATGTATTGTATATTTAAATATTTTAGTATTTTTTTAATTCTAAATTTTATTTCAAATATTTGAAAAATATAATTAAAAGTATACACTAAACAACAAAATATAGATAAATTATTTTATTAATAATTGTCTATTTTTGGTAATTTTACTCAAAACGCAATCGCAATAGTTTTCTGTCATTCGTTTTTAATCGTAGTCACCCTTAAAGGCAACGTTTCCACCATTCAAACAAAATGAAACAAAATGCCGTCAATCGTTGACAAAAACACCGTCAAACGCAAACGCAACGTTTTCACCAGTTAAACCCTAAGTATCGACCTTGTGGTCGTGATATTGGTTTTCATCTATTACTTTTTTTATATGAGGATGTACTACACCAGGAGATGAACCGGGTTTGGGACCACATTGGTATTGGTCCCGGTTTGTTAAGGCTAAATGCAGTGGCATGAACAAATTACTCATAATACGTATCGAATTTGTCTCGAAAGTAAACTATCTGTAAGTCTAGATATCAAAATTTAAAAATATCTTGAAAATTCAGATCCGAATTTGGGTTAACGAACATCCAAAATATATAAAATTATCATTTACCCTTACATTTTAAACGTAAAACTATAATTCTTTCTCTCCTATCACCTGCATCCCTCCCTCCCTCGTGTTCCCCTCGTTGTCGTTGTTCTCGTCCTGGTCCCTTCATTGTCTTATCTCGTCTATTTGCCCGCTTTCTGCCTCACCGTTAAGTCTGTATCGTCCCTCCTCACCGTCTAAATATTTTATTTTTCAAAACATTTGAAGTTTTTTACATATTTAAGTATTCATAAATAATCAAAATTTATTATGAATAAAAGTGTGCTACTTTCTTTTGCTTGTTGGTTCCAAAGACCAAATTTGTCTTCCATTTCATATTATCAAATTAGTATCAATAAATTTTCATGATTTGTCCTTGCAAATTTGAAAACATTATTATTGGTGGGGGATTAAAAGGGAAACTCAAAATAGTAAAAGAAACTTAAATATTTATATATTATGAGTGCCAAATGGATTTACTAGTTCAAATTTATGGTGAAATAACTTCTAACTAAATTTGACGCATATTTTATATCAACTAGAAAATTTTAGCTCAATCCAATAAAAAAAAATCCCACGGGTTATATCACGAGTTTTAATTTTATTCTTTCAACAAATAAAATATAAATAACATAATATCAAAAAACAACATAAATATAACTAAAAATATAAAAAAATATAAAAGAACAGTTAAATTTTAAAAAAAAAATATTAAGATTGTGTTTTTTCTTTAAAATAACAATAACAAGATATAAGTAGAGTTAAGAAAAATGTATATTTTAATTTCTTAGCACTCGGGATGGTCCGTGGCTGATATGGCTTGGTCCATGAGTCCCGAAATACTTTTTAAACCATTCTATTTCTACCATATCAAGATCAGGGATAGTTCAGGAATCGATAATCCATTTAGCACCGTATTCGTAAATAGCATCCATGGTGTCCAAATGTCTATTCATCATTTCACTACAAAGAATGTAATGTTGTACTAATATTTTTGAAAAAGAGAGTTAGATTCTTACAAGACAGGATTTGACAAGTAGGAATCATCTTTGTACTTGCAGTACAATGGAAGATCAAGAGCTCTCTCAGCTATTTTTCTGTCCTCGTGAATCTGTGCTACCAGGCTCTCCAACGACGGGAAACTAGCCTGTTTATTCAGTCACCAACAAGCAATGATCAAATGCTCGATACCTCTTTCGAATAAATCCACGAAAACGATAAACGAAGTTCAGAAAGACCCGGAAAAACCCGTCCCTTTTCTATAAACATAACTTCAGAAGAACTACAAACTCAATGGATATCGAAAACCCATCCAAACATTCAAATGTTGGTGTTGCACAGTTCTATACAATGAGTCTCTAGTAATTGACACAAATTTTGCAAGATGTTATATTTAACATGTCAAAGGATGATGATGATGATGATGATGATACATACCTCAGGGCGTATGTAGCCAACAATTACGAGACGTAACTCTTCACCATAAAAATCCTCGCCAAATTCATGAAGCAACCATGGTTCCTATTAGAAGTGGAAGTTAATCAAAGAGAAAGAGAAGTTCTGAAGTTATCCAAAGTATAACTTCACTCACAATGGTTTTCTCTGTGTTGTTGAAATAAGGGTTCCAACCGATGCTCATCACCATTTTAAAAACACCACGAGTCGACAAGCCAGCCCAACCGAAGTACACTCCGGCACGATGTTCAGTTAATTCATTTGCATAGCCCTTTGTCGACAGATTAGCTTAAAACCAGATTACAAATGCATCAAAACCCAAAACATTGTGCTAACAACTCGGAGTTCTAGTAAGAACTTAGTTGAACAGACCTGTGGGAATTCCAAGTACCTTGGAGCCACGGCCAAATCCCCTAACAACAGGTCCCCCAATGCGCCATGGTTCAGTTGGCAAGGTATTCTCAATCCCTGTAAGCACAATTTGAAGGTTAAATTTTTCTATCAAGACATCAAATAGCGGAAGACAAAGATTAATGGAGTTTGTTAAGTGTTTACAATCTTGAAATGGAGGCAAGCCCCATTTTTCAGGTCGTAGATCAAGTAGTGAATTGATTACTTCATCTGCCGCTGTATAAAGATGAGTTTGTTTATGTAGGGAAGGCACGGCAACCACATTCATCCCAGCAGCTTTACCAGCCGTTACACCTGGTCTGCCATTGCCAATAACAATAATCAGAGACCAAGATTTATAGCTGCACACGAATATGCCAATAACTCGGAGCGCAGAAAAGGACTCACACAGAATCTTCTATTACCAAACAGCTATCTGCCTCTTTGTTCAGTCTCCTTGCTGCTTCAAGGAAACTTAAAACAATGGACATAACTATTTTTTTCTGACATCAAGCAGATGGGTAACTGAAATTATAATATAGATGGTGAGAAATGGATCTTACATTTCAGGAGAAGGCTTTCCTTTGGTCACTTCATCACCACCAACAATAACAGAGAAGCATTCTTTCCAACCTTATATAAGGGAGAAATCAAATCATTTGAATGCCACAAATTACTACGATGAGATTAAGATCAGTTAATGGTTTCCAGAAGCCAACCTTTGTGATAAGAAATTTTAGATTCAATACTTTCCCTGGAAGAATTGGAAGCCAACGCCATAGGCACTCCGTTGCCCTTCAGATGCTGAATTAACCGATTGACACCCGGAAGAGGTTTGATTTTGCTCATCCTAAAAGCAATGAGTTACAAATACATGTTCCATCAGTATCATCTTATTGTCCAATTGCAAAGTTCATTCTTTATTATTAATCAAACCCATCTGCAGTCATAATAGAACAATCAGGAAATTACTGAGCAGAGAACAATTGGTAGAATCCAGAGTTGAATTCATCGACTGCACAAGGAAGCTCATAATCTTCAACAATAGCAGTTGCGGCTTCAATGGGAGTCTTTCCCACTATTTTAAGTATTTCCCTTCCATCCCATTGCTTACCATACTTGCATAGATATCCCCTTAAAATGTCACCAACTAGACCATCTGCAAGACATTCAAAAAGACACCAACTTTAGCATCACACTCATGAAGCCTGTAAACGTCCAGTTTTACCAGAAAAGCAATAAAGCATCAATACAGAACAGATTCATTCATATTAATTAGATAAATATGTTCATACAATGTTGACCTGTGTTGATAAGGGTACCATCCAGATCAAGAATGACACATGAAGCTAACTTCGTTAAGGAATTGCTTATAGACATTCCAACTACAAATGTGCTTACACTCTTGTAGGCTATATCAACGAATCTGCATCAAAACATCAAACGGTGAGATAATCGCTGAACTGATTAATACAATACAAATTCCCAGGAAAATAAAGGGACCTTTTTTTTAATTTTTCAAATTATATTAAAAAAAAGGGGTTTCGCTGGATTTTGGTGCTTAATGTCTTTGATGGGTTCTTTCGAATATTCCAACAACACAGAGTCATGTCAGAATTTAGAAGAAATATAAGAGAATATCAGACTAAAAGCAACAAGAGAACCCAGAACAAAAAAAAATCAAAGCTTTATAAATCCGGGAAGAAACCAAAAAGAAAAAAGAAAAAGAACGAGAAGAACAGGCCGGATTATGATGAGAAAGCAAAGGAAAAATCACCAGTGACGAATAAATATGTAGCAACGCCACGGGTGTGATACGAGTAACCCACGAATGTGAAACCTATGAACAATCCAAAGGCATCGAGAATGGGAAGAGAATAGAAGGAATCGATAGATAAAGAAGAAGAGGTTGGTGTCGTGGCGAGAGAGAGAAAGAGAGATTTATCTTTACATATATATAATTAATAGCGTAGCTGTAATAATTGTTTTTACAAATGATAAGTTGATTATTACACAATCTTATACAATCACATTGTAGAAAATAACGTCAGTTCCCGAATCAAAATCGTTGGTTCACGGGTTGAATCGTATATCATTTATAACATCATAAAATATTGAAAATATGCTGTATTTTTCGGTAAATAAACTAAAAATAACAAACCAAATCAAATATATTGTCATCTTTCTATAACAACATTTTCACCATCTTGGAATGGATCGATGTACATACGGTCTGGTTGGTTTATAAACAAAGCAATATATATATATAAGAGAAAGTGTGTTATACAAAGATTTCAAAGTTGGATAAATGAGAAAAAAGTAAGGCAAACCACCAGTGGTTCTTAGGTCACACAGAGGAATTACTTCTTCCCTTATGCCGACTCTAATCCCTCCCCTTGTTGTTGTGCAAGATATCTTTCCCGTCGCTCCTTCTGCAAGAGCAACCAAACACGTTCAATTGTAGACATCTCACTAATGTCTAATTTGATTATCGTCCAAGAGGTACTATAAATGACTATGTCATCACCCACCCATTCATCGATTACAAGCCCTTCACCAATTATCTTTGGACCAGCATCTTCTGGAGGTTTCTTGCGTGCCTCAATCGCAGCATCTGCTTCAGCTAGTTGACGCTTCAATTTGTCCAGAGCCTTCACCACATAGACGACACCATCATTTCTGCTATCTAAATACATCTAAGGCTTGACGACAATAATCCAAAAGATGACTTCTCTGTAGTTCAAGTCCGAAGATAAGTCTAGAAATATCCTCCCCACTAAAGATATGACTAACCCAAAAAGCTTATATGTTCGCCAATTTTTTAAGACATTTTTTTATGATGCTGAAATAATGAGGGATCCTCCAGTAAACGGCATACTCACAGGGTTGGAATGTTCAGGGTCCAAGAATACCACACGCAATATTTGTTCTACAGACACGTGATCCTTTTGCTCGTCAAACTGCACAAAAGAGCACCTTATATAAACTTAAGAGCTAAGAAATTAAAACTCCAATAAGTAGAACTCTTGTTAAGAGAAAAACTTTCGAGTTTCAAATAAGATACACAGGTCGGCATACCAGCTCAGGCACATAGTCCAAGGGGCCTTTCACCTTCAGGCTCATGATTTTGAACTTAACCCTGCTCCGTTGATCCATCGGCTTCTCATTGTTCTCAGGAGGCTCAACAAATTTGAACACTGAGTTCAGTGAAAACCAAAACCAAAACCAAAGCCAAAACCAAATCAGAAATGAAATCTTCAGATGTTCCAATAATAACCTGTTCAATAAGAACAAGTAATGCAGAAAGGGGCAAAGGGAGAAGTACATACCAGTTGCAATGATAGTCTCCCCAGGAGCAAGAATAGCACCAGGCGGACGCATGAAGCAACTCTTTGGTGCAGTTGTTTGGAACTGTTTAGATGAGAAAGAAGTGCATCCAGGTCAGAATTTGATAAAAACTGATCAAAATTCTCCATTTATTTTAGTCTAAAGAAAGAAATCAATATAAATTTTGCAATTGAAATCGAGGATGAAGACGTTTAGAATGAGAATATACCTTAAAAGCTACATGTGATTTACTGGTGTTTTTTATCTTAATGGCACTCCTCACTTGCTTCCCAGGCTCATCTTAATACAACGTAGAAAAGTAATTCAGTACTCTGGAAAATTAATTGAATAGGGAAAAAACCACTTCAAATTTTTCTGAAACAAACAATAATTACAGGACATAGGTCACCCAAGAAACATGCCCACTTTTTACTACGATGCTACTCAGGTATAAGTAATAATCAAACTCCCAACTAAGAACAGAAGCAGATCCAACAGCAGAAAAATCAACCAAAGAAGGAAATGATTACTCATAACTCCCAAACGATGAACAATCTAATCCTCAAAATATGAATCAATTTTTCAGTCGACAACCCATTGCATTGTTCACCGCATTGCCCAAAAAGAATCTAACAAACATTTACCCCTGAGTGAGTTGCTTCCCCAAAATCAGAAGCCTTACAGCGGTGCTCCTAACATGTCCATCTTCTATTGGTGAAATTGGTATTTCAAGCAATAAATGGGTCAAAATGTCGTATGCAACATCTAATCAATTACACAGAACTTTCAATGCTAACCAAATTAATGGAGAAAATATCCAACATAATGATTCCTCCCTTAATTTCCACAAGCCCTAAAAAGTCAACTTTAACTTCCGCGACAAGTCAATCGATTATTGCGGAAGGCGTTAAGTCAACCCTTCATCGAAATAAAAATCCGTAGTTCAGCGATGATTTAAGAACATATTACTTGAGGCAACAAATCCAGATCAGAAACACCAAAGTCAAAGAGTGAAAACAATCCGACCAGGTGGGATTTCAAACAACTCACAAGGGAAATAGAGCTTAGTCGGTGGATCAAGCTTCAACCGGCGCTTCGTGGGGAGAAACGACTTGGCGACTGACGACACTGAAGGAGTGGCATGTTGATTCTGACCGGATCCATCACCGTGAGGGGCAGTGTATCCGAGATGGTGGTGATGGTTGTGGAGATGGAGATGAGAAGATGCAGAAGAGGAAGAGCCCGAGGGAAACGGAGCAGTAGAGGCAGAGGAGCTGCTGTTTCCGCCAGAGTTTCGGAAAGGCATCTTGAAGAAACCCCATCCTCGACCGTCGGACGTTTGCTTCTCCTCCGTTACGGCCATGTCACTCCGGGCATGCGATCGGAGAAACAGCTCCGGGGAGAGAGAGAGAGAGAGATCGGACGTGGAGAGAGAGAGAAGTGGATTTGATTGGTTGGGTTCACGTCCGGTCAGGGCTTTGGTTGTTAATAATTAAATGTTATTTAAATCCAATCGGCGCTTGATTAAGGGAAGTCAAGTCAACGTCATCACGGTGGAGAGTGGATACTAACCAAAAGGCGGAATATCAGAAATACCCCTGTAGGACTAAACTATTTCAAAAAATATCATTTTCTAAAATAATTATTAAATCCGAAAAATAAAAACTGAAGAAAAGACAAATTTACCCTTAATGTTCGAACGTGGAAAAATGGAAGTCCGGCAGTTTTTCGACGTGAAAAACTGCCGAAAACGAGAAAGCCGAACAGTTTTTCGCCGTGAAACCTGTTTAAAAGTTGATAGCAAGAAAGAAATAATTGATTTCGAACTTGAGAGGGAACGATTTGAAGTTGGCGAGAAGGAAAATGGCTAGAATCAGCAGCATCACTAGCGAAGAGAGCACGAGTCAATCTTCAATGGCGTCAATAAGTGTAAGTAGTTCGATTTCTAGGGTTGTGCAAGCTTTCGAGTCATAAAATGGTTTATTGATTTGAAATGGATGAGTGTCAGTGTCAGTGAGTCGGTTAGGTCGCAAGGGTCGCAGGAGTTGCATGAACATCTTCGACTCCGTGAGTCGGTTGAGTAGCAAGGGTCGCAGTAGTTTCATGACCATCTTCGACTCAGTTTATTGATTTGAAACGGGTGAGTGTCAGTGTCAGTGAGTTGGTTAGGTCGCAATGGTCGTTTGAGGGGCGTGGGTCGGTTGAGTATCGCGTAGTGTTTGAGGGTCGTTTAAGTCGTATGGGTCGCACATGTCGGTTGAGGGTCGCACGGGTCGGTTGCGTCGCATGGGTCGGTTGAGTCGCATGGGTCGCTTAGGTCGGTAGAAGTATAATGTATTCGTAATTGGTCATTTTGCAGGTGGCGCCAAAGTCGAGATTTGTGTATGAATTCAAGCACATGGACAGAATTCCAAAGATCACCACCAAGTGTTATCCTCACGAAACAATAAGGACGCTGAGAGGAATCTTA
>CM071866.1:39953205-39971725 GCA_036759665.1 Gynandropsis gynandra
GCATCGATCCTGCCTAAGAATGTGCAAGAAGATGGTTAAATCCAATTTTAACCCGAAGTATGTAGATGTGATAAGGCAGATTGGAGATTCTAAGGTAACAATTACACAAGGTTCGCAAGGGAAACAAGGGTCACAGAGGGTAATAATGGTTATGTTTTGTTTTTCAGGATATTCTAAGTATTCTTCGTGCTGAACACGAAGAGGAAGCTTTACTTTCTGGTCTGGAGGATTACGAGGGATGCGACGATCCCGATGTTCAGATATGGATGAAACATCTTCGTAGAAATCCGAATGGTATTTGTTGGGAGGATACCAGTGAGCAAAAACTGCTGACACGAAAAGCAGCTCTTGGTGATCAAAAAAAGGAGAAGGAAAAAGGGACTAAGAGGAAGGAGTGCGTGACTGATGCTGATGCTGATTCTGATGCTGATGCCGATGCTGATGCTGCAGTCCCTTTGACACTGGAGAAGAAATTAATAGGGGAAATAAGGAAATCGGAGAAGAGAATCATCAACGCCGTAAGAGCCCTTCTAAGGGATGTCGGGATTCATGTGCCTAATCCAAAATCAAAGGCTGCCGAGAAAGTTGCGATCACCGAAACCCAATCTTCCGACACTGTTGGTGATTTTGCTTTTGAATACCTTCGACGTCCAAATCCAGTGTCAAGAAACCTTGCTCCTGATGGAGTGCCACCAAGTAAGTAATATTTAGTGAAAAGGTCATTTGAGTGTCAATTTCCATCGAGACATATAAGTCGTAGGGTCGCATAAGCCGCAGGGTCATTAGAGTCGCATGGGTCCCATGGGTTTCATATGTCGCATGTGTCACCGGGTCGCTAAAGTCGAATGGGTCGCATAGGTCGCATGGGTCGCATGGGTCACATTGGTCGCCATATGTTTAATGAGGTAAATTTTATGCAGGTGCTGGACCTTTATCGAAGGAGTCTGCGCCATATGTTGAACCTCCGCCGGCGAAAAGAGCAAGAACAATGCAAGAACCCGAAAAAACGGTGGTTCAAGAACCTGAGGAGTTTGTGTGGAATCCCAGAGGATTAGTAAAGGGCTTGATAACCCGATTTCCTTCGTTCACTGATGCTAGCGGTGAAAAGTTGACTAAGCTATATTGGTTCCTGAAGGCACCTCGACATGAGCGATGGTGGATATCTGAGCTAGATATTCCCCGGGGGCCAAAGTTTTGGGAGATTATATTAAAGGCCAACGCATGGCTTGAAGATGAAGTAAGTTTTTTTAAACCCTTAGTCTCACGGAGTTTTGTGTCATATGCATTCCTGTGTGTTAATTTTTTTTTTTTTTGCAGCAATTGGATGAGGCGTTGATGGAGCTGTCTTCTCGCTTGGCATCGGATCCCAGCGCGTATCAGAATTATTACGTTTGTCCTGTTGCTTTCATGCAGACGCTCTCGATGTGGACGTACGAGGATATGGAAACTTTGCCGGAAAAGCTTAGTCAGTTTTTGAACGCCAACCCACCAATTAGTGATTATGAAGGTTTTGTCTCGGTTCTAAACATTCCATCGATAAATAATCGATGGGTAGGATGTCATTGGGTAGCCATCAAAGCGGATTTCAAAACCCGATGCATCACGGTATACGACTGCAGGATGAGCCTTAAGGAAACACATATCGATCCGGTGATTGAGAGGATAAGAAAAGCTGTCCCCAAGATGCTCATTCTCGGAGGGTTTCCTTCTTTGGCTTCTGGAGAAGATGCATGGAGGTATGTGTATTATGAAGGTCTGCCACAGAACCAAAGCGGGCATGACTGTGGTGTTTTCTCCTATAAATTCGTAGAAGCCTCGTTATCAAAGGATATGGATATGTTTCTTCGTATTTGCGACGACAAGGTTACTTCCATGCGTGAGAAGATGGCGGCTGATATATATAGTAATGGAGAACGTATCTATGAACCCGAAGATGACTAAATTGATATTTGGTACATTGTTTTTTTTTTACTGGTAGATGTGAACATTTGGTACATTTTTTTTAATATTTGGTACATTCTTTTTTCTATTATTTGGTACATTGTTTTTTTTATAATATTTGGTACATTGTTTTTTTTCTAATATTTGGTACATTGTTTTTTTTCTAATATTTGGTACATTGTTTTTTTTCTAATATTTGGTACAAGGGTCACAGAGCCTCATACGACCCTTGCGACCCATGCGACCCATTTGACCCTTGCGATCCATGCGACCCTTGCGATCAATACATTCATTCATTCAAGACCTATATTAAAAGGTTCTTTAATGTGGTCAATGCATGCACCTTGGTTAAAACGGAGTTCATTTATTTTTCGTTGAATATGAGTTTATAAATAGAGGAGGAAAAACCGAAAAGCTACAACAATTTGTAGCACCAAATCATCTCTTGTGTTGTCATTAAGGTCCAATACACTGGTAGGTAGGGGACGTAAGGTGAAGAGAGTTGAACATTGGAAAAACTTTTCAATAAACCTTCGATCGATTCCACATAATAGATGATAAACCTGAACAAGAGAAACTAAGTAAAAAAGACCCGTCTATTAATTGTTTTTTTTTAATATTTGGTACATTGTTTTTTTTTAATATTTGGTACATTGTTTTTTTTTTCTAATATTTGGTACAAGGGTCACAGAGCCTCATACGACCCTTGCGACCCATGCGACCCATTTGACCCTTGCGATCCATGCGACCCTTGCGATCAATACATTCATTCATTCAAGACCTATATTAAAAGGTTCTTTAATGTGGTCAATGCATGCACCTTGGTTAAAACAGAGTTCATTTATTTTTCGTTGAATATGAGTTTATAAATAGAGGAGGAAAAACCGAAAAGCTACAACAATTTGTAGCACCAAATCATCTCTTGTGTTGTCATTAAGGTCCAATACACTGGTAGATAGGGGACACAAGAAGGTCCAATACACTGGACGGTCGGGGACGCAAGAAGATCCAATACACTGGATCTTCTCGTGTCTCCGACATGTCCAGTGTATTGGACCTTCATACACTAGCACACAAATCATCTCTTGTGTTGACGCAAGAAGGTCATACACTGGGAAGGTAGGAGACGCAAGAAGGTCCAATACACTGGACATGTCGGAGACACGAGAAGGTCCAATGTATTGGACCTTCTTCTGTCCACGACCGTCCAGTGTATTGGACCTTCTTGCGTCCCCTACCGTCCAGTGTATTGGACCTTCTTGCGTCTCCTACCATCCCAGTGTATGTGACCTTAATGCTACAACACAAGAGATGAGAAAAATCAAAGTAAAATCAAAGTAAATGAAGCACCTTTCATGTAAATGATCAAGAGTAAAACTTTCTTACGAATACTAATCGACTCTCCGTGAATGCTTGAACAAGTTCCGTCACTCGGTAACCATTTGGTGTAACGGGGAAAGACGTAAGGTGAAGAGAGTTGAACATTGGAAAAACTTTTCAATAAACCTTCGATCGATTCCACATAATAGATGATAAACCTGAACAAGAGAAACTAAGTAAAAAAAAAACCCGTCTTAAGATAATAAAAATTTAATCTTTCGAACAAATTCAAGTGATTTACCTAAGCATGAGTTAAAATTCGTCGTGTTGGCTTCATACAACTTTCGTCTATTATGTGGAAGCGATCGAAGGTTTATTGAATCTTTCGCCTACTTCTACTATAACCGCAGACTTCCTGAAGACATCTTTTGAAGGTCTACCTTCTTGTGTCTCTGACATGTCCAGTGTATTGGACCTTCTTGCGTCCCCTACCTACCAGTGTATTGGACCTTAATGACAACACAAGAGATGATTTGGTGCTACAAATTGTTGTAGCTTTTCGGTTTTTCCTCCTCTATTTATAAACTCATATTCAACGAAAAATAAATGAACTCCGTTTTAACCAAGGTGCATGCATTGACCACATTAAAGAACCTTTTAATATAGGTCTTGAATGAATGAATGTATTGATCGCAAGGGTCGCATGGATCGCAAGGGTCAAATGGGTCGCATGGGTCGCAAGGGTCGCATGGATCGCAAGGGTCAAATGGGTCGCATGGGTCGCAAGGGTCGCATGGATCGCAAGGGTCGCATGGATCGCAAGGGTCAAATGGGTCGCATGGGTCGCAAGGGTCGCAAGGGTCTTAATGCTACAACACAAGAGATGAGAAAAATCAAAGTAAAATCAAAGTAAATGAAGCACCTTTCATGTAAATGATCAAGAGTAAAACTTTCTTACGAATACTAATCGACTCCCCGTGAACGCTTGAACAAGTTCCGTCACTCGGTAACCATTTGGTGTAACGGGGAAAGACATAAGGTGAAGAGAGTTGAACATTGGAAAAACTTTTCAATAAACCTTCGATCGATTCCAATGTTCAACTCTCTTCACCTTACGTCCCCTACCTACCAGTGTATTGGACCTTAATGACAACACAAGAGATGATTTGGTGCTACAAATTGTTGTAGCTTTTCGGTTTTTCCACCTCTATTTATAAACTCATATTCAACGAAAAATAAATGAACTCCGTTTTAACCAAGGTGCATGCATTGACAACATTAAAGAACCTTTTAATATAGGTCTTGAATGAATGAATGTATTGATCGCAAGGGTCGCATGGATCGCAAGGGTCAAATGGGTCGCAAGGGTCGCATGGATCGCAAGGGTCAAATGGGTCGCAAGGGTCGCATGGATCGCAAGGGTCAAATGGGTCGCATGGGTCGCAAGGGTCGCATGGATCGCAAGGGTCAAATGGGTCGCATGGGTCGCAAGGGTCGTATGAGGCTCTGTGACCCTTGTACCAAATATTAGAAAAAAAAACAATGTACCAAATATTAGAAAAAAAACAATGTACCAAATATTAGAAAAAAAACAATGTACCAAATATTAGAAAAAAAACAATGTACCAAATATTAGAAAAAAAACAATGTACCAAATATTAGAAAAAAAACAATGTACCAAATATTAGAAAAAAAAAACAATGTACCAAATATCAAGTTAGTCTTCGGGTTCAAAGGTACGTTCTCCATTATATAATATATCAGCCGCCATCTTCTCACGCATGGAAGTAACATTGTCGTCGCAAATTAAGCGAAACATATTCATATCCTTTAATAACGAGGCTTCTACGAATTTATAGGAGAAAACACCACAGTCATTCCCGCTTTGGTTCTGTGGCAAACCTTCATAATACACATACCTCCATGCATCTTCTCCAGAAGCCAAAGAAGGAAACCCTCCGAGAATGAGCATCTTGGGGACAGCTTTTCTTATCCTCTCAATCACCGGATCGATATGTGTTTCCTTAAGGCTCATCCTGCAGTCGTATACCGTGATGCATCGGGTTTTGAAATCCGCTTTGATGGCTACCCAATGACATCCTACCCATCGATTATTTATCGATGGAATGTTTAGAACCGAGACAAAACCTTCATAATCACTAATTGGTGGCTTGGCGTTCAAAAACTGACTAAGCTTTTCCGGCAAAGTTTCCATATCCTCGTACGTCCACATCGAGAGCGTCTGCATGAAAGCAACAGGACAAACGTAATAATTCTGATACGCGCTGGGATCCGATGCCAAGCGAGAAGACAGCTCCATCAACGCCTCATCCAATTGCTGCAAAAAAAAATTAACACACAGGAATGCATATGACACAAAACTCCGTGAGACTAAGGGTTTAAAAAAACTTACTTCATCTTCAAGCCATGCGTTGGCCTTTAATATAATCTCCCAAAACTTTGGCCCCCGGGGAATATTTAGCTCAGATTTCCACCACCGATCATGTCGAGGTGCCTTCAGGAACAAATATAGCCTAGTCAACTTTTCACCGCTAGCATCAGTGAACGTAGGAAATCGGCTTATCAAGCCCTTTACTAATCCTCTGGGATTCCACACAAACTCCTCAGGTTCTTGAACCACCGTTTTTTCGGGTTCTTGAACAACCTTCTTTCGCCCTCTCCCTCGCATTGTTCTTGCTCTTTTCCCCGACAGAGGTTCAACATATGGCGCAGACTCCTTCGATAAAGGTCCAGCACCTGCATAGCATAAAATTTACCTCATTAAACATATGGCGACCAATGGGACCAATGCGACCTATGCGACCAATGGGACCAATGCGACCTATGCGACCAATGGGACCAATGCGACCTATGCGACCAATGGGACCAATGCGACCTATGCAACCCATGCGACCCATTCGACTTAGCGACCCAGAGACACATGCGACATATGAAACCCATGCGACTCTAACGACCCTGCGGCTTATGCAACCCTACGACTCTAACGACCCTACGGCTTATGCGACCCTACGACTTATATGTCTCGATGGAAATTGACACTCAAATGACCTTTTCACTAAATATTACTTACTTGGTGGAACTCCATCAGGAGCAAGGTTTCTTGACACTGGATTTGGACGTCGAAGGAATTCAAAAGCAAAATCACCAACAGTGTCGGAAGATTGGGTTTCGGTGATCGCAACTTTCTCGGCAGCCTTTGATTTTAGAAGGTCTCTTACGGCGTTGATGATTCTCTTCTCCGACTTCCTTATTTCCCCTATTAATTTCTTCTCCAGTGTCAGAGGGACTGCAGCATCAGCATCAGCATCACTCACGCACTCCTTCCTCTTAGTCCCTTTTTCCTGCAAAATGACCAATTACGAATACATTATACTTCTACCGACCTAAGCGACCCATGCGACCCAACCGACCCATGCGACGCAATCGACCCGTGCGACCCTCAACCGACGTGTGCGACCCATGCGACTCAAACGACCCTCAGACACTCCGCAATGGTCGTTTGAGTGTCGCGGAGTGCTGAGGGTCTCAATTATTTGTAAATAACTTGATAAATTATTATTTTCAAAATTTTATTCATATTATTTGTAAATAATTGTATTTGAACAAGGTTCGAAGAGGGACAAAGGTCGCAGGGATCCAAGGGTTGCAGAGGAACAAGGGTCGCAGAGGGACAAGGGTCGCAGGGTCAAACTAGATCACTGGGTCGAACTGGGTCGTAAGGTCGTAGGGGTATTTTAGGAATATCAACATTTATACGGGTACTTTTGAAATTAAAAATTTTTTCTTTTTCGGGAAGGGTATTTTTGAAGTGTTTTAGCTCTACGAAGATATTTTT
Source organism: Gynandropsis gynandra (assembly GCA_036759665.1). NCBI lineage: Eukaryota > Viridiplantae > Streptophyta > Magnoliopsida > Brassicales > Cleomaceae > Gynandropsis > Gynandropsis gynandra. Next base: position 39,960,323 of record CM071866.1, read on the forward strand.
GAAATTACCCCAACCAAAAGCGATGAAAACGATAACGTATTGAGCCTCTCTGCTCTTTTGCCTTTAGAACCTTTTTTGGTTGTCTACAGATAATAAAAAATCTATCTTTATTCTTCTTACCATGTAATTATCATAATTTCCTCCCATGTCTCAATATAAATGTTAACTCCACACATAGCACCTTACATTGCAGTGAGGTTGTCACATTATTTTATATAATCGATGAAATTGATGATATCATATCTAATTGATTTGTGTAATTAAAATTTCCAATTTATATTTATATATATTTTTATATTGTCTAAATTATTTATTACTGATTAAAAATGTTTTTCCAATTGAAATCAATATCTAAATTTTGGATAAAATTGCATAAATAATGAATTAGATATCTTTTTATTGATAACTTAAGATACATATAAATAGAATATACAAAATAGACTGTTAGAAAATATGCTACGTAACAAAACTGCGTCGTGGTAAATAATACTATCCTTAAAGCGAAATTTCGGCACGATCGTGGTGCAACCGAGGCCGATAGCTTCCCCAAAGTTTACGCATCAGCTTTCTCGTACGCGTGCACTCGCGAAGAGGAAGATGGAATAGCAAGTAAAACTCATAATAGAAGTGAACCGTGCGTGGGGTTGCACGGTTAAGAAACGAGGGAAGAAACTTTGTGTTTTCGGTGCCCTTTTTCCTTAGTAGAAGTGGTCTTTTATAGCTCACCGTGGAGTTCCCTAACCGCCATTACTGAGATGGCTTTCACCAAAATGGGTCGGCTCCTCAAGACCAGGGAAGTTGAAACATTCTTCCAATAAAAAGACTTAAACGTTGATGAAAATAAAATAAAAATATATATAAGTGGAGTAAAACCCGACCCAGCCCAGCTTGGGGGGTGGCAGCGCGCACAGACGGACGACGGCGGCGTCGTCGTCACGCGCGTGTGGTATTTTCTGTAAAATCTGCCTCAGTCTAAAATCCCCTCAATCAATTTCTTTTGAATCACATAAAACATGAGACTTAATATATACTGGTCAAAATATTTCTTGAAAACCGATGTGGGACTTTGTACAAAGAGAGAAAAATAGTCATTTTCTTAACAATCCCCCACAAATGACTATCACAATTTTAAAAAATATAAGTAAAACGAATACTGTAAGAATTAAATTACTTAAGCATCAATATCTTACGATTGAATTGATGCGTAGTGATGTGAGGCAACAACTTAAGCTAGTGGAAATGAATTGCTTCTTGAACTTTCAAAAGCTTAAACTGAGACCCCCACAACACGTATCAATTCCTTGGTATTTTCTATTTCGCGATACAGTTACAACGCTTTTAAAGGCCATGTGTTTTATTTTTACCTTGGTTCTATGAGTGCTCTAGAAAGAAACTCAATTTTCTTTCCATAGGAGGCGGCCCACCTTCACATTCATTTTTTAACAATAACTTCATCAAGTCTTATATAATTACAGACCACTCAACAATAGAGATGTGAAATTATTAAGTCCATAAGACTCCCATATCATAATCCATCAAGTCTTTCAAAAGACCGCTAGAGCCATGGAATAATTCCTTTCGACTTACATCTCAAACATTCATCAAGTCCTTCATAGGACCACTCAACCACTAGAGTTATGGAATAAGTCCTTCTGACTTTTATCTCAACATCCATCAAGTCCTTCATAGGACCACTCAACAACTAGAATTATGGATTTACAATCACAATATAGAAACGGACTAATATACTAATCTCAATTCAACCTAGAGGTTTAAGTCCCATTCCTTTAGAATATTCTTGAATAATCCTTCTTGATAATCCTTTTGTTAAAGGATCTGCCAAGTTCCTTTCGGATCTCACAAACTCTAAAGAGATCAGTCCATCCTTTAAGAGATGTTTAACTGCTCCATGTCTTATGCGAATGTGTCTTCTTTTACCGTTATACACATAATTCTTTGTAACTCCAATGACATCTTGTGAGTCACAATGCAATGAAACAGGAACAGTAGACCCCCACAATGGAATATCTCCTAATAGTTTTTTCAACCATTCAGCTTCTTGACTAGCCAATTCAAGACCGATGAACTCCGATTCCATAGTAGACCGAGCAATACAAGTTTGTTTCGATGATTTCCACGAAACTGTTCCTCCACCTAATGTAAATACATATCCACTGGTGGAACTCACTTCATCATTATCTGCCACCCAATTCGCATCATAATAACCTTCTAATATTGGAAACTTGTTAAAATGTAAGCACAAGTTCATAATCCCCTTAAGGTATTTCAATAATCGATGAAGTGTATTCCAATGTTCACTATTTGGATTATAAGTGTATCTACTTAGTCTACTTACAACATATGCAATGTCTGATCTTGTGCAGTTCATGAGATACATAACACTTCTTATAATCTTAGCATATTCAGTTTCTGAAACACTATCACCATTATTTTTTTAAGATTCATGTTTGGATCATAAGGAGTTCTTACAGGGAGTTCATCAAAACAATCAAACTTCTTAAGAATCTTCTCAACATAATGTGATTGACACATAGAGAAACCATTTTGCGTCTTATGAATTTTAACACCAAGAATAACATCAGCTTCTTCTTAGTCTTTCATATCAAAATGAGATGATAAGAGCTTCTTTGTATCAATGATGACTTCCATGTTTGAACCAAATATTAACATGTCATCAACATATAGGCATATGATCACACAATCAGACCCAAACAACTTAATGTAAACACATAAATCTAACACATTCACTACATAGCCATGGTTTACCAAAGTACGATCAAATTTTTCATACTATAGTTTAGGTGCCTGTTTGAGACCGTAGAGGGATTTTCTGAGCTTACACACTTTGTTTTCTTGCCCAGCTATGATGAATCCCTCTGTTTTTTCCATGTACATTTCTTTTTATAAAACATGTCGACTTTCCTTGTACCATTTAGATATCATAGAATACGTTTGATGGCTTTCCAATGTTCATTTGTGGATGTATGCATGAACTGAGATAAACGATTGACCACAAAGAAAATATCAAGTATGATCAATATCAAGTATTGTACACTTCCAACAAGAACACGATATTCTGTCGGATCCGTGAGTGGTGTGTCATCACAGATAGAAAGATGAGTGGTAGACGCCATTTGATTAGGAATAAATTTAGCATTGTGCATCTCAGCTAGTTGAAGAATGTCAGTGATGTACTTATTTTGAGAAAGATGCAATCCTTTAGTAGATCGTGTTACTTCTATTCCTAAAAATTAAGACAACTCTCCAAGATCATTGATAGAACCCTTCACCAAGTGTGGTGATGACATCTTAAACAATAGAAGAAGATTTGTTTGTCAAGAAGATCATCAATATAAACAAGAACAAATATGGTGACATCATTATTATGTAGAACAAAGAGTGAAGCATCATCCAGAGAATTGTGGAAGTCTTGAGATACAAGATGATTTTACAACTCTGAATACCATGCACTTGGAACTTGCTTGAGACCATAGAGAGTCTTATGAAGATAACAAACGTGAGTTGGTCTATCACAATCAACAAAGCCAATCAGTTGTGTCATATGAATTTCATCAGTGAGACAACCTTAAAGAAATGCATTATTGACATCCAGTTGTCATGTATTCCAACCTTTTGAAATTGCATGAATGATGATTGTTCGAATCATAGAGGGTTTGATCAATAGACTACATATTTCCTAGAATTCAATACTCAAACGTTGATGAAAGCCCTTCACAACTATACTTACTTTGGATGGATTGATTGACCCATCGAAATTGTGTTTGACACGAAAATCCATTTTCAACCTACGACATTGATAGCTCGTGTATAATGATACTAAGTCCTCGTTATCTTTTTTTACTATAACATTGAATTCTTCAGACACAGTTTGTCGTCGATTGAGATCCTGAAAAGCTTGTGTTGTGGTCGATGGTTTGGGTGATGGTGAAGTTGTTTTTTTATGATAAGTAAATCGTGTAGATGGCTTCACAGTGTTGTTCTTTGATCTTGTTATCATCAAACGAACGTTACATGTTGCAAGAGTTGTAGAAATATTCTCCACATCTCTAGCATCGTGAAACGAAGAACTACTTGGTAGCTCCAAATGTATTGTCTCAACATTAGATGGTGAAGGGTCGTTGGTTTGGGAGACAAAGATAGTTGAGCAAGTAGTGGGTCAAACACCGGAACACATACAAAAGGTTTGGACGACCCAAGGTTTAGCGAGTACTGATCAATGGTCGAGGACATAGATGACGAATGTGCTAAGATAAGGTATGTGAGACCTAATGAAGGCCCAAATTTTAAGTAACTTAATTAACCTAAGTTTAGCTTAATTAAAGTTATATAAGAAAACAAAAGCAAAACAACTGCATGCTGTATACGACGGAGAGGTAAAGAAAAACAGAAAAGAAAGAAGAAGAGAAAGAACACGAAGAAGAAGATAATAAAAATTGGAGGAAGAAACGTTATTGTTTCACCGTGTTCTATCCGTGGTTCAATTGTGATCGAGATTTTGGTAAAATATTATGTTTTGCTTTTTCATTATTGTTTAATTTGAAGATATAATTTATAAAGATTGATTATTCGAATAAATCTATACTAGGGAAAATGGTTCGTGCAATTGTTAGCAAAATCAACGTGAATCATCAAGTCATCAAATAAAGCAATCGTGATGATCCTTCTCCCTCAAAATTTGTTTTTTTTGTTAATTTATAGAAAATATTATACTTTTAAAACGATGCATGAACACAATAAATTTTTTATAAAATTCATAATGGAGAAATTAAAACGTTATAAGTGAAAATTAAATCTAAATCTAGAATTTTCGAATTAAGATTGATGGCATTCTTATGAGTTGGTTTTTGGTGAAAATTAAATGGTTAGATATAACCTAGGGAATTGACGCTCGACCAAGTTTTGGGGTTAGAGAACGTCAATGTTTTGGGTTGAGTTATAATCCATTGTGATACTAGGCTTACACTTAGGATACTCATTTGGATTGGGTAAACTTATCCATATGTCCTTACTATGATCATAGCTATTTATTTTGTTTTATAAATGTGTTTGAGTGATGATACATGTGGTTACCTCTTGGAGGTGATGATGGACACTACTAGTCCCGAGATTTTTTTGGGATAAGGTTGTTATAAATTGGTATAAGAGCATAGTTATCATTTTCGTATTTAATCATTTTCACAGGATTTCAAATGTTTTGAAAAATGTTTTCATAAAGCTAAGAGACCGTAGTACATATGTCTTGTAGTGTTTAGTGGGGTTTTGAACTATTGAAAGCTAATGTTGGTTTATTGTGTCACGATATTTCAACAATATTTCAACACTCAGAATCCGTTGGAAATTATCAAAGGATTAACGAATACTGTCGTTGGACATTACAACGAATGATCGTTAGAAATTGCAACGGATGTCCGTTAGAAGTACCAACGGGTATCCAATGGAAGATGGTTTGAGAACCAATGGGCATCCGTTAGAAATCTTTGTGGGATTTGTCAACAAATGCCCTTGGGGTTTCGATGAGAAAATATAAAATGTTTCAATGGATGCCCATTGATAGTGTCGTTATGTTATCAAGAGAGATCCATTAATAAATTGATGACTTTTTAAAATAAAATAATAAAATAATTTTTCATATATAGAATTTTTTATACAAAAATTAAAACTAAATAAAATACATAATAAACCATGCTAGCATACATATCATCTAAACCGCCACCGTCTTCTTTTTCTTCTTCATCTTCTCCAACACCTCAAGAAGGGGTCGCGTTGGAGTCGATGATATGTTTGTGAAGAATGAATTCGAATTATTATTCAAAACAAAGCCTTAAACGGCTATATGTACAAGAGGTTAAAGAGTTAACCTAATTAGGGAATACAAAATTACAATTATACCCTTATTATAATAATATCCTTCATACGCCCCCGCAAGATGAATCACCTGAGGTGATTCCAATCTTGGAACATAACTCATGAAACTGTAACCGCGCTAGAGGTTTAGTGAGGATGTCTGCGAGTTGGTCTTTGGAGTGCACATGAGAGACACAGAGGGTACCAGCTTTAATTTGTCCACGGACGAAGAAATAATCAAGTGCTAGGTGCTTCATACGGTAGTGAAAAACCGGATTGGCGCTGAGATAAGTAGCTCCAATATTATCACAGTAAATAGTCAGAGCCGACGTGAGGGTAACACCAAGTTCCGTGAGAAGATTGCCTAGCCAACAAATATTGGCCGAGGTGTTGGCTACGGACCAATATTCCGCCTCGTTGGGTGATCTTGAGTGGTCGGTTTGTTTCTTGGACGACCACGATATCGGGTGCTTGCCAAGATAAATAATGTATGCTCCCGTGGATTTGAAGTCAGATTAGTCTCCAGCCCAATCCACATCGCTGAAAGCATGAAGAGACAAAGTGTTTTGAGCTGCAAGAAAGATACCTTGTGCACGAGAGCCAGCAAGATAACGAAGCACACGTTTGGTGCATAGCCAATGCTCATCCGTGGGTTGATGCATGAACTGAGACAGCTTGTTGACAACATAGCTTACGTCCGGACGCGTGAGGGAAAGATACTGTAGGCTCCCAATTACTTGTCGGAATTCGGTTGGGTCAGGAAGAGGTGAGCCCGAGGAGATGGTGAGCTGTGAGGTCGATGGCAATGGTGTAGAGACAGATTTTGCATCATTCATGTTTGCACCATTGGATAGACTCTGGGGTGTTCTTGTGGCTTCAATTCCCAGAAAGAAGGTGAGAGCACCGAGATCTTTAATTGAGAATCGAGATGCCAACAAGGTGATGAAGGTCTGAATTTGAGAGGAGGAAGAACCCGTGATGATCATATCGTCCACATAGATGAGAACATAAAGCTTGGTGGTTGGCGTGTGAAGAACAAAGAGTGAAGCATCCGCGAGGGAATTTTTTAAGCCACTGCCAAGCAAAAAAATTCGTAATTCAGAGTACCATGCACGAGGTGCCTGCTTGAGACCATAAATAGCTTTCCGGAGTTTGCAGATATGAAGGGGGCGATCCTTGTCAATAAATCCAGGTGGTTGCTCCATGTATACATCTTCGGTGAGTTTGCCTTGGAGGAAGGCATTGTTGACATCAAGCTGATTGATGTGCCATCCGTTGGAGACCGCAAGGCTAAACACGGTACGGATTGTTGTGGGCTTAACCACTGGGCTGAAAGTCTCGTGAAAATCCACTCCCGGACGTTGATGAAAGCCTTTAGCAACCAAGCGAGCTTTACAGCGATCGATGGATCCATCTGGTTTTCGTTTGATATGGAAAACCCATTTGCATCCAACAATATTGCTTGCGGTTTGAGGAGGTACAAGTTCCCAAGTCTCGTTTTGAAGAAGAGCATTGAATTCATCACTCATAGCTCGTCTCCATTTGGTGTTGCGGAGGGCTTGTGTTGTTGTTGCTTGTTTGGTTTCGTCAAGAGAACCTGTACACACATGAGCAAACGGTGGATTAGATCTAATAGCATTGGCCTTGCTAAGGGTCACCATTGGATGGACGTTTTGAGTGGTTGATTCCCCCACGACAGGAGAGTGGGCCGCCTCTAAATGCGGTACAAGAGTAGATGACGGAGAGGAGTCCACGGCTTGGCTGGTGTCCGTGTCACTCTCAACATTGATCAGGGAAGAATCTAGTCGTGGGGGCATCGACGGAGGAGATGGAGTGTGTGACAAGGTAAGGGGTTGGATGGGTGATAGAGAAGGATCATTGGAGGATGAGGAGGGGCGGGTATTTTAGGATGGGTGACGTATTTGGAAAGGTTAGCAAAGGGCAATACGGATTCATGGAAGACAACATGACGAGAGACGAAGACACGGAGTTTAGATAGGTCAAGACATAGGTATGCACTTTGAGTGTTGGAGTAGCCAAGGAAGACACAAGGAGCAGATCTAGGGTCTAGTTTGTGAGAAGCATAAGGACGTAGCCAGGGATAACACAAACAACCAAAGATTTTAAGTTTATGGAGGTTTGGTGGTGTTTGGAATAGGGTTTCGTAGGGTGAGGCATAGGAAAGGAGAGGAGTTGGCATTCGGTTTATAATAAACCGTGGCCGTGAAGGCATAGGACCAATAGGGTAGCGGTAAGGAGGCATGCATAAGGAGAGACAAGCCGGTCTCGACAATGTGACGATGTCGACGTTCTGATATCCCATTATGCTCAGGGGTGTGTGGAGGGGTTGTGTAGTGTGAAATTCCATTGGCCGAAAGGAAAGATGCAAGGGATATCTGTTCCCCACCGTTATCGGTGTAGAGGTTGACGATTTTAGTGTTAAACTTGGTTTCAACAAGAGATTTGAAAGCAATGAAAGTTGCTCGAACTTGTGATTTTTGTTTGAGCGGATAAAGCCAAGAAAAATGCGTAAAATGGTCAACAAAGAGAACATAATACTTGAAACCATCCGTTGAAATAATAGGAGATGTCCATAAATCAGAGAAAATAAATTCAAGTGGACGAGAAGAAACAATAGACGACTCATGAAACGGGAGTTTGTGACTCTTATTACTAAGACAAGAATTGCACGGAGAAACTAAAGAATCTCGAACTAGCGGAATTTGAACCTTGGACAAGGCGTGTTTGAGGATGGGTAATGACGGATGCCCTAGACGTGAATGCCAAGTGGAAACGGTGGGCTTAAGGCTAGAGAAGGCAACGGTGGGTGAGGCATTGGTAGTAGGGGACGACCACACGTAAACTCCATCTTTAGTGTTTCCTTGAAGAACCGGCGCTCCCAATATTAGATCCTTCACCTATATGAGGAAAGAATTCCACGGAAACACCATTAGACTTGCATAAACGATGAACCGAGACTAAGTTCTTGTGCATGTAGGGAACACAAAGCACACTATCAAGCGTAAGTGAACGAGTTGGTAAAGAGAGCGAAAAGGAACCCGTATGAGTGATGGGTTGTCCGGAGCCATCGGCTATGGTAACTTCCTCGCCTCCTTGATATGGGCTGTGAAGTGATAGGTTCTGCAAGTCGGATGTAATGTGATGCGAGGCACCACTATCAAGAAGCCAACTCGAGGTGTCATAGGTGGGATACGTAGCAACGTGAGCAGTGGGCGGCCACGGACGTTGAGGGGGTGTCCACCGGTTTTGGATCGGATCCGAGGATGACCTCATGGATATGAGGCGAAATTGGTTGCAGAACTTCGCACTGTGTCCTTGAGTTCCGCAAGCTTGACATCAGCCTCGGTAACCTCCCGTGGAACTCCTGTTATTGTTGCGACTCCAGTGAGGATTAGGGCTTCGTGATTTAGGTCTGGCAGCAGCAAGATGAGCCGTGATGGGTAGGGCAGTGGCTGGCGGAGGGAGATGTGAATAGATATTATTTTTCTAATTCAATCCTGAAAACCAAATACAATTGTATATGTAGATACAAGAAGTGGAACACCCGATCGGGCGTCTTCAATGTGCCCGATCGGGCAGAGGTAGATACAAGAAGTAGAAAGATAGAAAACCCTAATATTATGAGAAATTACATAAATACCCTAACTTCTTCTTATATGCCCCCTCAAGATGGAGCACCATCGGTGATTCCAATCTTGTGACAAAGTGACACGAACGGTTGACGAGATAGAGGTTTTGTGAGCAAATCCGCAAGCTGATCAGCCGAGCTAACATGAGATACTCTGAGGATGCCGCCTTGGACTTGTTGCCGAACAAAATGATAATCCAAGGTAAGATGCTTCATGCGACAATGGAAGACAGGATTTGCACTCAGATATGTAGCACCAATGTTGTCACAGTATATTACCGGGGGTTCAAGCATAGGCACTTCGAGTTCCGTCAACAGAGAAGTGATCCAGCGAAGTTCGGCGGCGGTATCCGCTATAGAGCGATATTCCGCTTCTGTGGATGAGCGGGCTGTGAACTTCTGCTTCCTCGAGGACCATGAAATTGGATGGTTACCGATGTAGACAATGTATGCCCCGGTAGAGATATATTCATCATGATCCCCTACCCAATCTGCATCACTGAAGGCATGGAGAGATGAGGTATTACACGTAGAGAAGAAGATGCCACGATCTCTTGTACCAACCAAGTACCGAAGTACCCTTTTTAGAGCTTGAAGATGTTCCGTTGTCGGTGCATGCATGTATTGGGATAGACGGTTGACAATGAAACTGATGTCCGGTCGCGTAAGCGTGAGGTATTGGAGGCTACCCACAATTGTCCGATAGGCTGTGGGGTCGTCTAATTTGTCACCCGCCGTCAATGAGAGACGCAAGTTCGGAGCCATCGGTGTTGTAACGGATTTGGCATCTGAAAATTTTGCTTTGTCAAGGATATCATTAATGTATTTGCGTTGAGTGAGACGCAAACCCGAGGCAGTCCGTGTGGCTTCAATTCCAAGAAAATAAGAGAGATCACCCAAGTCTTTGATGGAGAAGCGATGACCTAGGGCGGTGGTGAAGCATTGAACAGCCGTGGGATTGCTTCCTGTGACCACAAGATCATCCACATAGACAAGAACATATATGGTTACCTCAGTGTTGCGGAGAATGAACAATGATGCATCCGCGAGAGAGTTGACAAAGCCTTGGCCAAGTAGGAACTCTCGTAGTTCTGAATACCACGCCCGGGGAGCTTGTTTTAGACCGTAGAGGGCTTTGTGAAGTTTGCAAATGTGGTGCGGACGATCGGGATCAACAAAACCTTGAGGTTGGGTCATATAGACCTCATCCGTGAGAATGCCTTGGAGAAAGGCATTGTTGACATCGAGTTGACGAAGAATCCATCCATTTGAGATGGAGAGGCTCAAAATCAATCGGATGGTGGTTGGTTTGACAAAGGGACTGAATGTTTCAGTGAAGTCCACCCCGGGTCGTTGAGTAAAACCCTTGGCCACAAGTCGAGCTTTGTAGCGTTCCACAGAACCATCAGGCTGACGTTTGATGCGAAAAATCCATTTGCAACCAACAATGTTAGAGGCTTGGTCCGCCGGCACGAGATCCCAGGTTCCATTACGGATAAGGGCATCAAATTCCTCGCTCATGGCCTTTCTCCACCGCTGATCCTTAAGAGCTTGAGGGACCTTCGTCGGTTCAACGTCATGAAGGTGTGCCCGCTCGGGTGGAAGAGGGGTGCCCGGTCAGGTAATTGTTGGTAAATTACCTCCGTAGCTTTGCACGACTCGGGCTGAAGAGGTACCCGCTCGGGCATGATGCACACTCGGACAATCAACCTGGTGCACGCTCGGGCACTTAACATGGTGCACGCTCGGGCAATTAGCCTGGGTCAATTTTGCTTTAGATCTTGTTTGCATGGGGTGAATGTTGCCACGAATAGCGGGATCATGCTGCACAAGGGCCATGTCCGGTGACGCACGTGATGTGAGCATGT